>OX638131.1:27796670-28196266 GCA_951804985.1 Dryomyza anilis
TAAAATCACTATAAAATGCGCCAACTTTGACCACTCTAGGACGCTCCGTTTAGAAGATATGAAGGTTTTAAGTAAAATCTTAATCATCAGCCGATTTCTCCAGAACCACTAAACAGAATTTAATGATTTTTCACAGTAAATAATCCTCTTTAAAATCACTATAAAATGCGCCAACTTTGACCCCTCTGGGACGCTCCGTTTAGAAGATATGAAGGTTTTAAGTAAAATCTTAATCATCAGCCGATTTCTCCAGAACCACTAAACAGAATTTAATGATTTTCACAGTAAATAATCCTCTTTAAAATCACTATAAAATGCGCCAACTTTGACCACTCTAGGACGCTCCGTTTAGAAGATATGAAGGTTTTAAGTAAAATCTTAATCATCAGCCGATTTCTCCAGAACCACTAAACAGAATTTAATGATCTTCACAGTAAATAATCCTAAACAGAATTTAATGATTTTCACAGTAAATAATCCTCTTTAAAATCACTATAAAATGCGCCAACTTTGACCCCTCTAGGACGCTCCGTTTAGAAGATATGAAGGTTTTAAGAAAAATCTTAATCATCAGCCGATTTCTCCAGAACCACTAAACAGAATTTAATGATTTTCACAGTAAATAATCCTCTTTGAAATCACTATAAAATGCGCCAACCCCTCTAGGACGCTCCGTTTAGAAGATATGAAGGTTTTAAGTAAAATCTTAATCATCAGCCGATTTCTCCAGAACCACTAAACAGAATTTAATGATTTTCACAGTAAATAATCCTCTTTAAAATCACTATAAAATGCGCCAACTTTGACCCCTCTAGAAGATATGAAGGTTTTAAGTAAAATCTTAATCATCAGCCGATTTCTCCAGAACCACTAAACAGAATTTAATGATTTTCACAGTAAATAATCCTCTTTAAAATCACTATAAAATGCGCCAACTTTGACCCCTCTAGGACGCACCGTTTAGAAGATATGAAGGTTTTAAGAAAAATCTTAATCATCAGCCGATTTCTCCAGAACCACTAAACAGAATTTAATGATTTTCACAGTAAATAATCCTCTTTAAAATCACTATAAAATGCGCCAACTTTGACCCCTCTAAGACGCTCCGTTTAGAAGATATGAAGGTTTTAAGAAAAATCTTAATCATCAGCCGATTTCTCCAGAACCACTAAACAGAATTTAATGATTTTCACAGTAAATAATCCTCTTTAAAATCACTATAAAATGCGCCAACTTTGACCCCTCTAGGACGCTCCGTTTAGAAGATATGAAGGTTTTAAGTAAAATCTTAATCATCAGCCGATTTCTCCAGAACCACTAAACAGAATTTAATGATTTTCACAGTAAATAATCCTCTTTAAAATCACTATAAAATGCGCCAACCCCTCTAGGACGCTCCGTTTAGAAGATATGAAGGTTTTAAGTAAAATCTTAATCATCAGCCGATTTCTCCAGAACCACTAAACAGAATTTAATGATTTTCACAGTAAATAATCCTCTTTAAAATCACTATAAAATGCGCCAACTTTGACCCCTCTAGGACGCTCCGTTTAGAAGATATGAAAGTTTTAAGAAAAATCTTAATCATCAGCCGATTTCTCCAGAACCACTAAACAGAATTTAATGATTTTCACAGTAAATAATCCTCTTTAAAATCACTATAAAATGCGCCAACTTTGACCCCTCTAGGACGCTCCGTTTAGAAGATATGAAGGTTTTAAGTAAAATCTTAATCATCAGCCGATTTCTCCAGAACCACTAAACAGAATTTAATGATTTTCACAGTAAATAATCCTCTTTAAAATCACTATAAAATGCGCCAACTTTGACCCCTCTAGGACGCTCCGTTTAGAAGATATGAAAGTTTTAAGAAAAATCTTAATCATCAGCCGATTTCTCCAGAACCACTAAACAGAATTTAATGATTTTCACAGTAAATAATCCTCTTTAAAATCACTATAAAATGCGCCAACCCCTCTAGGACGCTCCGTTAGAAGATATGAAGGTTTTAAGTAAAATCTTAATCATCAGCCGATTTCTCCAGAACCACTAAACAGAATTTAATGATTTTCACAGTAAATAATCCTCTTTAAAATCACTATAAAATGCGCCAACTTTGACCCCTCTAGGACGCTCCGTTTAGAAGATATGAAGGTTTTAAGTAAAATCTTATTCATCAGCCGATTTCTCCAGAACCACTAAACAGAATTTAATGATTTTCACAGTAAATAATCCTCTTTAAAATCACTATGAAATGCGCCAACCCCTCTAGGACGCTCCGTTTAGAAGATATGAAGGTTTTAAGTAAAATCTTAATCATCAGCCGATTTCTCCAGAACCACTAAACAGAATTTAATGATTTTCACAGTAAATAATCCTCTTTAAAATCACTATAAAATGCGCCAACCCCTCTAGGACGCTCTGTTTAGAAGATATGAAGGTTTTAAGTAAAATCTTAATCATCAGCCGATTTCTCCAGAACCACTAAACAGAATTTAATGATTTTCACAGTAAATAATCCTCTTTAAAATCACTATAAAATGCGCCAACCCCTCTAGGACGCTCTGTTTAGAAGATATGAAGGTTTTAAGTAAAATCTTAATCATCAGCCGATTTCTCCAGAACCACTAAACAGAATTTAATGATTTTCACAGTAAATAATCCTCTTTAAAATCACTATAAAATGCGCCAACTTTGACCCCTTTAGGACGCACCGTTTATAAGATATGAAGGTTTTAAGAAAAATCTTAATCATCAGCCGATTTCTCCAGAACAACTAAACAGAATTTAATGATTTTCACAGTAAATAATCCTCTTTAAAATCACTATAAAATGCGCCAACTTTGACCCCTCTAGAAGATATGAAGGTTTTAAGTAAAATCTTAATCATCAGCCGATTTCTCCAGAACCACTAAACAGAATTTAATGATTTTCACAGTAAATAATCCTCTTTAAAATCACTATAAAATGCGCCAACTTTGACCCCTCTAGGACGCTCCGTTTAGATATGAAGGTTTTAAGTAAAATCTTAATCATCATCCGATTTCTCCAGAACCACTAAACAGAATTTAATGATTTTCACAGTAAATAATCCTCTTTAAAATCACTATAAAATGCGCCAACTTTGACCCCTCTAGGACGCTCCGTTTAGAAGATATGAAAGTTTTAAGAAAAATCTTAATCATCAGCCGATTTCTCCAGAACCACTAAACAGAATTTAATGATTTTCACAGTAAATAATCCTCTTTAAAATCACTATAAAATGCGCCAACCCCTCTAGGACGCTCCGTTTAGAAGATATGAAGGTTTTAAGTAAAATCTTAATCATCAGCCGATTTCTCCAGAACCACTAAACAGAATTTAATGATTTTCACAGTAAATAATCCTCTTTAAAATCACTATAAAATGCGCCAACCCCTCTAGGACGCTCCGTTTAGAAGATATGAAGGTTTTAAGTAAAATCTTAATCATCAGCCGATTTCTCCAGAACCACTAAACAGAATTTAATGATTTTCACAGTAAATAATCCTCTTTAAAATCACTATAAAATGCGCCAACTTTGACCCCTCTAGGACGCTCCGTTTAGAAGATATGAAAGTTTTAAGAAAAATCTTATTCATCAGCCGATTTCTCCAGAACCACTAAACAGAATTTAATGATTTTCACAGTAAATAATCCTCTTTAAATTCACTATGAAATGCGCCAACCCCTCTAGGACGCTCCGTTTAGAAGATATGAAGGTTTTAAGTAAAATCTTAATCATCAGCCGATTTCTCCAGAACCACTAAACAGAATTTAATGATTTTCACAGTAAATAATCCTCTTTAAAATCACTATAAAATGCGCCAACCCCTCTAGGACGCTCTGTTTAGAAGATATGAAGGTTTAAGTAAAATCTTAATCATCAGCCGATTTCTCCAGAACCACTAAACAGAATTTAATGATTTTCACAGTAAATAATCCTCTTTAAAATCACTATAAAATGCGCCAACCCCTCTAGGACGCTCTGTTTAGAAGATATGAAGGTTTTAAGTAAAATCTTAATCATCAGCCGATTTCTCCAGAACCACTAAACAGAATTTAATGATTTTCACAGTAATTAATCCTCTTTAAAATCACTATAAAATGCGCCAACTTTGACCCCTTTAGGACGCACCGTTTATAAGATATGAAGGTTTTAAGAAAAATCTTAATCATCAGCCGATTTCTCCAGAACAACTAAACAGAATTTAATGATTTTCACAGTAAATAATCCTCTTTAAAATCACTATAAAATGCGCCAACTTTGACTTTTCTAGGACGCTCCGTTTAGAAGATATGAAGGTTTAAGTAAAATCTTAATCATCAGCCGATTTCTCCAGAACCACTAAACAGAATTTAATGATTTTCACAGTAAATAATCCTCTTTAAAATCACTATAAAAATGCGCCAACTTTGACTTTTCTAGGACGCTCGTTTAGAAGATATGAAGGTTTTAAGTAAAATCTTAATCATCAGCCGATTTCTCCAGAACCACTAAACAGAATTTAAAGATTTTCACAGTAAATAATCCTCTTTAAAATCACTATAAAATGCGTCAACCCCTCTAGGACGCTCCGTTTAGAAGATATGAAGGTTTTAAGTAAAATCTTAATCATCAGCCGATTTCTCCAGAACCACTAAACAGAATTTAATGATTTTCACAGTAAATAATCCTCTTTAAAATCACTATAAAATGCGCCAACTTTGACCCCTCTAGGACGCTCCGTTTAGAAGATATGAAGGTTTTAAGAAAAATCTTAATCATCAGCCGATTTCTCCAGAACCACTAAACAGAATTTAATGATTTTCACAGTAAATAATCCTCTTTAAAATCACTATAAAATGCGCCAACTTTGACCCCTCTAGGACGCTCCGTTTAGAAGATATGAAGGTTTTAAGAAAAATCTTAATCATCAGCCGATTTCTCCAGAACCACTAAACAGAATTTAATGATTTTCACAGTAAATAATCCTCTTTAAAATCACTATAAAATGCGCCAACTTTGGCCCCTCTAGGACGCTCCGTTTAGAAGATATGAAGGTTTTATGTAAAATCTTAATCATCAGCCGATTTCTCCAGAACCACTAAACTGAATTTAATGATTTTTACAGTAAATAATCCTCTTGACCCCTCTAGGACGCTCCGTTTAGAAGATATGAAGGTTTTAAGAAAAATCTTAATCATCAGCCGATTTCTCCAGAACCACTAATTAGAATTTAATGATTTTCACAGTAAATAATCCTCTTTAAAATCACTATAAAATGCGCCAACTTTGGCCCCTCTAGGACGCTCCGTTTAGAAGATATGAAGGTTTTATGTAAAATCTTAATCATCAGCCGATTTCTCCAGAACCACTAAACTGAATTTAATGATTTTTACAGTAAATAATCCTCTTTAAAATCACTATAAAATGCGCCAACTTTGACCCCTCTAGGACGCTCCGTTTAGAAGATATGAAGGTTTTAAGAAAAATCTTAATCATCAGCCGATTTCTCCAGAACCACTAAACAGAATTTAATGATTTTCACAGTAAATAATCCTCTTTAAAATCACTATAAAATGCGCCAACCCCTCTAGGACGCTCTGTTTAGAAGATATGAAGGTTTTAAGTAAAATCTTAATCATCAGCCGATTTCTCCAGAACCACTAAACAGAATTTAATGATTTTCACAGTAAATAATCCTCTTTAAAATCACTATAAAATGCGCCAACCCCTCTAGGACGCTCTGTTTAGAAGATATGAAGGTTTTAAGTAAAATCTTAATCATCAGCCGATTTCTCCAGAACCACTAAATAGAATTTAATGATTTTCACAGTAAATAATCCTCTTTAAAATCACTATAAAATGCGCCAACTTTGACCCCTTTAGGACGCAC
Organism: Dryomyza anilis; assembly: GCA_951804985.1. Lineage (NCBI taxonomy): Eukaryota > Metazoa > Arthropoda > Insecta > Diptera > Dryomyzidae > Dryomyza > Dryomyza anilis. The sequence goes on from OX638131.1 coordinate 27,802,568, forward strand.
CGTTTATAAGATATGAAGGTTTTAAGAAAAATCTTAATCATCAGCCGATTTCTCCAGAACAACTAAACAGAATTTAATGATTTTCACAGTAAATAATCCTCTTTAAAATCACTATAAAATGCGCCAACTTTGACTTTTCTAGGACGCTCCGTTTAGAAGATATGAAGGTTTTAAGTAAAATCTTAATCATCAGCCGATTTCTCCAGAACCACTAAACAGAATTTAATGATTTTCACAGTAAATAATCCTCTTTAAAATCACTATAAAATGCGCCAACTTTGACTTTTCTAGGACGCTCCGTTTAGAAGATATGAAGGTTTTAAGTAAAATCTTAATCATCAGCCGATTTCTCCAGAACCACTAAACAGAATTTAAAGATTTTCACAGTAAATAATCCTCTTTAAAATCACTATAAAATGCGTCAACCCCTCTAGGACGCTCCGTTTAGAAGATATGAAGGTTTTAAGTAAAATCTTAATCATCAGCCGATTTCTCCAGAACAACTAAACAGAATTTAATGATTTTCACAGTAAATAATCCTCTTTAAAATCACTATAAAATGCGCCAACTTTGACTTTTCTAGGACGCTCCGTTTAGAAGATATGAAGGTTTTAAGTAAAATCTTAATCATCAGCCGATTTCTCCAGAACCACTAAACAGAATTTAATGATTTTCACAGTAAATAATCCTCTTTAAAATCACTATAAAATGCGCCAACTTTGACCCCTCTAGGACGCTCCGTTTAGAAGATATGAAGGTTTTAAGAAAAATCTTAATCATCAGCCGATTTCTCCAGAACCACTAAACAGAATTTAATGATTTTCACAGTAAATAATCCTCTTTAAAATCACTATAAAATGCGCCAACTTTGGCCCCTCTAGGACGCTCCGTTTAGAAGATATGAAGGTTTTATGTAAAATCTTAATCATCAGCCGATTTCTCCAGAACCACTAAACTGAATTTAATGATTTTTACAGTAAATAATCCTCTTGACCCCTCTAGGACGCTCCGTTTAGAAGATATGAAGGTTTTAAGAAAAATCTTAATCATCAGCCGATTTCTCCAGAACCACTAAACAGAATTTAATGATTTTCACAGTAAATAATCCTCTTTAAAATCACTATAAAATGCGCCAACTTTGGCCCCTCTAGGACGCTCCGTTTAGAAGATATGAAGGTTTTATGTAAAATCTTAATCATCAGCCGATTTCTCCAGAACCACTAAACTGAATTTAATGATTTTTACAGTAAATAATCCTCTTGACCCCTCTAGGACGCTCCGTTTAGAAGATATGAAGGTTTTAAGAAAAATCTTAATCATCAGCCGATTTCTCCAGAACCACTAATTAGAATTTAATGATTTTCACAGTAAATAATCCTCTTTAAAATCACTATAAAATGCGCCAACTTTGGCCCCTCTAGGACGCTCCGTTTAGAAGATATGAAGGTTTTATGTAAAATCTTAATCATCAGCCGATTTCTCCAGAACCACTAAACTGAATTTAATGATTTTTACAGTAAATAATCCTCTTTAAAATCACTATAAAATGCGCCAACTTTGACCCCTCTAGGACGCTCCGTTTAGAAGATATGAAGGTTTTAAGAAAAATCTTAATCATCAGCCGATTTCTCCAGAACCACTAAACAGAATTTAATGATTTTCACAGTAAATAATCCTCTTTAAAATCACTATAAAATGCGCCAACCCCTCTAGGACGCTCTGTTTAGAAGATATGAAGGTTTTAAGTAAAATCTTAATCATCAGCCGATTTCTCCAGAACCACTAAACAGAATTTAATGATTTTCACAGTAAATAATCCTCTTTAAAATCACTATAAAATGCGCCAACCCCTCTAGGACGCTCTGTTTAGAAGATATGAAGGTTTTAAGTAAAATCTTAATCATCAGCCGATTTCTCCAGAACCACTAAACAGAATTTAATGATTTTCACAGTAAATAATCCTCTTTAAAATCACTATAAAATGCGCCAACTTTGACCCCTTTAGGACGCACCGTTTATAAGATATGAAGGTTTTAAGAAAAATCTTAATCATCAGCCGATTTCTCCAGAACAACTAAACAGAATTTAATGATTTTCACAGTAAATAATCCTCTTTAAAATCACTATAAAATGCGCCAACTTTGACTTTTCTAGGACGCTCCGTTTAGAAGATATGAAGGTTTTAAGTAAAATCTTAATCATCAGCCGATTTCTCCAGAACCACTAAACAGAATTTAATGATTTTCACAGTAAATAATCCTCTTTAAAATCACTATAAAATGCGCCAACTTTGACTTTTCTAGGACGCTCCGTTTAGAAGATATGAAGGTTTTAAGTAAAATCTTAATCATCAGCCGATTTCTCCAGAACCACTAAACAGAATTTAAAGATTTTCACAGTAAATAATCCTCTTTAAAATCACTATAAAATGCGTCAACCCCTCTAGGACGCTCCGTTTAGAAGATATGAAGGTTTTAAGTAAAATCTTAATCATCAGCCGATTTCTCCAGAACCACTAAACAGAATTTAATGATTTTCACAGTAAATAATCCTCTTTAAAATTACTATAAAATGCGCCAACTTTGACCCCTCTAGGACGCTCCGTTTAGAAGATATGAAGGTTTTAAGAAAAATCTTAATCATCAGCCGATTTCTCCAGAACCACTAAACAGAATTTAATGATTTTCACAGTAAATAATCCTCTTTAAAATCACTATAAAATGCGCCAACTTTGACCCCTCTAGGACGCTCCGTTTAGAAGATATGAAGGTTTTAAGAAAAATCTTAATCATCAGCCGATTTCTCCAGAACCACTAAACAGAATTTAATGATTTTCACAGTAAATAATCCTCTTTAAAATCACTATAAAATGCGCCAACTTTGGCCCCTCTAGGACGCTCCGTTTAGAAGATATGAAGGTTTTATGTAAAATCTTAATCATCAGCCGATTTCTCCAGAACCACTAAACTGAATTTAATGATTTTTACAGTAAATAATCCTCTTGACCCCTCTAGGACGCTCCGTTTAGAAGATATGAAGGTTTTAAGAAAAATCTTAATCATCAGCCGATTTCTCCAGAACCACTAAACAGAATTTAATGATTTTCACAGTAAATAATCCTCTTTAAAATCACTATAAAATGCGCCAACTTTGGCCCCTCTAGGACGCTCCGTTTAGAAGATATGAAGGTTTTATGTAAAATCTTAATCATCAGCCGATTTCTCCAGAACCACTAAACTGAATTTAATGATTTTTACAGTAAATAATCCTCTTTAAAATCACTATAAGAAAAATCTTAATCATCAGCCGATTTCTCCAGAACCACTAAACAGAATTTAATGATTTTCACAGTAAATAATCCTCTTTAAAATCACTATAAAATGCGCCAACTTTGACCCCTCTTGGACCCCTCTAGATCTTAATCATCAGCCGATTTCTCTAGAACCACTAAACAGAATTTAATGATTTTCACAGTAAATAATCCTCTTTAAAATCACTATAAAATGCGCCAACTTTGGCCCCTCTAGGACGCTCCGTTTAGAAGATATGAAGGTTTTAAGTAAAATCTTAATCATCAGCCGATTTCTCCAGAACCACTAAACAGAATTTAAAGATTTTCACAGTAAATAATCCTCTTTAAAATCACTATAAAATGCGCCAAGTTTGACCCCTCTAGGACGCTCCGTTTAGAAGATATGAAGGTTTTAAGAAAAATCTTAATCATCAGCCGATTTCTCCAGAACCACTAAACAGAATTTAATGATTTTCACAGTAAATAATCCTCTTTAAAATCACTATAAAATGCGCCAACTTTGACCCCTCTTGGACCCCTCTAGATCTTAATCATCAGCCGATTTCTCTAGAACCACTAAACAGAATTTAATGATTTTCACAGTAAATAATCCTCTTTAAAATCACTATAAAATGCGCCAACTTTGACTTTTCTAGGACGCTCCGTTTAGAAGATATGAAGGTTTTAAGTAAAATCTTAATCATCAGCCGATTTCTCCAGAACCACTAAACAGAACCACTAAACAGAATTTAATGATTTTCACAGTAAATAATCCTCTTTAAAATCACTATAAAATGCGCCAACCCCTCTAGGACGCTCTGTTTAGAAGATATGAAGGTTTTAAGTAAAATCTTAATCATCAGCCGATTTCTCCAGAACCACTAAACAGAATTTAATGATTTTTACAGTAAATAATCCTCTTTAAAATCACTATAAAATGCGCCAACTTTGACCCCTCTAGGACGCTCCGTTTAGAAGATATGAAGGTTTTAAGAAAAATCTTAATCATCAGCCGATTTCTCCAGAACCACTAAACAGAATTTAATGATTTTCACAGTAAATAATCCTCTTTAAAATCACTATAAAATGCGCCAACCCCTCTAGGACGCTCTGTTTAGAAGATATGAAGGTTTTAAGTAAAATCTTAATCATCAGCCGATTTCTCCAGAACCACTAAACAGAATTTAATGATTTTCACAGTAAATAATCCTCTTTAAAATCACTATAAAATGCGCCAACCCCTCTAGGACGCTCTGTTTAGAAGATATGAAGGTTTTAAGTAAAATCTTAATCATCAGCCGATTTCTCCAGAACCACTAAACAGAATTTAATGATTTTCACAGTAAATAATCCTCTTTAAAATCACTATAAAATGCGCCAACTTTGACCCCTTTAGGACGCACCGTTTATAAGATATGAAGGTTTTAAGAAAAATCTTAATCATCAGCCGATTTCTCCAGAACAACTAAACAGAATTTAATGATTTTCACAGTAAATAATCCTCTTTAAAATCACTATAAAATGCGCCAACTTTGACTTTTCTAGGACGCTCCGTTTAGAAGATATGAAGGTTTTAAGTAAAATCTTAATCATCAGCCGATTTCTCCAGAACCACTAAACAGAATTTAATGATTTTCACAGTAAATAATCCTCTTTAAAATCACTATAAAATGCGCCAACTTTGACTTTTCTAGGACGCTCCGTTTAGAAGATATGAAGGTTTTAAGTAAAATCTTAATCATCAGCCGATTTCTCCAGAACCACTAAACAGAATTTAAAGATTTTCACAGTAAATAATCCTCTTTAAAATCACTATAAAATGCGTCAACCCCTCTAGGACGCTCCGTTTAGAAGATATGAAGGTTTTAAGTAAAATCTTAATCATCAGCCGATTTCTCCAGAACCACTAAACAGAATTTAATGATTTTCACAGTAAATAATCCTCTTTAAAATCACTATAAAATGCGCCAACTTTGACCCCTCTAGGACGCTCCGTTTAGAAGATATGAAGGTTTTAAGAAAAATCTTAATCATCAGCCGATTTCTCCAGAACCACTAAACAGAATTTAATGATTTTCACAGTAAATAATCCTCTTTAAAATCACTATAAAATGCGCCAACTTTGACCCCTCTAGGACGCTCCGTTTAGAAGATATGAAGGTTTTAAGAAAAATCTTAATCATCAGCCGATTTCTCCAGAACCACTAAACAGAATTTAATGATTTTCACAGTAAATAATCCTCTTTAAAATCACTATAAAATGCGCCAACTTTGGCCCCTCTAGGACGCTCCGTTTAGAAGATATGAAGGTTTTATGTAAAATCTTAATCATCAGCCGATTTCTCCAGAACCACTAAACAGAATTTAAAGATTTTCACAGTAAATAATCCTCTTTAAAATCACTATAAAATGCGCCAACTTTGGCCCCTCTAGGACGCTCCGTTTAGAAGATATGAAGGTTTTAAGAAAAATCTTAATCATCAGCCGATTTCTCCAGAACCACTAAACAGAATTTAATGATTTTCACAGTAAATAATCCTCTTTAAAATCACTATAAAATGCGCCAACTTTGACCCCTCTTGGACCCCTCTAGATCTTAATCATCAGCCGATTTCTCTAGAACCACTAAACAGAATTTAATGATTTTCACAGTAAATAATCCTCTTTAAAATCACTATAAAATGCGCCAACTTTGACTTTTCTAGGACGCTCCGTTTAGAAGATATGAAGGTTTTAAGTAAAATCTTAATCATCAGCCGATTTCTCCAGAACCACTAAACAGAATTTAAAGATTTTCACAGTAAATAATCCTCTTTAAAATCACTATAAAATGCGTCAACCCCTCTAGGACGCTCCGTTTAGAAGATATGAAGGTTTTAAGTAAAATCTTAATCATCAGCCGATTTCTCCAGAACCACTAAACAGAATTTAATGATTTTCACAGTAAATAATCCTCTTTAAAATCACTATAAAATGCGCCAACTTTGACCCCTCTAGGACGCTCCGTTTAGAAGATATGAAGGTTTTAAGAAAAATCTTAATCATCAGCCGATTTCTCCAGAACCACTAAACAGAATTTAATGATTTTCACAGTAAATAATCCTCTTTAAAATCACTATAAAATGCGCCAACTTTGACCCCTCTAGGACGCTCCGTTTAGAAGATATGAAGGTTTTAAGAAAAATCTTAATCATCAGCCGATTTCTCCAGAACCACTAAACAGAATTTAATGATTTTCACAGTAAATAATCCTCTTTAAAATCACTATAAAATGCGCCAACTTTGACCCCTCTTGGACCCCTCTAAATCTTAATCATCAGCCGATTTCTCTAGAACCACTAAACAGAATTTAATGATTTTCACAGTAAATAATCCTCTTTAAAATCACTATAAAATGCGCCAACTTTGACTTTTCTAGGACGCTCCGTTTAGAAGATATGAAGGTTTTAAGTAAAATCTTAATCATCAGCCGATTTCTCCAGAACCACTAAACAGAATTTAAAGATTTTCACAGTAAATAATCCTCTTTAAAATCACTATAAAATGCGTCAACCCCTCTAGGACGCTCCGTTTAGAAGATATGAAGGTTTTAAGTAAAATCTTAATCATCAGCCGATTTCTCCAGAACCACTAAACAGAATTTAATGATTTTCACAGTAAATAATCCTCTTTAAAATCACTATAAAATGCGCCAACTTTGACCCCTCTAGGACGCTCCGTTTAGAAGATATGAAGGTTTTAAGAAAAATCTTAATCATCAGCCGATTTCTCCAGAACCACTAAACAGAATTTAATGATTTTCACAGTAAATAATCCTCTTTAAAATCACTATAAAATGCGCCAACTTTGACCCCTCTAGGACGATCCGTTTAGAAGATATGAAGGTTTTAAGAAAAATCTTAATCATCAGCCGATTTCTCCAGAACCACTAAACAGAATTTAATGATTTTCACAGTAAATAATCCTCTTTAAAATCACTATAAAATGCGCCAACTTTGGCCCCTCTAGGACGCTCCGTTTAGAAGATATGAAGGTTTTAAGAAAAATCTTAATCATCAGCCGATTTCTCCAGAACCACTAAACAGAATTTAATGATTTTCACAGTAAATAATCCTCTTTAAAATCACTATAAAATGCGCCAACTTTGGCCCCTCTAGGACGCTCCGTTTAGAAGATATGAAGGTTTTATGTAAAATCTTAATCATCAGCCGATTTCTCCAGAACCACTAAACTGAATTTAATGATTTTTACAGTAAATAATCCTCTTTAAAATCACTATAAAATGCGCCAACTTTGACCCCTCTAGGACGCTCCGTTTAGAAGATATGAAGGTTTTAAGAAAAATCTTAATCATCAGCCGATTTCTCCAGAACCACTAAACAGAATTTAATGATTTTCACAGTAAATAATCCTCTTTAAAATCACTATAAAATGCGCCAACTTTGACCCCTCTTGGACCCCTCTAGATCTTAATCATCAGCCGATTTCTCTAGAACCACTAAACAGAATTTAATGATTTTCACAGTAAATAATCCTCTTTAAAATCACTATAAAATGCGCCAACTTTGGCCCCTCTAGGACGCTCCGTTTAGAAGATATGAAGGTTTTAAGTAAAATCTTAATCATCAGCCGATTTCTCCAGAACCACTAAACAGAATTTAATGATTTTCATAGTAAATAAGAGTTTAATGATTTTCACAGTAAATAATCCGCTTTAAAATCACTATAAAATGCGCCAACTTTGGCCCCTCTAGGACGCTCCGTTTAGAAGATATGAAGGTTTTAAGAAAAATCTTAATCATCAGCCGATTTCTCCAGAACCACTGAACAGAATTTAATGATTTTCACAGTAAATAATCCTCTTTAAAATCACTATAAAATGCGCCAACTTTGGCCCCTCTAGGACGCTCCGTTTAGAAGATATGAAGGTTTTAAGAAAAATCTTAATCATCAGCCGATTTCTCCAGAACCACTAAACAGAATTTAATGATTTTCACTAATGATTTTTTTTTAAAATCACTATAAAATGCGTCAACTTTGACCCCTCTAGGACGCTCCGTTTAGAAGATATGAAGGTTTTAAGAAAAATCTTAATCATCAGCCGATTTCTCCAGAACCACTAAACAGAATTTAATGATTTTCACAGTAAATAATCCTCTTTAAAATCACTATAAAATGCGCCAACTTTGGCCCCTCTAGGACGCTCCGTTTAGAAGATATGAAGGTTTTAAGTAAAATCTTAATCATCAGCCGATTTCTCCAGAACCACTAAACAGAATTTAATGATTTTCACAGTAAATAATCCTCTTTAAAATCACTATAAAATGCGCCAACTTTGGCCCCTCTAGGACGCTCCCTTTAGAAGATATGAAGGTTTTAAGTAAAATCTTAATCATCAGCCGATTTCTCCAGAACCACTAAACAGAAATTAATGATTTTCACAGTAAATAATCCTCTTTAAAATCACTATAAAATGCGCCAGTAAAATCTTAATCATCAGCCGATTTCTCCAGAACCACTAAACAGAATTTAATGATTTTCACAGTAAATAATCCTCTTTAAAATCACTATAAAATGCGCCCCTCTAGGACGCTCCGTTTAGAAGATATGAAGGTTTTAAGTAAAATCTTTGGCCCCTCTAGGACGCTCCGTTTAGAAGATATGAAGGTTTTAAGAAAAATCTTAATCATCAGCCGATTTCTCCAGAACCACTAAACTGAATTTAATGATTTTTACAGTAAATAATCCTCTTTAAAATCACTATAAAATGCGCCAACTTCTGCCCCTCTAGGACGCTCTGTTTAGAAGATATGAAGGTTTTAAGTAAAATCTTAATCATCAGCCGATTACTCCAGAACCACTAAACAGAATTTAATGATTTTTACAGTAAATAATCCTCTTTAAAATCACTATAAAATGCGCCAACTTCTGCCCCTCTAGGACGCTCCGTTTAGAAGATATGAAGGTTTTAAGTAAAATCTTAATCATCAGCCGATTTCTCCAGAACCACTAAACAGAATTTAATGATTTTCATAGTAAATAAGAATTTAATGATTTTCACAGTAAATAATCCTCTTTAAAATCACTATAAAATGCGCCAACTTTGGCCCCTCTAGGACGCTCCGTTTAGAAGATATGAAGGTTTTAAGTAAAATCTTAATCATCAGCCGATTTCTCCAGAACCACTAAACAGAATTTAATGATTTTCACAGTAAATAATCCTCTTTAAAATCACTATAAAATGCGCCAACTTTGGCCCCTCTAGGACGCTCCGTTTAGAATATATGAAGGTTTTATGTAAAATCTTAATCATCAGCCGATTTCTCCAGAACCACTAAACTGAATTTAATGATTTTTACAGTAAATAATCCTCTTTAAAATCACTATAAAATGCGCCAACTTTGGCCCCTCTAGGACGCTCCGTTTAGAAGATATGAAGGTTTTAAGTAAAATCTTAATCATCAGCCGATTTCTCCAGAACCACTAAACAGAATTTAATGATTTTCACAGTAAATAATCCTCTTTAAAATCACTATAAAATGCGCCAACTTTGGCCCCTCTAGGACGCTCCGTTTAGAAGATATGAAGGTTTTAAGTAAAATCTTAATCATAAGCCGATTTCTCCAGAACCACTAAACAGAATTTAATGATTTTCACAGTAAATAATCCTCTTTAAAATCACTATAAAATGCGCCAACTTTGGCCCCTCTAGGACGCTCCGTTTAGAAGATATGAAGGTTTTAAGTAAAATCTTTGGCCCCTCTAGGACGCTCCGTTTAGAAGATATGAAGGTTTTAAGAAAAATCTTAATCATCAGCCGATTTCTCCAGAACCACTGAACAGAATTTAATGATTTTCACAGTAAATAATCCTCTTTAAAATCACTATAAAATGCGCCAACTTTGGCCCCTCTAGGACGCTCCGTTTAGAAGATATGAAGGTTTTATGTAAAATCTTAATCATCAGCCGATTTCTCCAGAACCACTAAACTGAATTTAATGATTTTTACAGTAAATAATCCTCTTTAAAATCACTATAAAATGCGCCAACTTCTGCCCCTCTAGGACGCTCTGTTTAGAAGATATGAAGGTTTTAAGTAAAATCTTAATCATCAGCCGATTACTCCAGAACCACTAAACAGAATTTAATGATTTTCACAGTAAATAATCCTCTTTAAAATCACTATAAAATGCGCCAACTTTGGCCCCTCTAGGACGCTCCGTTTAGAAGATATGAAGGTTTTAAGTAAAATCTTTGGCCCCTCTAGGACGCTCCGTTTAGAAGATATGAAGGTTTTAAGAAAAATCTTAATCATCAGCCGATTTCTCCAGAACCACTGAACAGAATTTAATGATTTTCACAGTAAATAATCCTCTTTAAAATCACTATAAAATGCGCCAACTTTGGCCCCTCTAGGACGCTCCGTTTAGAAGATATGAAGGTTTTATGTAAAATCTTAATCATCAGCCGATTTCTCCAGAACCACTAAACAGAATTTAATGATTTTCACAGTAAATAATCCTCTTTAAAATCACTATAAAATGCGCCAACTTTGGCCCCTCTAGGACGCTCCGTTTAGAAGATATGAAGGTTTTAAGAAAAATCTTAATCATCAGCCGATTTCTCCAGAACCACTAAACAGAATTTAATGATTTTCACAGTAAATAATCCTCTTTAAAATCACTATAAAATGCGCCAACTTTGGCCCCTCTAGGACGCTCCGTTTAGAAGATATGAAGGTTTTAAGTAAAATCTTAATCATCAGCCGATTTCTCCAGAACCACTAAACAGAATTTAATGATTTTCACAGTAAATAATCCTCTTTAAAATCACTATAAAATGCGCCAGTAAAATCTTAATCATCAGCCGATTTCTCCAGAACCACTAAACAGAATTTAATGATTTTCACAGTAAATAATCCTCTTTAAAATCACTATAAAATGCGCCAGTAAAATCTTAATCATCAGCCGATTTCTCCAGAACCACTAAACAGAATTTAATGATTTTCACAGTAAATAATCCTCTTTAAAATCACTATAAAATGCGCCAACTTTGACCCCTCTTGGACCCCTCTAGATCTTAATCATCAGCCGATTTCTCTAGAACCACTAAACAGAATTTAATGATTTTCACAGTAAATAATCCTCTTTAAAATCACTATAAAATGCGCCAACTTTGACTTTTCTAGGACGCTCCGTTTAGAAGATATGAAGGTTTTAAGTAAAATCTTAATCATCAGCCGATTTCTCCAGAACCACTAAACAGAATTTAAAGATTTTCACAGTAAATAATCCTCTTTAAAATCACTATAAAATGCGTCAACCCCTCTAGGACGCTCCGTTTAGAAGATATGAAGGTTTTAAGTAAAATCTTAATCATCAGCCGATTTCTCCAGAACCACTAAACAGAATTTAATGATTTTCACAGTAAATAATCCTCTTTAAAATCACTATAAAATGCGCCAACTTTGACCCCTCTAGGACGCTCCGTTTAGAAGATATGAAGGTTTTAAGAAAAATCTTAATCATCAGCCGATTTCTCCAGAACCATAATGATTTTCACAGTAAATAATCCTCTTTAAAATCACTATAAAATGCGCCAACTTTGGCCCCTCTAGGACGCTCCGTTTAGAAGATATGAAGGTTTTAAGTAAAATCTTAATCATCAGCCGATTTCTCCAGACCCACTAAACAGAATTTAATGATTTTCACAGTAAATAAGAATTTAATGATTTTCACAGTAAATAATCCTCTTTAAAATCACTATAAAATGCGCCAACTTTGGCCCCTATAGGACGCTCCGTTTAGAAGATATGAAGGTTTTAAGAAAAATCTTAATCATCAGCCGATTTCTCCAGAACCACTAAACAGAATTTAATGATTTTCACAGTAAATAATCCTCTTTAAAATCACTATAAAATGCGCCAACTTTGACCCCTCTTGGACCCCTCTAGATCTTAATCATCAGCCGATTTCTCTAGAACCACTAAACAGAATTTAATGATTTTCACAGTAAATAATCCTCTTTAAAATCACTATAAAATGCGCCAACTTTGGCCCCTCTAGGACGCTCCGTTTAGAAGATATGAAGGTTTTAAGTAAAATCTTAATCATCAGCCGATTTCTCCAGAACCACTAAACAGAATTTAATGATTTTCACAGTAAATAATCCTCTTTAAAATCACTATAAAATGCGCCAGTAAAATCTTAATCATCAGCCGATTTCTCCAGAACCACGAAACAGAATTTAATGATTTTCACAGTAAATAATCCTCTTTAAAATTAATCATCAGCCGATTTCTCCAGAACCACTAAACAGAATTTAATGATTTTCACAGTAAATAATCCTCTTTAAAATCACTATAAAATGCGCCAGTAAAATCTTAATCATCAGCCGATTTCTCCAGAACCACTAAACAGAATTTAATGATTTTCACAGTAAATAATCCTCTTTAAAATCACTATAAAATGCGCAGTAAAATCTTAATCATCAGCCGATTTCTCCAGAACCACTAAACAGAATTTAATGATTTTCACAGTAAATAATCCTCTTTAAAATCACTATAAAATGCGCCAACTTTGGCCCCTCTAGACGCTCCGTTTAGAAGATATGAAGGTTTTAAGAAAAATCTTAATCATCAGCCGATTTCTCCAGAACCACTAAACAGAATTTAATGATTTCACAGTAAATAATCCTCTTTAAAATCACTATAAAATGCGCCAACTTTGGCCCCTCTAGGACGCTCCGTTTAGAAGATATGAAGTTTTAAGAAAAATCTTAATCATCAGCCGATTTCTCCAGAACCACTAAACTGAATTTAATGATTTTTACAGTAAATAATCCTCTTTAAAATCACTATAAAATGCGCCAACTTTGACCCCTCTAGGAGCTCCGTTTAGAAGATATGAAGGTTTAAGAAAAATCTTAATCATCAGCCGATTTCTCCAGAACCACTAAACAGAATTTAATGATTTTCACAGTAAATAATCCTCTTTAAAATCACTATAAATGCGCCAACTTTGACCCCTCTTGGACCCCTCTAGATCTTAATCATCAGCCGATTTCTCTAGAACCACTAAACAGAATTTAATGATTTTCACAGTAAATAATCCTCTTTAAAATCACTATAAAATGCGCCAACTTTGGCCCCTCTAGGACGCTCCGTTTAGAAGATATGAAGGTTTTAAGTAAAATCTTAATCATCAGCCGATTTCTCCAGAACCACTAAACAGAATTTAATGATTTTCATAGTAAATAAGAGTTTAATGATTTTCACAGTAAATAATCCGCTTTAAAATCACTATAAAATGCGCCAACTTTGGCCCCTCTAGGACGCTCCGTTTAGAAGGTATGAAGGTTTTAAGAAAAATCTTAATCATCAGCCGATTTCTCCAGAACCACTGAACAGAATTTAATGATTTTCACAGTAAATAATCCTCTTTAAAATCACTATAAAATGCGCCAACTTTGGCCCCTCTAGGACGCTCCGTTTAGAAGATATGAAGGTTTTAAGAAAAATCTTAATCATCAGCCGATTTCTCCAGAACCACTAAACAGAATTTAATGATTTTCACTAATGATTTTTTTTAAAATCACTATAAAATGCGTCAACTTTGACCCCTCTAGGACGCTCCGTTTAGAAGATATGAAGGTTTTAAGAAAAATCTTAATCATCAGCCGATTTCTCCAGAACACTAAACAGAATTTAATGATTTTCACAGTAAATAATCCTCTTTAAAATCACTATAAAATGCGCCAACTTTGGCCCCTCTAGGACGCTCCGTTTAGAAGATATGAAGGTTTTAAGTAAAATCTTAATCATCAGCCGATTTCTCCAGAACCACTAAACAGAATTTAATGATTTTCACAGTAAATAATCCTCTTTAAAATCACTATAAAATGCGCCAGTAAAATCTTAATCATCAGCCGATTTCTCCAGAACCACTAAACTGAATTTAATGATTTTCACAGTAAATAATCCTCTTTAAAATCACTATAAAATGCGCCAACTTTGGCCCTCTAGGACGCTCCCTTTAGAAGATATGAAGGTTTTAAGTAAAATCTTAATCATCAGCCGATTTCTCCAGAACCACTAAACAGAAATTAATGATTTCACAGTAAATAATCCTCTTTAAAATCACTATAAAATGCGCCAGTAAAATCTTAATCATCAGCCGATTTCTCCAGAACCACTAAACAGAATTTAATGATTTTCACAGTAAATAATCCTCTTTAAAATCACTATAAAATGCGCCAACTTTGACCCCTCTAGGACGCTCCGTTTAGAAGATATGAAGGTTTTAAGTAAAATCTTTGGCCCCTCTAGGACGCTCCGTTTAGAAGATATGAAGGTTTTAAGTAAAATCTTAATCATCAGCCGATTACTCCAGAACCACTAAACAGAATTTAATGATTTTTACAGTAAATAATCCTCTTTAAAATCACATAAAATGCGCCAACTTTGACCCCTCTAGGACGCTCCGTTTAGAAGATATGAAGGTTTTAAGAAAAATCTTAATCATCAGCCGATTTCTCCAGAACCACTAAACAGAATTTAATGATTTTCACAGTAAATAATCCTTTTTAAAATCACTATAAATGCGCCAACTTCTGCCCCTCTAGGACGCTCCGTTTAGAAGATATGAAGGTTTTAAGTAAAATCTTAATCATCAGCCGATTTCTCCAGACCACTAAACAGAATTTAATGATTTTCATAGTAAATAAGAATTTAATGATTTTCACAGTAAATAATCCTCTTTAAAATCACTATAAAATGCGCCAACTTTGGCCCCTCTAGGACGCTCCGTTTAGAAGATATGAAGGTTTTAAGTAAAATCTTAATCATCAGCCGATTTCTCCAGAACCACTAAACAGAATTTAATGATTTTCACAGTAAATAATCCTCTTTAAAATCACTATAAAATGCGCCAACTTTGGCCCCTCTAGGACGCTCCGTTTAGAAGATATGAAGGTTTTAAGAAAAATCTTAATCATCAGCCGATTTCTCCAGAACCACTAAACTGAATTTAATGATTTTTACAGTAAATAATCCTCTTTAAAATCACTATAAAATGCGCCAACTTTGGCCCCTCTAGGACGCTCCGTTTAGAAGATATGAAGGTTTTAAGTAAAATCTTTATCATCAGCCGATTTCTCCAGAACCACTAAACAGAATTTAATGATTTTCACAGTAAATAATCCTCTTTAAAATCACTATAAAATGCGCCAACTTTGGCCCCTCTAGGACGCTCCGTTTAGAAGATATGAAGGTTTTAAGTAAAATCTTAATCATCAGCCGATTTCTCCAGAACCACTGAACAGAATTTAATGATTTTCACAGTAAATAATCCTCTTTAAAATCACTATAAAATGCGCCAACTTTGGCCCCTCTAGGACGCTCCGTTTAGAAGATATGAAGGTTTTAAGTAAAATCTTTATCATCAGCCGATTTCTCCAGAACCACTAAACAGAATTTAATGATTTTCACAGTAAATAATCCTCTTTAAAATCACTATAAAATGCGCCAACTTTGGCCCCTCTAGGACGCTCCGTTTAGAAGATATGAAGGTTTTAAGTAAAATCTTAATCATCAGCCGATTTCTCCAGAACCACTGAACAGAATTTAATGATTTTCACAGTAAATAATCCTCTTTAAAATCACTATAAAATGCGCCAACTTTGGCCCCTCTAGGACGCTCCGTTTAGAAGATATGAAGGTTTTAAGTAAAATCTTAATCATCAGCCGATTTCTCCAGAACCACTAAACAGAAATTAATGATTTAAAATCACTATAAAATGCGCCAACTTTGACCCCTCTAGGACGCTCCGTTTAGAAGATATGAAGGTTTTAAGTAAAATCTTAATCATCAGCCGATTTCTCCAGAACCACTAAACAGAATTTAATGATTTTCACAGTAAATAATCCTCTTTAAAATCACTATAAAATGCGCCAGTAAAATCTTAATCATCAGCCGATTTCTCCAGAACCACTAAACAGAATTTAATGATTTTCACAGTAAATAATCCTCTTTAAAATCACTATAAAATGCGCCAACTTTGGCCCCTCTAGGACGCTCCGTTTAGAAGATATGAAGGTTTTAAGTAAAATCTTTGGCCCCTCTAGGACGCTCCGTTTAGAAGATATGAAGGTTTTAAGAAAAATCTTAATCATCAGCCGATTTCTCCAGAACCACTGAACAGAATTTAATGATTTTCACAGTAAATAATCCTCTTTAAAATCACTATAAAATGCGCCAACTTTGGCCCCTCTAGGACGCTCCGTTTAGAAGATATGAAGGTTTTATGTAAAATCTTAATCATCAGCCGATTTCTCCAGAACCACTAAACTGAATTTAATGATTTTTACAGTAAATGATTATTTAAAATCACTATAAAATGCGCCAACTTCTGCCCCTCTAGGACGTTCTGTTTAGAAGATATGAAGGTTTTAAGTAAAATCTTAATCATCAGCCGATTACTCCAGAACCACTAAACAGAATTTAATGATTTTCACAGTAAATAATCCTCTTTAAAATCACTATAAAATGCGCCAACTTTGGCCCCTCTAGGACGCTCCGTTTAGAAGATATGAAGGTTTTAAGAAAAATCTTAATCATCAGCCGATTTCTCCAGAACCACTGAACAGAATTTAATGATTTTCACAGTAAATAATCCTCTTTAAAATCACTATAAAATGCGCCAACTTTGGCCCCTCTAGGACGCTCCGTTTAGAAGATATGAAGGTTTTATGTAAAATCTTAATCATCAGCCGATTTCTCCAGAACCACTAAACTGAATTTAATGATTTTTACAGTAAATAATCCTCTTTAAAATCACTATAAAATGCGCCAACTTCTGCCCCTCTAGGACGCTCCGTTTAGAAGATATGAAGGTTTTAAGTAAAATCTTAATCATCAGCCGATTTCTCCAGAACCACTAAACAGAATTTAATGATTTTCATAGTAAATAAGAATTTAATGATTTTCACAGTAAATAATCCTCTTTAAAATCACTATAAAATGCGCCAACTTTGGCCCCTCTAGGACGCTCCGTTTAGAAGATATGAAGGTTTTAAGAAAAATCTTAATCATCAGCCGATTTCTCCAGAACCACTAAACAGAATTTAATGATTTTCATAGTAAATAAGAATTTAATGATTTTCACAGTAAATAATCCTCTTTAAAATCACTATAAAATGCGCCAACTTTGGCCCCTCTAGGACGCTCCGTTTAGAAGATATGAAGGTTTAAAGAAAAATCTTAATCATCAGCCGATTTCTCCAGAACCACTAAACAGAATTTAATGATTTTCACAGTAAATAATCCTCTTTAAAATCACTATAAAATGCGCCAACTTTGGCCCCTCTAGGACGCTCCGTTTAGAAGATATGAAGGTTTTAAGTAAAATCTTAATCATCAGCCGATTTCTCCAGAACCACTAAACAGAATTTAATGATTTTCACAGTAAATAAGAATTTAATGATTTTCACAGTAAATAATCCTCTTTAAAATCACTATAATATGCGCCAACTTTGGCCCCTATAGGACGCTCCGTTTAGAAGATATGAAGGTTTTAAGAAAAATCTTAATCATCAGCCGATTTCTCCAGAACCACTAAACAGAATTTAATGATTTTCACAGTAAATAATCCTCTTTAAAATCACTATAAAATGCGCCAACTTTGACCCCTCTTGGACCCCTCTAGATCTTAATCATCAGCCGATTTCTCTAGAACCACTAAACAGAATTTAATGATTTTCACAGTAAATAATCCTCTTTAAAATCACTATAAAATGCGCCAACTTTGGCCCCTCTAGGACGCTCCGTTTAGAAGATATGAAGGTTTTAAGTAAAATCTTAATCATCAGCCGATTTCTCCAGAACCACTAAACAGAATTTAATGATTTTCACAGTAAATAATCCTCTTTAAAATCACTATAAAATGCGCCAGTAAAATCTTAATCATCAGCCGATTTCTCCAGAACCACTAAACAGAATTTAATGATTTTCACAGTAAATAATCCTCTTTAAAATCACTATAAAATGCGCCAACTTTGACCCCTCTAGGACGCTCCGTTTAAAAGATATGAAGGTTTTAAGAAAAATCTTAATCATCAGCCGATTTCTCCAGAACCACTAAACAGAATTTAATGATTTTCACAGTAAATAATCCTCTTTAAAATCACTATAAAATGCGCCAACTTTGGCCCCTCTAGGACGCTCCGTTTAGAAGATATGAAGGTTTTAAGTAAAATCTTAATCATCAGCCGATTTCTCCAGAACCACTAAACAGAATTTAATGATTTTCACAGTAAATAATCCTCTTTAAAATCACTATAAAATGCGCCAGTAAAATCTTAATCATCAGCCGATTTCTCCAGAACCACTAAACAGAATTTAATGATTTTCACAGTAAATAATCCTCTTTAAAATCACTATAAAATGCGCCAACTTTGGCCCCTCTAATCATCAGCCGATTTCTCCAGAACCACTAATCAGAATTTAATGATTTTCACAGTAAATAATCCTCTTTAAAATCACTATAAAATGCGCCAACTTTGACCCCTCTAGGACGCTCCGTTTAGAAGATATGAAGGTTTTAAGTAAAATCTTAATCATCAGCCGATTTCTCCAGAACCACTAAACCGAATTTAATGATTTTCACAGTAAATAATCCTCTTTAAAATCACTATAAAATGCGCCAACTTTGGCCCCTCTAGGACGCTCCCTTTAGAAGATATGAAGGTTTTAAGTAACATCTTAATCATCAGCCGATTTCTCCAGAACCACTAAACAGAATTTAATGATTTAAAATCACTATAAAATGCGCCAACTTTGACCCCTCTAGGACGCTCCGTTTAGAAGATATGAAGGTTTTAAGAAAAATCTTAATCATCAGCCGATTTCTCCAGAACCACTAAACAGAATTTAATGATTTTCACAGTAAATAATCCTCTTTAAAATCACTATAAAATGCGCCAACTTTGGCCCCTATAGGACGCTCCGTTTAGAAGATATGAAGGTTTTAAGTAAAATCTTTATCATCAGCCGATTTCTCCAGAACCACTAAACAGAATTTAATGATTTTCACAGTAAATAATCCTCTTTAAAATCACTATAAAATGCGTCAACTTTGACCCCTCTAGGACGCTCCCTTTAGAAGATATGAAGGTTTTAAGTAAAATCTTAATCATCAGCCGATTTCTCCAGAACCACTAAACAGAATTTAATGATTTAAAATCACTATAAAATGCGCCAACTTTGACCCCTCTAGGACGCTCCGTTCAGAAGATATGAAGGTTTTAAGTAAAATCTTATTCATCAGCCGATTTCTCCAGAACCACTAAACAGAATTTAATGATTTTCACAGTAAATAATCCTCTTTAAAATCACTATAAAATGCGCCAGTAAAATCTTAATCATCAGCCGATTTCTCCAGAACCACTAAACAGAATTTAATGATTTTCACAGTAAATAATCCTCTTTAAAATCACTATAAAATGCGCCAACTTTGACCCCTCTTGGACCCCTCTAGATCTTAATCATCAGCCGATTTCTCTAGAACCACTCAACAGAATTTAATGATTTTCACAGTAAATAATCCTCTTTAAAATCACTATAAAATGCGCCAACTTTGGCCCCTCTAGGACGCTCCGTTTAGAAGATATGAAGGTTTTAAGTAAAATCTTAATCATCAGCCGATTTCTCCAGAACCACTAAACCGAATTTAATGATTTTCACAGTAAATAATCCTCTTTAAAATCACTATAAAATGCGCCAACTTTGGCCCCTCTAGGACGCTCCCTTTAGAAGATATGAAGGTTTTAAGTAACATCTTAATCATCAGCCGATTTCTCCAGAACCACTAAACAGAATTTAATGATTTAAAATCACTATAAAATGCGCCAACTTTGACCCCTCTAGGACGCTCCGTTTAGAAGATATGAAGGTTTTAAGAAAAATCTTAATCATCAGCCGATTTCTCCAGAACCACTAAACAGAATTTAATGATTTTCACAGTAAATAATCCTCTTTAAAATCACTATAAAATGCGCCAACTTTGGCCCCTATAGGACGCTCCGTTTAGAAGATATGAAGGTTTTAAGTAAAATCTTTATCATCAGCCGATTTCTCCAGAACCACTAAACAGAATTTAATGATTTTCACAGTAAATAATCCTCTTTAAAATCACTATAAAATGCGTCAACTTTGACCCCTCTAGGACGCTCCCTTTAGAAGATATGAAGGTTTTAAGTAAAATCTTAATCATCAGCCGATTTCTCCAGAACCACTAAACAGAATTTAATGATTTAAAATCACTATAAAATGCGCCAACTTTGACCCCTCTAGGACGCTCCGTTCAGAAGATATGAAGGTTTTAAGTAAAATCTTATTCATCAGCCGATTTCTCCAGAACCACTAAACAGAATTTAATGATTTTCACAGTAAATAATCCTCTTTAAAATCACTATAAAATGCGCCAGTAAAATCTTAATCATCAGCCGATTTCTCCAGAACCACTAAACAGAATTTAATGATTTTCACAGTAAATAATCCTCTTTAAAATCACTATAAAATGCGCCAACTTTGACCCCTCTAGGACGCTCCGTTTAGAAGATATGAAGGTTTTAAGTAAAATCTTAATCAATAGCCGATTTCTCCAGAATTACTAAACAGAATTTAATGATTTAAAATCACTATAAAATGCGCCAACTTTGACCCCTCTAGGACGCTCCGTTTAGAAGATATGAAGGTTTTAAGTAAAATCTTATTCATCAGCCGATTTCTCCAGAACCACTAAACAGAATTTAATGATTTTCACAGTAAATAATCCTCTTTAAAATCACTATAAAATGCGCCAGTAAAATCTTAATCATCAGCCGATTTCTCCAGAACCACTAAACAGAATTTAATGATTTTCACAGTAAATAATCCTCTTTAAAATCACTATAAAATGCGCCAACTTTGACCCCTCTAGGACGGTTTTAAGAAAAATCTTAATCATCAGCCGATTTCTCCAGAACCACTAAACAGAATTTAATGATTTTCACAGTAAATAATCCTCTTTAAAATCACTATAAAATGCGCCAACTTTGACCCCTCTAGGACGCTCCCTTTAGAAGATATGAAGGTTTTAAGTAAAATCTTAATCATCAGCCGATTTCTCCAGAACCACTAAACAGAATTTAATGATTTAAAATCACTATAAAATGCGCCAACTTTGACCCCTCTAGGACGCTCCGTTCAGAAGATATGAAGGTTTTAAGTAAAATCTTATTCATCAGCCGATTTCTCCAGAACCACTAAACAGAATTTAATGATTTTCACAGTAAATAATCCTCTTTAAAATCACTATAAAATGCGCCAGTAAAATCTTAATCATCAGCCGATTTCTCCAGAACCACTAAACAGAATTTAATGATTTTCACAGTAAATAATCCTCTTTAAAATCACTATAAAATGCGCCAACTTTGACCCCTCTAGGACGCTCCGTTTAGAAGATATGAAGGTTTTAAGTAAAATCTTAATCAATAGCCGATTTCTCCAGAATTACTAAACAGAATTTAATGATTTAAAATCACTATAAAATGCGCCAACTTTGACCCCTCTAGGACGCTCCGTTTAGAAGATATGAAGGTTTTAAGTAAAATCTTATTCATCAGCCGATTTCTCCAGAACCACTAAACAGAATTTAATGATTTTCACAGTAAATAATCCTCTTTAAAATCACTATAAAATGCGCCAGTAAAATCTTAATCATCAGCCGATTTCTCCAGAACCACTAAACAGAATTTAATGATTTTCACAGTAAATAATCCTCTTTAAAATCACTATAAAATGCGCCAACTTTGACCCCTCTAGGACGGTTTTAAGAAAAATCTTAATCATCAGCCGATTTCTCCAGAACCACTAAACAGAATTTAATGATTTTCACAGTAAATAATCCTCTTTAAAATCACTATAAAATGCGCCAACTTTGGCCCCTCTAGGACGCTCCGTTTAGAAGATATGAAGGTTTTAAGTAAAATCTTTATCATCAGCCGATTTCTCCAGAACCACTAAACAGAATTTAATGATTTTCACAGTAAATAATCCTCTTTAAAATCACTATAAAATGCGTCAACTTTGACCCCTCTAGGACGCTCCGTTTAGAAGATATGAAGGTTTTAAGAAAAATCTTAATCATCAGCCGATTTCTCCAGAACCACTAAACAGAATTTAATGATTTTCACAGTAAATAATCCTCTTTAAAATCACTATAAAATGCGCCAGTAAAATCTTAATCATCAGCCGATTTCTCCAGAACCACTAAACAGAATTTAATGATTTTCACAGTAAATAATCCTCTTTAAAATCACTATAAAATGCGCCAACTTTGACCCCTCTAGGACGCTCCGTTTAGAAGATATGAAGGTTTTAAGAAAAATCTTAATCATCAGCCGATTTCTCCAGAACCACTAAACCGAATTTAATGATTTTCACAGTAAATAATCCTCTTTAAAATCACTATAAAATGCGCCAACTTTGACCCCTCTAGGACGCTCCGTTTAGAAGATATGAAGGTTTTAAGTAAAATCTTAATCATCAGCCGATTTCTCCAGAACCACTAAACAGAATTTAATGATTTTCACAGTAAATAATCCTCTTTAAAATCACTATAAAATGCGCCAGTAAAATCTTAATCATCAGCCGATTTCTCCAGAACCACTAAACAGAATTTAATGATTTTCACAGTAAATAATCCTCTTTAAAATCACTATAAAATGCGCCAACTTTGACCCCTCTAGGACGCTCCGTTTAGAAGATATGAAGGTTTTAAGAAAAATCTTAATCATCAGCCGATTTCTCCAGAACCACTAAACAGAATTTAATGATTTTCACAGTAAATAATCCTCTTTAAAATCACTATAAAATGCGCCAACTTTGACCCCTCTAGGACGCTCCGTTTAGAAGATATGAAGGTTTTAAGTAAAATCTTAATCATCAGCCGATTTCTCCAGAACCACTAAACAGAATTTAATGATTTTCACAGTAAATAATCCTCTTTAAAATCACTATAAAATGCGCCAGTAAAATCTTAATCATCAGCCGATTTCTCCAGAACCACTAAACAGAATTTAATGATTTTCACAGTAAATAATCCTCTTTAAAATCACTATAAAATGCGCCAACTTTGACCCCTCTAGGACGCTCCGTTTAGAAGATATGAAGGTTTTAAGAAAAATCTTAATCATCAGCCGATTTCTCCAGAACCACTAAACAGAATTTAATGATTTAAAATCACTATAAAATGCGCCAACTTTGACCCCTCTAGGACGCTCCGTTTAGAAGATATGAAGGTTTTAAGAAAAATCTTAATCATCAGCCGATTTCTCCAGAACCACTAAACAGAATTTAATGATTTTCACTAATGATTTTTTTTTAAAATCACTATAAAATGCGTCAACTTTGACCCCTCTAGGACGCTCCGTTTAGAAGATATGAAGGTTTTAAGAAAAATCTTAATCATCAGCCGATTTCTCCAGAACCACTAAACAGAATTTAATGATTTTCACAGTAAATAATCCTCTTTAAAATCACTATAAAATGCGCCAACTTTGGCCCCTCTAGGACGCTCCGTTTAGAAGATATGAAGGTTTTAAGTAAAATCTTAATCATCAGCCGATTTCTCCAGAACCACTAAACAGAATTTAATGATTTTCACTAATGATTTTTTTTTAAAATCACTATAAAATGCGTCAACTTTGACCCCTCTAGGACGCTCCGTTTAGAAGATATGAAGGTTTTAAGTAAAATCTTAATCATCAGCCGATTTCTCCAGAACCACTAAACAGAATTTAATGATTTTCACTAATGATTTTTTTTTTAAATCACTATAAAATGCGTCAACTTTGACCCCTCTAGGACGCTCCGTTTAGAAGATATGAAGGTTTTAAGAAAAATCTTAATCATCAGCCGATTTCTCCAGAACCACTAAACAGAATTTAATGATTTTCACAGTAAATAATCCTCTTTAAAATCACTATAAAATGCGCCAACTTTGGCCCCTCTAGGACGCTCCGTTTAGAAGATATGAAGGTTTTAAGTAAAATCTTAATCATCAGCCGATTTCTCCAGAACCACTAAACAGAATTTAATGATTTTCACAGTAAATAATCCTCTTTAAAATCACTATAAAATGCGCCAGTAAAATCTTAATCATCAGCCGATTTCTCCAGAACCACTAAACAGAATTTAATGATTTTCACAGTAAATAATCCTCTTTAAAATCACTATAAAATGCGCCAACTTTGACCCCTCTAGGACGCTCCGTTTTGAAGATATGAAGGTTTTAAGAAAAATCTTAATCATCAGCCGATTTCTCCAGAACCACTAAACCGAATTTAATGATTTTCACAGTAAATAATCCTCTTTAAAATCACTATAAAATGCGCCAACTTTGGCCCCTCTAGGACGCTCCGTTTAGAAGATATGAAGGTTTTAAGAAAAATCTTAATCATCAGCCGATTTCTCCAGAACCACTAAACAGAATTTAATGATTTAAAATCACTATAAAATGCGCCAACTTTGACCCCTCTAGGACGCTCCGTTTAGAAGATATGAAGGTTTTAAGAAAAATCTTAATCATCAGCCGATTTCTCCAGAACCACTAAACAGAATTTAATGATTTTCACAGTAAATAATCCTCTTTAAAATCACTATAAAATGCGCCAACTTTGGCCCCTCTAGGACGCTCCGTTTAGAAGATATGAAGGTTTTAAGTAAAATCTTTATCATCAGCCGATTTCTCCAGAACCACTAAACAGAATTTAAT
Source organism: Dryomyza anilis (assembly GCA_951804985.1). Classification (NCBI taxonomy): domain Eukaryota; kingdom Metazoa; phylum Arthropoda; class Insecta; order Diptera; family Dryomyzidae; genus Dryomyza; species Dryomyza anilis. Next base: position 27,827,673 of record OX638131.1, read on the forward strand.
GATTTTCACAGTAAATAATCCTCTTTAAAATCACTATAAAATGCGTCAACTTTGACCCCTCTAGGACGCTCCGTTTAGAAGATATGAAGGTTTTAAGTAAAATCTTAATCATCAGCCGATTTCTCCAGAACCACTAAACAGAATTTAATGATTTTCACAGTAAATAATCCTCTTTAAAATCACTATAAAATGCGCCAGTAAAATCTTAATCATCAGCCGATTTCTCCAGAACCACTAAACAGAATTTAATGATTTTCACAGTAAATAATCCTCTTTAAAATCACTATAAAATGCGCCAACTTTGACCCCTCTAGGACGCTCCGTTTAGAAGATATGAAGGTTTTAAGTAAAATCTTAATCATCAGCCGATTTCTCCAGAACCACTAAACAGAATTTAATGATTTTCACTAATGATTTTTTTTTAAATCACTATAAAATGCGTCAACTTTGACCCCTCTAGGACGCTCCGTTTAGAAGATATGAAGGTTTTAAGAAAAATCTTAATCATCAGCCGATTTTTCCAGAACCACTAAACAGAATTTAATGATTTTCACAGTAAATAATCCTCTTTAAAATCACTATAAAATGCGCCAACTTTGGCCCCTCTAGGACGCTCCGTTTAGAAGATATGAAGGTTTTAAGTAAAATCTTAATCATCAGCCGATTTCTCCAGAACCACTAAACAGAATTTAATGATTTTCACAGTAAATAATCCTCTTTAAAATCACTATAAAATGCGCCAGTAAAATCTTAATCATCAGCCGATTTCTCCAGAACCACTAAACAGAATTTAATGATTTTCACAGTAAATAATTCTCTTTAAAATCACTATAAAATGCGCCAACTTTGACCCCTCTAGGACGCTCCGTTTTGAAGATATGAAGGTTTTAAGAAAAATCTTAATCATCAGCCGATTTCTCCAGAACCACTAAACCGAATTTAATGATTTTCACAGTAAATAATCCTCTTTAAAATCACTATAAAATGCGCCAACTTTGGCCCCTCTAGGACGCTCCGTTTAGAAGATATGAAGGTTTTAAGAAAAATCTTAATCATCAGCCGATTTCTCCAGAACCACTAAACAGAATTTAATGATTTAAAATCACTATAAAATGCGCCAACTTTGACCCCTCTAGGACGCTCCGTTTAGAAGATATGAAGGTTTTAAGAAAAATCTTTATCATCAGCCGATTTCTCCAGAACCACTAAACAGAATTTAATGATTTTCACAGTAAATAATCCTCTTTAAAATCACTATAAAATGCGCCAACTTTGGCCCCTCTAGGACGCTCCGTTTAGAAGATATGAAGGTTTTAAGTAAAATCTTTATCATCAGCCGATTTCTCCAGAACCACTAAACAGAATTTAATGATTTTCACAGTAAATAATCCTCTTTAAAATCACTATAAAATGCGTCAACTTTGACCCCTCTAGGACGCTCCGTTTAGAAGATATGAAGGTTTTAAGTAAAATCTTAATCATCAGCCGATTTCTCCAGAACCACTAAACAGAATTTAATGATTTTCACAGTAAATAATCCTCTTTAAAATCACTATAAAATGCGCCAGTAAAATCTTAATCTTCAGCCGATTTCTCCAGAACCACTAAACAGAATTTAATGATTTTCACAGTAAATAATCCTCTTTAAAATCACTATAAAATGCGCCAACTTTGACCCCTCTAGGACGCTCCGTTTAGAAGATATGAAGGTTTTAAGAAAAATCTTAATCATCAGCCGATTTCTCCAGAACCACTAAACCGAATTTAATGATTTTCACAGTAAATAATCCTCTTTAAAATCACTATAAAATGCGCCAACTTTGGCCCCTCTAGGACGCTCCCTTTAGAAGATATGAAGGTTTTAAGAAAAATCTTAATCATCAGCCGATTTCTCCAGAACCACTAAACAGAATTTAATGATTTAAAATCACTATAAAATGCGCCAACTTTGACCCCTCTAGGACGCTCCGTTTAGAAGATATGAAGGTTTTAAGTAAAATCTTATTCATCAGCCGATTTCTCCAGAACCACTAAACAGAATTTAATGATTTTCACAGTAAATAATTTAAAATCACTATAAAATGCGCCAACTTTGACCCCTCTAGGACGCTCCGTTTAGAAGATATGAAGGTTTTAAGAAAAATCTTAATCATCAGCCGATTTCTCCAGAACCACTAAACAGAATTTAATGATTTTCACAGTAAATAATCCTCTTTAAAATCACTATAAAATGCGCCAACTTTGGCCCCTCTAGGACGCTCCGTTTAGAAGATATGAAGGTTTTAAGTAAAATCTTTATCATCAGCCGATTTCTCCAGAACCACTAAACAGAATTTAATGATTTTCACAGTAAATAATCCTCTTTAAAATCACTATAAAATGCGTCAACTTTGACCCCTCTAGGACGCTCCGTTTAGAAGATATGAAGGTTTTAAGTAAAATCTTAATCATCAGCCGATTTCTCCAGAACCACTAAACAGAATTTAATGATTTTCACAGTAAATAATCCTCTTTAAAATCACTATAAAATGCGCCAGTAAAATCTTAATCATCAGCCGATTTCTCCAGAACCACTAAACAGAATTTAATGATTTTCACAGTAAATAATCCTCTTTAAAATCACTATAAAATGCGCCAACTTTGACCCCTCTAGGACGCTCCGTTTAGAAGATATGAAGGTTTTAAGTAAAATCTTAATCATCAGCCGATTTCTCCAGAACCACTAATCCTCTTTAAAATCACTATAAAATGCGCCAACTTTGACCCCTCTAGGACGCTCCGTTTAGAAGATATGAAGGTTTTAAGAAAAATCTTAATCATCAGCCGATTTCTCCAGAACCACTAAACCGAATTTAATGATTTTCACAGTAAATAATCCTCTTTAAAATCACTATAAAATGCGCCAACTTTGACCCCTCTAGGACGCTCCGTTTAGAAGATATGAAGGTTTTAAGAAAAATCTTAATCATCAGCCGATTTCTCCAGAACCACTAAACAGAATTTAATGATTTTCACAGTAAATAATCCTCTTTAAAATCACTATAAAATGCGCCAACTTTGGCCCCTCTAGGACGCTCCCTTTAGAAGATATGAAGGTTTTAAGTAAAATCTTAATCATCAGCCGATTTCTCCAGAACCACTAAACAGAATTTAATGATTTAAAATCACTATAAAATGCGCCAACTTTGACCCCTCTAGGACGCTCCGTTTAGAAGATATGAAGGTTTTAAGTAAAATCTTATTCATCAGCCGATTTCTCCAGAACCACTAAACAGAATTTAATGATTTTCACAGTAAATAATTTAAAATCACTATAAAATGCGCCAACTTTGACCCCTCTAGGACGCTCCGTTTAGAAGATATGAAGGTTTTAAGAAAAATCTTAATCATCAGCCGATTTCTCCAGAACCACTAAACCGAATTTAATGATTTTCACAGTAAATAATCCTCTTTAAAATCACTATAAAATGCGCCAACTTTGGCCCCTCTAGGACGCTCCCTTTAGAAGATATGAAGGTTTTAAGAAAAATCTTAATCATCAGCCGATTTCTCCAGAACCACTAAACAGAATTTAATGATTTAAAATCACTATAAAATGCGCCAACTTTGACCCCTCTAGGACGCTCCGTTTAGAAGATATGAAGGTTTTAAGTAAAATCTTATTCATCAGCCGATTTCTCCAGAACCACTAAACAGAATTTAATGATTTTCACAGTAAATAATTTAAAATCACTATAAAATGCGCCAACTTTGACCCCTCTAGGACGCTCCGTTTAGAAGATATGAAGGTTTTAAGAAAAATCTTAATCATCAGCCGATTTCTCCAGAACCACTAAACAGAATTTAATGATTTTCACAGTAAATAATCCTCTTTAAAATCACTATAAAATGCGCCAACTTTGGCCCCTCTAGGACGCTCCGTTTAGAAGATATGAAGGTTTTAAGTAAAATCTTTATCATCAGCCGATTTCTCCAGAACCACTAAACAGAATTTAATGATTTTCACAGTAAATAATCCTCTTTAAAATCACTATAAAATGCGTCAACTTTGACCCCTCTAGGACGCTCCGTTTAGAAGATATGAAGGTTTTAAGTAAAATCTTAATCATCAGCCGATTTCTCCAGAACCACTAAACAGAATTTAATGATTTTCACAGTAAATAATCCTCTTTAAAATCACTATAAAATGCGCCAGTAAAATCTTAATCATCAGCCGATTTCTCCAGAACCACTAAACAGAATTTAATGATTTTCATAGTAAATAATCCTCTTTAAAATCACTATAAAATGCGCCAACTTTGACCCCTCTAGGACGCTCCGTTTAGAAGACATGAAGGTTTTAAGAAAAATCTTAATCATCAGCCGATTTCTCCAGAACCACTAATCCTCTTTAAAATCACTATAAAATGCGCCAACTTTGACCCCTCTAGGACGCTCCGTTTAGAAGATATGAAGGTTTTAAGAAAAATCTTAATCATCGGCCGATTTCTCCAGAACCACTAAACCGAATTTAATGATTTTCACAGTAAATAATCCTCTTTAAAATCACTATAAAATGCGCCAACTTTGACCCCTCTAGGACGCTCCGTTTAGAAGATATGAAGGTTTTAAGAAAAATCTTAATCATCAGCCGATTTCTCCAGAACCACTAAACAGAATTTAATGATTTTCACAGTAAATAATCCTCTTTAAAATCACTATAAAATGCGCCAACTTTGGCCCCTCTAGGACGCTCCCTTTAGAAGATATGAAGGTTTTAAGTAAAATCTTATTCATCAGCCGATTTCTCCAGAACCACTAAACAGAATTTAATGATTTTCACAGTAAATAATCCTCTTTAAAATCACTATAAAATGCGCCAGTAAAATCTTAATCATCAGCCGATTTCTCCAGAACCACTAAACAGAATTTAATGATTTTCACAGTAAATAATCCTCTTTAAAATCACTATAAAATGCGCCAACTTTGACCCCTCTAGGACGCTCCGTTTAGAAGATATGAAGGTTTTAAGAAAAATCTTAATCATCAGCCGATTTCTCCAGAACCACTAAACAGAATTTAATGATTTTCACAGTAAATAATCCTCTTTAAAATCACTATAAAATGCGCCAACTTTGGCGCCTCTAGGACGCTCCGTTTAGAAGATATGAAGGTTTTAAGTAAAATCTTTATCATCAGCCGATTTCTCCAGAACCACTAAACAGAATTTAATGATTTTCACAGTAAATAATCCTCTTTAAAATCACTATAAAATGCGTCAACTTTGACCCCTCTAGGACGCTCCGTTTAGAAGATATGAAGGTTTTAAGTAAAATCTTAATCATCAGCCGATTTCTCCAGAACCACTAAACAGAATTTAATGATTTTCACAGTAAATAATCCTCTTTAAAATCACTATAAAATGCGTCAGTAAAATCTTAATCATCAGCCGATTTCTCCAGAACCACTAAACAGAATTTAATGATTTTCACAGTAAATAATCCTCTTTAAAATCACTATAAAATGCGCCAACTTTGACCCCTCTAGGACGCTCCGTTTAGAAGATATGAAGGTTTTAAGTAAAATCTTTATCATCAGCCGATTTCTCCAGAACCACTAAACAGAATTTAATGATTTTCACAGTAAATAATCCTCTTTAAAATCACTATAAAATGCGTCAACTTTGACCCCTCTAGGACGCTCCGTTTAGAAGATATGAAGGTTTTAAGAAAAATCTTAATCATCAGCCGATTTCTCCAGAACCACTAAACAGAATTTAATGATTTTCACAGTAAATAATCCTCTTTAAAATCACTATAAAATGCGCCAACTTTGGCCCCTCTAGGACGCTCCGTTTAGAAGATATGAAGGTTTTAAGTAAAATCTTAATCATCAGCCGATTTCTCCAGAACCACTAAACAGAATTTAATGATTTTCACAGTAAATAATCCTCTTTAAAATCACTATAAAATGCGCCAACTTTGACCCCTCTAGGACGCTCCGTTTAGAAGATATGAAGGTTTTTAGTAAAATCTTAATCATCAGCCGATTTCTCCAGAACCACTAAACAGAATTTAATGATTTTCACAGTAAATAATCCTCTTTAAAATCACTATAAAATGCGCCAGTAAAATCTTAATCATCAGCCGATTTCTCCAGAACCACTAAACAGAATTTAATGATTTTCACAGTAAATAATCCTCTTTAAAATCACTATAAAATGCGCCAACTTTGGCCCCTCTAGGACGCTCCGTTTAGAAGATATGAAGGTTTTAAGTAAAATCTTTATCATCAGCCGATTTCTCCAGAACCACTAAACAGAATTTAATGGTTTTCACAGTAAATAATCCTCTTTAAAATCACTATAAAATGCGTCAACTTTGACCCCTCTAGGACGCTCCGTTTAGAAGATATGAAGGTTTTAAGAAAAATCTTAATCATCAGCCGATTTCTCCAGAACCACTAAACAGAATTTAATGATTTTCACAGTAAATAATCCTCTTTAAAATCACTATAAAATGCGCCAACTTTGGCCCCTCTAGGACGCTCCGTTTAGAAGATATGAAGGTTTTAAGTAAAATCTTAATCATCAGCCGATTTCTCCAGAACCACTAAACAGAATTTAATGATTTTCACAGTAAATAATCCTCTTTAAAATCACTATAAAATGCGCCAGTAAAATCTTAATCATCAGCCGATTTCTCCAGAACCACTAAACAGAATTTAATGATTTTCACAGTAAATAATCCTCTTTAAAATCACTATAAAATGCGCCAACTTAAGCCAACTTAATCATCAGCCGATTTCTCCAGAACCACTAAACAGAATTTAATGATTTTCACAGTAAATAATCCTCTTTAAAATCACTATAAAATGCGCCAGTAAAATCTTAATCATCAGCCGATTTCTCCAGAACCACTAAACAGAATTTAATGATTTTCACAGTAAATAATCCTCTTTAAAATCACTATAAAATGCGCCAACTTAAGCCAACTTAATCATCAGCCGATTTCTCCAGAACCACTAAACAGAATTTAATGATTTTCACAGTAAATAATCCTCTTTAAAATCACTATAAAATGCGTCAACTTTGACCCCTCTAGGACGCTCCCTTTAGAAGATATGAAGGTTTTAAGTAAAATCTTAATCATCAGCCGATTTCTCCAGAACCACTAAACAGAATTTAATGATTTAAAATCACTATAAAATGCGCCAACTTTGACCCCTCTAGGACGCTCCGTTTAGAAGATATGAAGGTTTTAAGTAAAATCTTAATCATCAGCCGATTTCTCCAGAACCACTAAACAGAATTTAATGATTTTCACAGTAAATAATCCTCTTTAAAATCACTATAAAATGCGCCAGTAAAATCTTAATCATCAGCCGATTTCTCCAGAACCACTAAACAGAATTTAATGATTTTCACAGTAAATAATCCTCTTTAAAATCACTATAAAATGCGCCAACTTTGGCCCCTCTAGGACGCTCCGTTTAGAAGATATGAAGGTTTTAAGAAAAATCTTAATCATCAGCCGATTTCTCCAGAACCACTAAACAGAATTTAATGATTTTCACAGTAAATAAGAATTTAATGATTTTCACAGTAAATAATCCTCTTTAAAATCACTATAAAATGCGCCAACTTTGACCCCTCTAGGACGCTCCGTTTAGAAGATATGAAGGTTTTAAGTAAAATCTTAATCATCAGCCGATTTCTCCAGAACCACTAAACAGAATTTAATGATTTTTACAGTAAATAATCCTCTTAAAATCACCCCTCTAGGACGCTCCGTTTAGAAGATATGAAGGTTTTAAGTAAAATCTTAATCATCAGCCGATTTCTCCAGAACCACTAAACAGAATTTAATGATTTTTACAGTAAATAATCCTCTTTAAAATCACTATAAAATGCGCCAACTTTGGCCCCTCTAGGACGCTCCGTTTAGAAGATATGAAGGTTTTAAGAAAAATCTTAATCATAAGCCGATTTCTCCAGAACCACTAAACTGAATTTAATGATTTTTACAGTCAATAATCCTCTTTAAAATCACTATAAAATGCGCCAACTTTGGCCCCTCTAGGACGCTCCGTTTAGAAGATATGAAGGTTTTAAGTAAAATCTTAATCATCAGCCGATTTCTCCAGAACCACTAAACTGAATTTAATGATTTTTACAGTCAATAATCCTCTTTAAAATCACTATAAAATGCGCCAACTTTGGCCCCTCTAGGACGCTCCGTTTAGAAGATATGAAGGTTTTAAGTAAAATCTTAATCATCAGTTTAGAAGATATGAAGGTTTTAAGTAAAATCTTAATCATCAGCCGATTTCTCCAGAACCACTAAACATAATTTAATGATTTTCACAGTAAATAATCCTCTTTAAAATCACTATAAAATGCGCCAGTAAAATCTTAATCATCAGCCGATTTCTCCAGAACCACTAAACAGAATTTAATGATTTTCACAGTAAATAATCCTCTTTAAAATCACTATAAAATGCGCCAACTTTGGCCCCTCTAGGACGCTCCGTTTAGAAGATATGAAGGTTTTAAGTAAAATCTTTATCATCAGCCGATTTCTCCAGAACCACTAAACAGAATTTAATGGTTTTCACAGTAAATAATCCTCTTTAAAATCACTATAAAATGCGTCAACTTTGACCCCTCTAGGACGCTCCGTTTAGAAGATATGAAGGTTTTAAGAAAAATCTTAATCATCAGCCGATTTCTCCAGAACCACTAAACAGAATTTAATGATTTTCACAGTAAATAATCCTCTTTAAAATCACTATAAAATGCGCCAACTTTGGCCCCTCTAGGACGCTCCGTTTAGAAGATATGAAGGTTTTAAGTAAAATCTTAATCATCAGCCGATTTCTCCAGAACCACTAAACAGAATTTAATGATTTTCACAGTAAATAATCCTCTTTAAAATCACTATAAAATGCGCCAGTAAAATCTTAATCATCAGCCGATTTCTCCAGAACCACTAAACAGAATTTAATGATTTTCACAGTAAATAATCCTCTTTAAAATCACTATAAAATGCGCCAACTTAAGCCAACTTAATCATCAGCCGATTTCTCCAGAACCACTAAACAGAATTTAATGATTTTCACAGTAAATAATCCTCTTTAAAATCACTATAAAATGCGCCAGTAAAATCTTAATCATCAGCCGATTTCTCCAGAACCACGAAACAGAATTTAATGATTTTCACAGTAAATAATCCTCTTTAAAATCACTATAAAATGCGCCAACTTAAGCCAACTTAATCATCAGCCGATTTCTCCAGAACCACTAAACAGAATTTAATGATTTTCACAGTAAATAATCCTCTTTAAAATCACTATAAAATGTGTCAACTTTGACCCCTCTAGGACGCTCCCTTTAGAAGATATGAAGGTTTTAAGTAAAATCTTAATCATCAGCCGATTTCTCCAGAACCACTAAACAGAATTTAATGATTTAAAATCACTATAAAATGCGCCAACTTTGACCCCTCTAGGACGCTCCGTTTAGAAGATATGAAGGTTTTAAGTAAAATCTTAATCATCAGCCGATTTCTCCAGAACCACTAAACAGAATTTAATGATTTTCACAGTAAATAATCCTCTTTAAAATCACTATAAAATGCGCCAGTAAAATCTTAATCATCAGCCGATTTCTCCAGAACCACTAAACAGAATTTAATGATTTTCACAGTAAATAATCCTCTTTAAAATCACTATAAAATGCGCCAACTTTGGCCCCTCTAGGACGCTCCGTTTAGAAGATATGAAGGTTTTAAGAAAAATCTTAATCATCAGCCGATTTCTCCAGAACCACTAAACAGAATTTAATGATTTTCACAGTAAATAAGAATTTAATGATTTTCACAGTAAATAATCCTCTTTAAAATCACTATAAAATGCGCCAACTTTGACCCCTCTAGGACGCTCCGTTTAGAAGATATGAAGGTTTTAAGTAAAATCTTAATCATCAGCCGATTTCTCCAGAACCACTAAACAGAATTTAATGATTTTTACAGTAAATAATCCTCTTAAAATCACCCCTCTAGGACGCTCCGTTTAGAAGATATGAAGGTTTTAAGTAAAATCTTAATCATCAGCCGATTTCTCCAGAACCACTAAACAGAATTTAATGATTTTTACAGTAAATAATCCTCTTTAAAATCACTATAAAATGCGCCAACTTTGGCCCCTCTAGGACGCTCCGTTTAGAAGATATGAAGGTTTTAAGAAAAATCTTAATCATAAGCCGATTTCTCCAGAACCACTAAACTGAATTTAATGATTTTTACAGTCAATAATCCTCTTTAAAATCACTATAAAATGCGCCAACTTTGGCCCCTCTAGGACGCTCCGTTTAGAAGATATGAAGGTTTTAAGTAAAATCTTAATCATCAGCCGATTTCTCCAGAACCACTAAACAGAATTTAATGATTTAAAATCACTATAAAATGCGCCAACTTTGACCCCTCTAGGACGCTCCGTTTAGAAGATATGAAGGTTTTAAGTAAAATCTTAATCATCAGCCGATTTCTCCAGAACCACTAAACAGAATTTAATGATTTTCACAGTAAATAATCCTCTTTAAAATCACTATAAAATGCGCCAGTAAAATCTTAATCATCAGCCGATTTCTCCAGAACCACTAAACAGAATTTAATGATTTTCACAGTAAATAATCCTCTTTAAAATCACTATAAAATGCGCCAACTTTGACCCCTCTAGGACGCTCCGTTTAGAAGATATGAAGGTTTTAAGAAAAATCTTAATCATCAGCCGATTTCTCCAGAACCACTAAACAGAATTTAATGATTTTCACAGTAAATAATCCTCTTTAAAATCACTATAAAATGCGCCAACTTTGACCCCTCTAGGACGCTCCGTTTAGAAGATATGAAGGTTTTAAGAAAAATCGTAATCATCAGCCGATTTCTCCAGAACCACTAAACAGAATTTAATGATTTTCACAGTAAATAATCCTCTTTAAAATCACTATAAAATGCGCCAACTTTTACCCCTCTAGGACGCTCCGTTTAGAAGATATGAAGGTTTTAAGAAAAATCTTAATCATCAGCCGATTTCTCCAGAACCACTAAACAGAATTTAATGACAGTAAATAATCCTCTTTAAAATCACTATAAAATGCGCCAACTTTGACCCCTCTAGGACGCTCCGTTTAGAAGATATGAAGGTTTTAAGAAAAATCTTAATCATCAGCCGATTTCTCCAGAAAAAACTTTGACCCCTCTAGGACGCTCCGTTTAGAAGATATGAAGGTTTTAAGAAAAATCTTAATCATCAGCCGATTTCTCCAGAACCACTAAACAGAATTTAATGACAGTAAATAATCCTCTTTAAAATCACTATAAAATGCGCCAACTTTGACCCCTCTAGGACGCTCCGTTTAGAAGATATGAAGGTTTTAAGAAAAATCTTAATCATCAGCCGATTTCTCCAGAAAAAACTTTGACCCCTCTAGGACGCTCCGTTTAGAAGATATGAAGGTTTTAAGAAAAATCTTAATCATCAGCCGATTTCTCCAGAACCACTAAACAGAATTTAATGACAGTAAATAATCCTCTTTAAAATCACTATAAAATGCGCCAACTTTGACCCCTCTAGGACGCTCCGTTTAGAAGATATGAAAGTTTTAAGAAAAATCTTAATCATCAGCCGATTTCTCCAGAACCACTAAACAGAATTTAATGACAGTAAATAATCCTCTTTAAAATCACTATAAAATGCGCCAACTTTGACCCCTCTAGGACGCGTTTAGAAGATATGAAGGTTTTAAGAAAAATCTTAATCATCAGCCGATTTCTCCAGAACCACTAAACAGAATTTAATGACAGTAAATAATCCTCTTTAAAATCACTATAAAATGCGCCAACTTTGACCCCTCTAGGACGCTCCGTTTAGAAGATATGAAGGTTTTAAGAAAAATCTTAATCATCAGCCGATTTCTCCAGAACCACTAAACAGAATTTAATGACAGTAAATAATCCTCTTTAAAATCACTATAAAATGCGCCAACTTTGACCCCTCTAGGACGCTCCGTTTAGAAGATATGAAGGTTTTAAGAAAAATCTTAATCATCAGCCGATTTCTCCAGAACCACTAAACAGAATTTAATGACAGTAAATAATCCTCTTTAAAATCACTATAAAATGCGACAACTTTGACCCCTCTAGGACGCTCCGTTTAGAAGATATGAAGGTTTTAAGAAAAATCTTAATCATCAGCCGATTTCTCCAGAACCACTAAACAGAATTTAATGATTTTTACAGTAAATAATCCTCTTTAAAATCACTATAAAATGTGCCAACTTTGACCCCTCTAGGACGCTCCGTTTAGAAGATATGAAGGTTTTAAGAAAAATCTTAATCATCAGCCGATTTCTCCAGAACCACTAAACAGAATTTAATGACAGTAAATAATCTTCTTTAAAATCACTATAAAATGCGCCAACTTTGACCCCTCTAGGACGCTCAGTTTAGAAGATATGAAGGTTTTAGGAAAAATCTTAATCATCAGCCGATTTCTCCAGAACCACTAAACAGAATTTAATGACAGTAAATAATCCTCTTTAAAATCACTATAAAATGCGACAACTTTGACCCCTATAAGACGCTCCGTTTAGAAGATATGAAGGTTTTAAGAAAAATCTTAATCATCAGCCGATTTCTCCAGAACCACTAAACAGAATTTAATGATTTTTACAGTAAATAATCCTCTTTAAAATCACTATAAAATGCGCCAACTTTGACCCCTCTAGGACGCTCCGTTTAGAAGATATGAAGGTTTTAAGAAAAATCTTAATCATCAGCCGATTTCTCCAGAACCACTAAACAGAATTTAATGACAGTAAATAATCCTCTTTAAAATCACTATAAACTGCGACAACTTTGACCCCTATAAGACGCTCCGTTTAGAAGATATGAAGGTTTTAAGAAAAATCTTAATCATCAGCCGATTTCTCCAGAACCACTAAACAGAATTTAATGATTTTTACAGTAAATAATCCTCTTTAAAATCACTATAAAATGCGCCAACTTTGACCCCTCTAGGACGCTCCGTTTAGAAGATATGAAGGTTTTAAGAAAAATCTTAATCATCAGCCGATTTCTCCAGAACCACTAAACAGAATTTAATGACAGTAAATAATCCTCTTTAAAATCACTATAAAATGCGACAACTTTGACCCCTATAAGACGCTCCGTTTAGAAGATATGAAGGTTTTAAGAAAAATCTTAATCATCAGCCGATTTCTCCAGAACCACTAAACAGAATTTAATGATTTTTACAGTAAATAATCCTCTTTAAAATCACTATAAAATGCGCCAACTTTGACCCCTCTAGGACGCTCCGTTTAGAAGATATGAAGGTTTTAAGAAAAATCTTAATCATCAGCCGATTTCTCCAGAACCACTAAACAGAATTTAATGATTTTCACAGTAAATAATCCTCTTTAAAATCACTATAAAATGCGCCAACTTTGACCCCTCTAGGACGCTCCGTTTAGAAGATATGAAGGTTTTAAGAAAAATCTTAATCATCAGCCGATTTCTCCAGAACCACTAAACAGAATTTAATGATTTTCACAGTAAATAATCCTCTTTAAAATCACTATAAAATGCGCCAACTTTGACCCCTCTAGGACGCTCCGTTTAGAAGATATGAAGGTTTTAAGAAAAATCTTAATCATCAGCCGATTTCTCCAGAACCACTAAACAGAATTTAATGACAGTAAATAATCCTCTTTAAAATCGCTATAAAATGCGACAACTTTGACCCCTCTAGGACGCTCCGTTTAGAAGATATGAAGGTTTTAAGAAAAATCTTAATCATCAGCCGATTTCTCCAGAACCACTAAACAGAATTTAATGATTTTCACAGTAAATAATCCTCTTTAAAATCACTATAAAATGCGCCAACTTTGACCCCTCTAGGACGCTCCGTTTAGAAGATATGAAGGTTTTAAGAAAAATCTTAATCATCAGCCGATTTCTCCAGAACCACTAAACAGAATTTAATGACAGTAAATAATCCTCTTTAAAATCGCTATAAAATGCGACAACTTTGACCCCTCTAGGACGCTCCGTTTAGAAGATATGAAGGTTTTAAGAAAAATCTTAATCATCAGCCGATTTCTCCAGAACCACTAAACAGAATTTAATGATTTTCACAGTAAATAATCCTCTTTAAAATCACTATAAAATGCGCCAACTTTGACCCCTCTAGGACGCTCCGTTTAGAAGATATGAAGGTTTTAAGAAAAATCTTAATCATCAGCCGATTTCTCCAGAACCACTAAACAGAATTTAATGATTTTCACAGTAAATAATCCTCTTTAAAATCACTATAAAATGCGCCAACTTTGACCCCTCTAGGACGCTCCGTTTAGAAGATATGAAGGTTTTAAGAAAAATCTTAATCATCAGCCGATTTCTCCAGAACCACTAAACAGAATTTAATGATTTTTACAGTAAAAAATCCTCTTTAAAATCAATATAAAATGCGCCAACTTTGACTCCTCTAGGACGCTCCGTTTAGAAGATATGAAGGTTTTAAGAAAAATCTTAATCATCAGCCGATTTCTCCAGAAAAAACTTTGACCCCTCTAGGACGCTCCGTTTAGAAGATATGAAGGTTTTAAGAAAAATCTTAATCATCAGCCGATTTCTCCAGAACCACTAAACAGAATTTAATGATTTTCACAGTAAAAAAATCCTCTTTAAAATCACTATAAAATGCGCCAACTTTGACCCCTCTAGGACGCTCCGTTTAGAAGATATGAAGGTTTTAAGAAAAATCTTAATCATCAGCCGATTTCTCCAGAACCACTAAACAGAATTTAATGATTTTTACAGTAAAAAATCCTCTTTAAAATCAATATAAAATGCGCCAACTTTGACTCCTCTAGGACGCTCCGTTTAGAAGATATGAAGGTTTTAAGAAAAGTCTTAATCATCAGCCGATTTCTCCAGAACCACTAAACAGAATTTAATGATTTTCACAGTAAATAATCCACTTTAAAATCACTATAAAATGCGACAACTTTGACCCCTATAAGACGCTCCGTTTAGAAGATATGAAGGTTTTAAGAAAAATCTTAATCATCAGCCGATTTCTCCAGAACCACTAAACAGAATTTAATGATTTTTACAGTAAAAAATCCTCTTTAAAATCAATATAAAATGCGCCAACTTTGACTCCTCTAGGACGCTCCGTTTAGAAGATATGAAGGTTTTAAGAAAAGTCTTAATCATCAGCCGATTTCTCCAGAACCACTAAACAGAATTTAATGATTTTCACAGTAAATAATCCACTTTAAAATCACTATAAAATGCGCCAACTTTGACCCCTCTAGGACGCTCCCTCTAGGACGCTCCGTTAATCATCAGCCGATTTCTCCAGAACCACTAAACAGAATTTAATGATTTTCACAGTAAATAATCCACTTTAAAATCACTATAAAATGCGCCAACTTTGACCCCTCTAGGACGCTCCGTTTAGAAGATATGAAGGTTTTAAGAAAAATCTTAATCATCAGCCGATTTCTCCAGAACCACTAAACATAATTTAATGACAGTAAATAATCCTCTTTAAAATCACTATAAAATGCGCCAACTTTGACCCCTCTAGGACGCTCCGTTTAGAAGACATGAAGGTTTTAAGAAAAATCTTAATCATCAGCCGATTTCTCCAGAACCACTAAACAGAATTTAATGATTTTTACAGTAAAAAATCCTCTTTAAAATCAATATAAAATGCGCCAACTTTGACTCCTCTAGGACGCTCCGTTTAGAAGATATGAAGGTTTTAAGAAAAATCTTAATCATCAGCCGATTTCTCCAGAAAAAACTTTGACCCCTCTAGGACGCTCCGTTTAGAAGATATGAAGGTTTTAAGAAAAATCTTAATCATCAGCCGATTTCTCCAGAACCACTAAACAGAATTTAATGATTTTCACAGTAAAAAAATCCTCTTTAAAATCACTATAAAATGCGCCAACTTTGACCCCTCTAGGACGCTCCGTTTAGAAGATATGAAGGTTTTAAGAAAAATCTTAATCATCATCCGATTTCTCCAGAACCACTAAACAGAATTTAATGACAGTAAATAATCCTCTTTAAAATCACTATAAAATGCGACAACTTTGACCCCTATAAGACGCTCCGTTTAGAAGATATGAAGGTTTTAAGAAAAATCTTAATCATCAGCCGATTTCTCCAGAACCACTAAACAGAATTTAATGACAGTAAATAATCCTCTTTAAAATCACTATAAAATGCGACAACTTTGACCCCTATAAGACGCTCCGTTTAGAAGATATGAAGGTTTTAAGAAAAATCTTAATCATCAGCCGATTTCTCCAGAACCACTAAACAGAATTTAATGATTTTTACAGTAAAAAATCCTCTTTAAAATCAATATAAAATGCGCCAACTTTGACTCCTCTAGGACGCTCCGTTTAGAAGATATGAAGGTTTTAAGAAAAGTCTTAATCATCAGCCGATTTCTCCAGAACCACTAAACAGAATTTAATGATTTTCACAGTAAATAATCCACTTTAAAATCACTATAAAATGCGCCAACTTTGACCCCTCTAGGACGCTCCCTCTAGGACGCTCCGTTAATCATCAGCCGATTTCTCCAGAACCACTAAACAGAATTTAATGATTTTCACAGTAAATAATCCACTTTAAAATCACTATAAAATGCGCCAACTTTGACCCCTCTAGGACGCTCCGTTTAGAAGATATGAAGGTTTTAAGAAAAATCTTAATCATCAGCCGATTTCTCCAGAACCACTAAACATAATTTAATGACAGTAAATAATCCTCTTTAAAATCACTATAAAATGCGCCAACTTTGACCCCTCTAGGACGCTCCGTTTAGAAGACATGAAGGTTTTAAGAAAAATCTTAATCATCAGCCGATTTCTCCAGAACCACTAAACAGAATTTAATGATTTTTACAGTAAAAAATCCTCTTTAAAATCAATATAAAATGCGCCAACTTTGACTCCTCTAGGACGCTCCGTTTAGAAGATATGAAGGTTTTAAGAAAAATCTTAATCATCAGCCGATTTCTCCAGAAAAAACTTTGACCCCTCTAGGACGCTCCGTTTAGAAGATATGAAGGTTTTAAGAAAAATCTTAATCATCAGCCGATTTCTCCAGAACCACTAAACAGAATTTAATGATTTTCACAGTAAAAAAATCCTCTTTAAAATCACTATAAAATGCGCCAACTTTGACCCCTCTAGGACGCTCCGTTTAGAAGATATGAAGTTTTTTAGAAAAATCTTAATCATCAGCCGATTTCTCCAGAACCACTAAACAGAATTTAATGACAGTAAATAATCCTCTTTAAAATCACTATAAAATGCGACAACTTTGACCCCTATAAGACGCTCCGTTTAGAAGATATGAAGGTTTTAAGAAAAATCTTAATCATCAGCCGATTTCTCCAGAACCACTAAACAGAATTTAATGATTTTCACAGTAAATAATCCTCTTTAAAATCACTATAAAATGCGACAACTTTGACCCCTCTAGGACGCTCCGTTTAGAAGATATGAAGGTTTTAAGAAAAATCTTAATCAACAGCCGATTTCTCCAGAACCACTAAACAGAATTTAATGATTTTTACAGTAAATAATCCTCTTTAAAATCACTATAAAATGCGACAACTTTGACCCCTATAGGACGCTCCGTTTAGAAGATATGAAGGTTTTAAGAAAAATCTTAATCATCAGCCGATTTCTCCAGAACCACTAAACAGAATTTAATGATTTTCACAGTAAATAATCCACTTTAAAATCAATATAAAATGCGCCTACTTTGACCCCTCTAGGACGCTCCGTTTAGAAGATATGAAGGTTTTAAGAAAAATCTTAATCAACAGCCGATTTCTCCAGAACCACTAAACAGAATTTAATGATTTTTACAGTAAATAATCCTCTTTAAAATCACTATAAAATGCGACAACTTTGACCCCTATAGGACGCTCCGTTTAGAAGATATGAAGGTTTTAAGAAAAATCTTAATCATCAGCCGATTTCTCCAGAACCACTAAACAGAATTTAATGATTTTCACAGTAAATAACCCTCTTTAAAATCACTATAAAATGCGACAACTTTGACCCCTCTAGGACGCTCCGTATAGAAGATATGAAGGTTTTAAGAAAAGTCTTAATCATCAGCCGATTTCTCCAGAACCACTAAACAGAATTTAATGATTTTCACAGTAAATAATCCACTTTAAAATCACTATAAAATGCGCCAACTTTGACCCCTCTAGGACGCTCCGTTTAGAAGATATGAAGGTTTTAAGAAAAATCTTAATCATCAGCCGATTTCTCCAGAACCACTAAACAGAATTTAATGATTTTTACAGTAAAAAATCCTCTTTAAAATCAATATAAAATGCGCCAACTTTGACTCCTCTAGGACGCTCCGTTTAGAAGATATGAAGGTTTTAAGAAAAGTCTTAATCATCAGCCGATTTCTCCAGAACCACTAAACAGAATTTAATGATTTTTACAGTAAAAAATCCTCTTTAAAATCAATATAAAATGCGCCAACTTTGACTCCTCTAGGACGCTCCGTTTAGAAGATATGAAGGTTTTAAGAAAAGTCTTAATCATCAGCCGATTTCTCCAGAACCACTAAACAGAATTTAATGATTTTCACAGTAAATAATCCACTTTAAAATCACTATAAAATGCGCCAACTTTGACCCCTCTAGGACGCTCCCTCTAGGACGCTCCGTTAATCATCAGCCGATTTCTCCAGAACCACTAAACAGAATTTAATGATTTTCACAGTAAATAATCCACTTTAAAATCACTATAAAATGCGCCAACTTTGACCCCTCTAGGACGCTCCGTTTAGAAGATATGAAGGTTTTAAGAAAAATCTTAATCATCAGCCGATTTCTCCAGAACCACTAAACATAATTTAATGACAGTAAATAATCCTCTTTAAAATCACTATAAAATGCGCCAACTTTGACCCCTCTAGGACGCTCCGTTTAGAAGACATGAAGGTTTTAAGAAAAATCTTAATCATCAGCCGATTTCTCCAGAACCACTAAACATAATTTAATGACAGTAAATAATCCTCTTTAAAATCACTATAAAATGCGCCAACTTTGACCCCTCTAGGACGCTCCGTTTAGAAGATATGAAGGTTTTAAGAAAAATCTTAATCATCAGCCGATTTCTCCAGAAAAAACTTTGACCCCTCTAGGACGCTCCGTTTAGAAGATATGAAGGTTTTAAGAAAAATCTTAATCATCAGCCGATTTCTCCAGAACCACTAAACAGAATTTAATGATTTTCACAGTAAATAATCCTCTTTAAAATCACTATAAAATGCGCCAACTTTGACCCCTCTAGGACGCTCCGTTTAGAAGATATGAAGGTTTTAAGAAAAATCTTAATCATCAGCCGATTTCTCCAGAACCACTAAACATAATTTAATGACAGTAAATAATCCTCTTTAAAATCACTATAAAATGCGCCAACTTTGACCCCTCTAGGACGCTCCGTTTAGAAGACATGAAGGTTTTAAGAAAAATCTTAATCATCAGCCGATTTCTCCAGAACCACTAAACAGAATTTAATGATTTTTACAGTAAAAAATCCTCTTTAAAATCAATATAAAATGCGCCAACTTTGACTCCTCTAGGACGCTCCGTTTAGAAGATATGAAGGTTTTAAGAAAAATCTTAATCATCAGCCGATTTCTCCAGAACCACTAAACAGAATTTAATGATTTTTACAGTAAATAATCCTCTTTAAAATCACTATAAAATGCGCCAACTTTGACCCCTCTAGGACGCTCCGTTTAGAAGACATGAAGGTTTTAAGAAAAATCTTAATCATCAGCCGATTTCTCCAGAACCACTAAACAGAATTTAATGATTTTCACAGTAAATAACCCTCTTTAAAATCACTATAAAATGCGACAACTTTGACCCCTCTAGGACGCTCCGTATAGAAGATATGAAGGTTTTAAGAAAAGTCTTAATCATCAGCCGATTTCTCCAGAACCACTAAACAGAATTTAATGATTTTTACAGTAAATAATCCTCTTTAAAATCACTATAAAATGCGACAACTTTGACCCCTATAGGACGCTCCGTTTAGAAGATATGAAGGTTTTAAGAAAAATCTTAATCATCAGCCGATTTCTCCAGAACCACTAAACAGAATTTAATGATTTTCACAGTAAATAACCCTCTTTAAAATCACTATAAAATGCGACAACTTTGACCCCTCTAGGACGCTCCGTATAGAAGATATGAAGGTTTTAAGAAAAGTCTTAATCATCAGCCGATTTCTCCAGAACCACTAAACAGAATTTAATGATTTTCACAGTAAATAATCCACTTTAAAATCACTATAAAATGCGCCAACTTTGACCCCTCTAGGACGCTCCGTTTAGAAGATATGAAGGTTTTAAGAAAAATCTTAATCATCAGCCGATTTCTCCAGAACCACTAAACAGAATTTAATGACAGTAAATAATCCTCTTTAAAATCACTATAAAATGCGACAACTTTGACCCCTATAAGACGCTCCGTTTAGAAGATATGAAGGTTTTAAGAAAAATCTTAATCATCAGCCGATTTCTCCAGAACCACTAAACAGAATTTAATGATTTTCACAGTAAATAATCCACTTTAAAATCACTATAAAATGCGCCAACTTTGACCCCTCTAGGACGCTCCGTTTAGAAGATATGAAGGTTTTAAGAAAAATCTTAATCATCAGCCGATTTCTCCAGAACCACTAAACAGAATTTAATGACAGTAAATAATCCTCTTTAAAATCGCTATAAAATGCGACAACTTTGACCCCTCTAGGACGCTCCGTTTAGAAGATATGAAGGTTTTAAGAAAAATCTTAATCATCAGCCGATTTCTCCAGAACCACTAAACAGAATTTAATGATTTTCACAGTAAATAATCCTCTTTAAAATCACTATAAAATGCGCCAACTTTGACCCCTCTAGGACGCTCCGTTTAGAAGATATGAAGGTTTTAAGAAAAATCTTAATCATCAGCCGATTTCTCCAGAACCACTAAACAGAATTTAATGACAGTAAATAATCCTCTTTAAAATCGCTATAAAATGCGACAACTTTGACCCCTCTAGGACGCTCCGTTTAGAAGATATGAAGGTTTTAAGAAAAATCTTAATCATCAGCCGATTTCTCCAGAACCACTAAACAGAATTTAATGATTTTCACAGTAAATAATCCTCTTTAAAATCACTATAAAATGCGCCAACTTTGACCCCTCTAGGACGCTCCGTTTAGAAGATATGAAGGTTTTAAGAAAAATCTTAATCATCAGCCGATTTCTCCAGAACCACTAAACAGAATTTAATGATTTTCACAGTAAATAATCCTCTTTAAAATCACTATAAAATGCGCCAACTTTGACCCCTCTAGGACGCTCCGTTTAGAAGATATGAAGGTTTTAAGAAAAATCTTAATCATCAGCCGATTTCTCCAGAACCACTAAACAGAATTTAATGATTTTTACAGTAAAAAATCCTCTTTAAAATCAATATAAAATGCGCCAACTTTGACTCCTCTAGGACGCTCCGTTTAGAAGATATGAAGGTTTTAAGAAAAATCTTAATCATCAGCCGATTTCTCCAGAAAAAACTTTGACCCCTCTAGGACGCTCCGTTTAGAAGATATGAAGGTTTTAAGAAAAATCTTAATCATCAGCCGATTTCTCCAGAACCACTAAACAGAATTTAATGATTTTCACAGTAAAAAAATCCTCTTTAAAATCACTATAAAATGCGCCAACTTTGACCCCTCTAGGACGCTCCGTTTAGAAGATATGAAGGTTTTAAGAAAAATCTTAATCATCAGCCGATTTCTCCAGAACCACTAAACAGAATTTAATGACAGTAAATAATCCTCTTTAAAATCACTATAAAATGCGACAACTTTGACCCCTATAAGACGCTCCGTTTAGAAGATATGAAGGTTTTAAGAAAAATCTTAATCATCAGCCGATTTCTCCAGAACCACTAAACAGAATTTAATGATTTTCACAGTAAATAATCCTCTTTAAAATCACTATAAAATGCGACAACTTTGACCCCTCTAGGACGCTCCGTTTAGAAGATATGAAGGTTTTAAGAAAAATCTTAATCAACAGCCGATTTCTCCAGAACCACTAAACATAATTTAATGACAGTAAATAATCCTCTTTAAAATCACTATAAAATGCGCCAACTTTGACCCCTCTAGGACGCTCCGTTTAGAAGACATGAAGGTTTTAAGAAAAATCTTAATCATCAGCCGATTTCTCCAGAACCACTAAACAGAATTTAATGATTTTTACAGTAAAAAATCCTCTTTAAAATCAATATAAAATGCGCCAACTTTGACTCCTCTAGGACGCTCCGTTTAGAAGATATGAAGGTTTTAAGAAAAATCTAAATCATCAGCCGATTTCTCCAGAAAAAACTTTGACCCCTCTAGGACGCTCCGTTTAGAAGATATGAAGGTTTTAAGAAAAATCTTAATCATCAGCCGATTTCTCCAGAACCACTAAACAGAATTTAATGATTTTCACAGTAAAAAAATCCTCTTTAAAATCACTATAAAATGCGCCAACTTTGACCCCTCTAGGACGCTCCGTTTAGAAGATATGAAGGTTTTAAGAAAAATCTTAATCATCAGCCGATTTCTCCAGAACCACTAAACAGAATTTAATGACAGTAAATAATCCTCTTTAAAATCACTATAAAATGCGACAACTTTGACCCCTATAAGACGCTCCGTTTAGAAGATATGAAGGTTTTAAGAAAAATCTTAATCATCAGCCGATTTCTCCAGAACCACTAAACAGAATTTAATGATTTTCACAGTAAATAATCCTCTTTAAAATCAATATAAAATGCGCCTACTTTGACCCCTCTAGGACGCTCCGTTTAGAAGATATGAAGGTTTTAAGAAAAATCTTAATCAACAGCCGATTTCTCCAGAACCACTAAACAGAATTTAATGATTTTTACAGTAAATAATCCTCTTTAAAATCACTATAAAATGCGACAACTTTGACCCCTATAGGACGCTCCGTTTAGAAGATATGAAGGTTTTAAGAAAAATCTTAATCATCAGCCGATTTCTCCAGAACCACTAAACAGAATTTAATGATTTTCACAGTAAATAATCCTCTTTAAAATCAATATAAAATGCGCCTACTTTGACCCCTCTAGGACGCTCCGTTTAGAAGATATGAAGGTTTTAAGAAAAATCTTAATCAACAGCCGATTTCTCCAGAACCACTAAACAGAATTTAATGATTTTTACAGTAAATAATCCTCTTTAAAATCACTATAAAATGCGACAACTTTGACCCCTATAGGACGCTCCGTTTAGAAGATATGAAGGTTTTAAGAAAAATCTTAATCATCAGCCGATTTCTCCAGAACCACTAAACAGAATTTAATGATTTTCACAGTAAATAACCCTCTTTAAAATCACTATAAAATGCGACAACTTTGACCCCTCTAGGACGCTCCGTATAGAAGATATGAAGGTTTTAAGAAAAGTCTTAATCATCAGCCGATTTCTCCAGAACCACTAAACAGAATTTAATGATTTTCACAGTAAATAATCCACTTTAAAATCACTATAAAATGCGCCAACTTTGACCCCTCTAGGACGCTCCGTTTAGAAGATATGAAGGTTTTAAGAAAAATCTTAATCATCAGCCGATTTCTCCAGAACCACTAAACAGAATTTAATGATTTTTACAGTAAAAAATCCTCTTTAAAATCAATATAAAATGCGCCAACTTTGACTCCTCTAGGACGCTCCGTTTAGAAGATATGAAGGTTTTAAGAAAAGTCTTAATCATCAGCCGATTTCTCCAGAACCACTAAACAGAATTTAATGATTTTTACAGTAAAAAATCCTCTTTAAAATCAATATAAAATGCGCCAACTTTGACTCCTCTAGGACGCTCCGTTTAGAAGATATGAAGGTTTTAAGAAAAGTCTTAATCATCAGCCGATTTCTCCAGAACCACTAAACAGAATTTAATGATTTTCACAGTAAATAATCCACTTTAAAATCACTATAAAATGCGCCAACTTTGACCCCTCTAGGACGCTCCCTCTAGGACGCTCCGTTAATCATCAGCCGATTTCTCCAGAACCACTAAACAGAATTTAATGATTTTCACAGTAAATAATCCACTTTAAAATCACTATAAAATGCGCCAACTTTGACCCCTCTAGGACGCTCTGTTTAGAAGATATGAAGGTTTTAAGAAAAATCTTAATCATCAGCCGATTTCTCCAGAACCACTAAACATAATTTAATGACAGTAAATAATCCTCTTTAAAATCACTATAAAATGCGCCAACTTTGACCCCTCTAGGACGCTCCGTTTAGAAGACATGAAGGTTTTAAGAAAAATCTTAATCATCAGCCGATTTCTCCAGAACCACTAAACATAATTTAATGACAGTAAATAATCCTCTTTAAAATCACTATAAAATGCGCCAACTTTGACCCCTCTAGGACGCTCCGTTTAGAAGATATGAAGGTTTTAAGAAAAATCTTAATCATCAGCCGATTTCTCCAGAAAAAACTTTGACCCCTCTAGGACGCTCCGTTTAGAAGATATGAAGGTTTTAAGAAAAATCTTAATCATCAGCCGATTTCTCCAGAACCACTAAACAGAATTTAATGATTTTCACAGTAAATAATCCTCTTTAAAATCACTATAAAATGCGCCAACTTTGACCCCTCTAGGACGCTCCGTTTAGAAGATATGAAGGTTTTAAGAAAAATCTTAATCATCAGCCGATTTCTCCAGAACCACTAAACAGAATTTAATGATTTTTACAGTAAATAATCCTCTTTAAAATCACTATAAAATGCGCCAACTTTGACCCCTCTAGGACGCTCCGTTTAGAAGACATGAAGGTTTTAAGAAAAATCTTAATCATCAGCCGATTTCTCCAGAACCACTAAACAGAATTTAATGATTTTCACAGTAAATACCCCTCTTTAAAATCACTATAAAATGCGACAACTTTGACCCCTCTAGGACGCTCCGTATAGAAGATATGAAGGTTTTAAGAAAAGTCTTAATCATCAGCCGATTTCTCCAGAACCACTAAACAGAATTTAATGATTTTTACAGTAAATAATCCTCTTTAAAATCACTATAAAATGCGACAACTTTGACCCCTATAGGACGCTCCGTTTAGAAGATATGAAGGTTTTAAGAAAAATCTTAATCATCAGCCGATTTCTCCAGAACCACTAAACAGAATTTAATGATTTTCACAGTAAATAACCCTCTTTAAAATCACTATAAAATGCGACAACTTTGACCCCTCTAGGACGCTCCGTATAGAAGATATGAAGGTTTTAAGAAAAGTCTTAATCATCAGCCGATTTCTCCAGAACCACTAAACAGAATTTAATGATTTTCACAGTAAATAATCCACTTTAAAATCACTATAAAATGCGCCAACTTTGACCCCTCTAGGACGCTCCGTTTAGAAGATATGAAGGTTTTAAGAAAAATCTTAATCATCAGCCGATTTCTCCAGAACCACTAAACAGAATTTAATGATTTTTACAGTAAAAAATCCTCTTTAAAATCAATATAAAATGCGCCAACTTTGACTCCTCTAGGACGCTCCGTTTAGAAGATATGAAGGTTTTAAGAAAAGTCTTAATCATCAGCCGATTTCTCCAGAACCACTTAACAGAATTTAATGATTTTTACAGTAAAAAATCCTCTTTAAAATCAATATAAAATGCGCCAACTTTGACTCCTCTAGGACGCTCCGTTTAGAAGATATGAAGGTTTTAAGAAAAGTCTTAATCATCAGCCGATTTCTCCAGAACCACTAAACAGAATTTAATGATTTTCACAGTAAATAATCCACTTTAAAATCACTATAAAATGCGCCAACTTTGACCCCTCTAGGACGCTCCCTCTAGGACGCTCCGTTAATCATCAGCCGATTTCTCCAGAACCACTAAACAGAATTTAATGATTTTCACAGTAAATAATCCACTTTAAAATCACTATAAAATGCGCCAACTTTGACCCCTCTAGGACGCTCCGTTTAGAAGATATGAAGGTTTTAAGAAAAATCTTAATCATCAGCCGATTTCTCCAGAACCACTAAACATAATTTAATGACAGTAAATAATCCTCTTTAAAATCACTATAAAATGCGCCAACTTTGACCCCTCTAGGACGCTCCGTTTAGAAGACATGAAGGTTTTAAGAAAAATCTTAATCATCAGCCGATTTCTCCAGAACCACTAAACATAATTTAATGACAGTAAATAATCCTCTTTAAAATCACTATAAAATGCGCCAACTTTGACCCCTCTAGGACGCTCCGTTTAGAAGATATGAAGGTTTTAAGAAAAATCTTAATCATCAGCCGATTTCTCCAGAAAAAACTTTGACCCCTCTAGGACGCTCCGTTTAGAAGATATGAAGGTTTTAAGAAAAATCTTAATCATCAGCCGATTTCTCCAGAACCACTAAACAGAATTTAATGATTTTCACAGTAAATAATCCTCTTTAAAATCACTATAAAATGCGCCAACTTTGACCCCTCTAGGACGCTCCGTTTAGAAGATATGAAGGTTTTAAGAAAAATCTTAATCATCAGCCGATTTCTCCAGAACCACTAAACATAATTTAATGACAGTAAATAATCCTCTTTAAAATCACTATAAAATGCGCCAACTTTGACCCCTCTAGGACGCTCCGTTTAGAAGACATGAAGGTTTTAAGAAAAATCTTAATCATCAGCCGATTTCTCCAGAACCACTAAACAGAATTTAATGATTTTTACAGTAAAAAATCCTCTTTAAAATCAATATAAAATGCGCCAACTTTGACTCCTCTAGGACGCTCCGTTTAGAAGATATGAAGGTTTTAAGAAAAATCTTAATCATCAGCCGATTTCTCCAGAAAAAACTTTGACCCCTCTAGGACGCTCCGTTTAGAAGATATGAAGGTTTTAAGAAAAATCTTAATCATCAGCCGATTTCTCCAGAACCACTAAACAGAATTTAATGATTTTCACAGTAAAAAAATCCTCTTTAAAATCACTATAAAATGCGCCAACTTTGACCCCTCTAGGACGCTCCGTTTAGAAGATATGAAGGTTTTAAGAAAAATCTTAATCATCAGCCGATTTCTCCAGAACCACTAAACAGAATTTAATGACAGTAAATAATCCTCTTTAAAATCACTATAAAATGCGACAACTTTGACCCCTATAAGACGCTCCGTTTAGAAGATATGAAGGTTTTAAGAAAAATCTTAATCATCAGCCGATTTCTCCAGAACCACTAAACAGAATTTAATGATTTTCACAGTAAATAATCCTCTTTAAAATCACTATAAAATGCGACAACTTTGACCCCTCTAGGACGCTCCGTTTAGAAGATATGAAGGTTTTAAGAAAAATCTTAATCAACAGCCGATTTCTCCAGAACCACTAAACAGAATTTAATGATTTTTACAGTAAATAATCCTCTTTAAAATCACTATAAAATGCGACAACTTTGACCCCTATAGGACGCTCCGTTTAGAAGATATGAAGGTTTTAAGAAAAATCTTAATCATCAGCCGATTTCTCCAGAACCACTAAACAGAATTTAATGATTTTCACAGTAAATAATCCTCTTTAAAATCAATATAAAATGCGCCTACTTTGACCCCTCTAGGACGCTCCGTTTAGAAGATATGAAGGTTTTAAGAAAAATCTTAATCAACAGCCGATTTCTCCAGAACCACTAAACAGAATTTAATGATTTTTACAGTAAATAATCCTCTTTAAAATCACTATAAAATGCGACAACTTTGACCCCTATAGGACGCTCCGTTTAGAAGATATGAAGGAAAAATCTTAATCATCAGCCGATTTCTCCAGAACCACTAAACAGAATTTAATGATTTTCACAGTAAATAACCCTCTTTAAAATCACTATAAAATGCGACAACTTTGACCCCTCTAGGACGCTCCGTATAGAAGATATGAAGGTTTTAAGAAAAGTCTTAATCATCAGCCGATTTCTCCAGAACCACTAAACAGAATTTAATGATTTTCACAGTAAATAATCCACTTTAAAATCACTATAAAATGCGCCAACTTTGACCCCTCTAGGACGCTCCGTTTAGAAGATATGAAGGTTTTAAGAAAAATCTTAATCATCAGCCGATTTCTCCAGAACCACTAAACAGAATTTAATGATTTTTACAGTAAAAAATCCTCTTTAAAATCAATATAAAATGCGCCAACTTTGACTCCTCTAGGACGCTCCGTTTAGAAGATATGAAGGTTTTAAGAAAAGTCTTAATCATCAGCCGATTTCTCCAGAACCACTAAACAGAATTTAATGATTTTTACAGTAAAAAATCCTCTTTAAAATCAATATAAAATGCGCCAACTTTGACTCCTCTAGGACGCTCCGTTTAGAAGATATGAAGGTTTTAAGAAAAGTCTTAATCATCAGCCGATTTCTCCAGAACCACTAAACAGAATTTAATGATTTTCACAGTAAATAATCCACTTTAAAATCACTATAAAATGCGCCAACTTTGACCCCTCTAGGACGCTCCCTCTAGGACGCTCCGTTAATCATCAGCCGATTTCTCCAGAACCACTAAACAGAATTTAATGATTTTCACAGTAAATAATCCACTTTAAAATCACTATAAAATGCGCCAACTTTGACCCCTCTAGGACGCTCCGTTTAGAAGATATGAAGGTTTTAAGAAAAATCTTAATCATCAGCCGATTTCTCCAGAACCACTAAACAGAATTTAATGATTTTTACAGTAAAAAATCCTCTTTAAAATCAATATAAAATGCGCCAACTTTGACTCCTCTAGGACGCTCCGTTTAGAAGATATGAAGGTTTTAAGAAAAATCTTAATCATCAGCCGATTTCTCCAGAACCACTAAACAGAATTTAATGATTTTTACAGTAAAAAATCCTCTTTAAAATCAATATAAAATGCGCCAACTTTGACTCCTCTAGGACGCTCCGTTTAGAAGATATGAAGGTTTTAAGAAAAATCTTAATCATCAGCCGATTTCTCCAGAACCACTAAACAGAATTTAATGATTTTTACAGTAAATAATCCTCTTTAAAATCAATATAAAATGCTCCAACTTTGACCCCTTTAGGACGCTCCGTTTAGAAGATATGAAGGTTTTAAGAAAAATCTTAATCATCAGCCGATTTCTCCAGAAAAAACTTTGACCCCTCTAGGACGCTCCGTTTAGAAGATATGAAGGTTTTAAGAAAAATCTTAATCATCAGCCGATTTCTCCAGAACCACTAAACAGAATTTAATGATTTTCACAGTAAATAATCCTCTTTAAAATCACTATAAAATGCGACAACTTTGACCCCTCTAGGACGCTCCGTTTAGAAGATATGAAGGTTTTAAGAAAAATCTTAATCAACAGCCGATTTCTCCAGAACCACTAAACAGAATTTAATGACAGTAAATAATCCTCTTTAAAAGCACTATAAAATGCGACAACTTTGACCCCTATAAGACGCTCCGTTTAGAAGATATGAAGGTTTTAAGAAAAATCTTAATCATCAGCCGATTTCTCCAGAACCACTAAACAGAATTTAATGATTTTTACAGTAAATAATCCTCTTAAAAATCACTATAAAATGCGACAACTTTGACCCCTATAGGACGCTCCGTTTAGAAGATATGAAGGTTTTAAGAAAAATCTTAATCATCAGCCGATTTCTCCAGAACCACTAAACAGAATTTAATGATTTTTACAGTAAATAATCCTCTTTAAAATCACTATAAAATGCGCCTACTTTGACCCCTCTAGGACGCTCCGTTTAGAAGATATGAAGGTTTTAAGAAAAATCTTAATCAACAGCCGATTTCTCCAGAACCACTAAACAGAATTTAATGATTTTTACAGTAAATAATCCTCTTTAAAATCACTATAAAATGCGCCTACTTTGACCCCTCTAGGACGCTCCGTTTAGAAGATATGAAGGTTTTAAGAAAAATCTTAATCATCAGCCGATTTCTTCAGAACCACTAAACAGAATTTAATGATTTTTACAGTAAATAATCCTCTTTAAAATCAATATAAAATGCGCCAACTTTGACCCCTTTAGGACGCTCCGTTTAGAAGATATGAAGGTTTTAAGAAAAATCTTAATCATCAGCCGATTTCTTCAGAACCACTAAACAGAATTTAATGATTTTCACAGTAAATAATCCTCTTTAAAATCACTATAAAATGCGCCAACTTTGACCCCTCTAGGACGCTCCGTTTAGAAGATATGAAGGTTTTAAGAAAAATCTTAATCATCAGCCGATTTCTCCAGAACCACTAAACAGACGCTCCTCCTCTAGGACGCTCCGTTTAGAAGATATGAAGGTTTTAAGAAAAATCTTAATCATCAGCAGATTTCTCCAGAACCACTAAACAGACGCTCCTCCTCTAGGACGCTCTTGGACGCTCCGTTTAGAAGATATGAATGTTTTAAGAAAAATCTTAATCATCAGCCGATTTCTCCAGAAGCACTAAACTGAATTTAATGATTTTTACAGTAAATAATCCTCTTTAAAATCACTATAAAATGCGCCAACTTTAACCCCTCTCAGACGCTCCGTTTAGAAGATATGAAGGTTTTAAGTAAAATCTTAATCATCAGCCGATTTCTTCAGAACCACTAAACAGAATTTAATGATTTTCACAGTAAATAATCCTCTTTAAAATCACTTTAAAATGCGACAACTTTAACCCTCTAGGACGCTCCGTTTAGAAGATATGAAGGTTTTAAGAAAAATCTTAATCATCAGCCGATTTCTCCAGAACCACTAAACAGAATGTAATGATTTTTACAGTAAATAATCCTCTTTAAAATCACTTTAAAATGCGACAACTTTAACCCTCTAGGACGCTCCGTTTAGAAGATATGAAGGTTTTAAGAAAAATCTTAATCATCAGCCGATTTCTCCAGAACCACTAAACAGAATTTAATGATTTTCACAGTAAATAATCCTCTTTAAAATCACTATAAAATGCGCCAACTTTGACCCCTCTAGGACGCTCCGTTTAGAAGATCTGAAGGTTTTAAGAAAAATCTTTATC
This sequence comes from Dryomyza anilis, assembly GCA_951804985.1. Taxonomy (NCBI): domain Eukaryota; kingdom Metazoa; phylum Arthropoda; class Insecta; order Diptera; family Dryomyzidae; genus Dryomyza; species Dryomyza anilis. The sequence continues at coordinate 27,858,856 of OX638131.1, forward strand.
ATCAGCCGATTTCTCCAGAACCACTAAACAGAATTTAATGATTTTTACAGTAAATAATCCTCTTTAAAATCACTATAAAATGCGCCAACTTTGACCCCTCTAGGACGCTCCGTTTAGAAGATATGAAGGTTTTAAGAAAAATCTTAATCAACAGCCGATTTCTCCAGAACCACTAAACAGAATTTAATGATTTTCACTCTTTAAAATCACTATAAAATGCGCCAACTTTGGCCCCTCTAGGACGCTCCGTTTAGAAGATATGAAGGTTTTAAGAAAAATCTTTATCATCAGCCGATTTCTCCAGAACCACTAAACAGAATTTAATGACTTTTACAGTAAATAATCCTCTTTAAAATCACTATAAAATGCGCCAACTTTGACCCCTCTAGGACGCTCCGTTTAGAAGATATGAAGGTTTTAAGAAAAATCTTAATCATCAGCCGATTTCTCCAGAACCACTAAACAGAATTTAATGATTTTTACAGTAAATAATCCTCTTTAAAATCAATATAAAATGCGCCAACTTTGACCCCTTTATGACGCTCCGTTTAGAAGATATGAAGGTTTTAAGAAAAATCTTAATCATCAGCCGATTTCTCCAGAAAAAACTTTGACCCCTCTAGGACGCTCCATTTAGAAGATATGAAGGTTTTAAGAAAAATCTTAATCATCAGCCGATTTCTCCAGAACCACTAAACAGAATTTAATGATTTTCACAGTAAATAATCCTCTTTAAAATCACTATAAAATGCGCCAACTTTGACCCCTCTAGGACGCTCCGTTTAGAAGATCTGAAGGTTTTAAGAAAAATCTTTATCATCAGCCGATTTCTCCAGAACCACTAAACAGAATTTAATGATTTTTACAGTAAATAATCCTCTTTAAAATCACTATAAAATGCGCCAACTTTGACCCCTCTAGGACGCTCCGTTTAGAAGATATGAAAGTTTTAAGAAAAATCTTAATCAACAGCCGATTTCTCCAGAACCACTAAACAGAATTTAATGATTTTCACTCTTTAAAATCACTATAAAATGCGCCAACTTTGGCCCCTCTAGGACGCTCCGTTTAGAAGATATGAAGGTTTTAAGAAAAATCTTTATCATCAGCCGATTTCTCCAGAACCACTAAACAGAATTTAATGATTTTTACAGTAAATAATCCTCTTTAAAATCACTATAAAATGCGCCAACTTTGACCCCTCTAGGACGCTCCGTTTAGAAGATATGAAGGTTTTAAGAAAAATCTTAATCATCAGCCGATTTCTCCAGAACCACTAAACAGAATTTAATGACAGTAAATAATCCTCTTTAAAAGCACTATAAAATGCGACAACTTTGACCCCTATAAGACGCTCCGTTTAGAAGATATGAAGGTTTTAAGAAAAATCTTAATCATCAGCCGATTTCTCCAGAACCACTAAACAGAATTTAATGATTTTCACAGTAAATAATCCTCTTTAAAATCACTATAAAATGCGACAACTTTGACCCCTCTAGGACGCTCCGTTTAGAAGATATGAAGGTTTTAAGAAAAATCTTAATCAACAGCCGATTTCTCCAGAACCACTAAACAGAATTTAATGATTTTTACAGTAAATAATCCTCTTTAAAATCACTATAAAATGCGACAACTTTGACCCCTATAGAACGCTCCGTTTAGAAGATATGAAGGTTTTAAGTAAAATCTTAATCATCAGCCGATTTCTCTAGAACCACTAAACAGAATTTAATGATTTTCACAGTAAATAATCCTCTTTAAAATCACTATAAAATGCGCCAACTTTGGCCCCTCTAGTACGCTCCGTTTAGAAGATATGAAGGTTTTAAGAAAAATCTTAACCATCAGCCGATTTCTCCAGAACCACTAAACAGAATTTAATGATTTTCACAGTAAATAATAAAACTTTGGCCCCTCTAGGACGCTCCGTTTAGAAGATATGAAGGTTTTAAGAAAAATCTTAATCATCAGCCGATTTCTCCAGAACCACAAAATTTAATGATTTTCACAGTAAATAATCCTCTTTAAAATCACTATAAAATGCGCCAACTTTGGCCCCTCTAGGACGCTCCGTTTAGAAGATATGAAGGTTTTCAGTAAAATCTTAATCATCAGCCGATTTCTCCAGAACCACTAAACAGAATTTAATGATTTTCTCAGTAAATAATCCTCTTTAAAATCACTATAGCCAGCTTTGGCCCCTCTAGGACGCTCCGTTTAGAAGATATGAATGTTTTCAGTAAAATCTTAATCATCAGCCGATTTCTCCAGAACCACTAAACAGAATTTAATGATTTTCACAGTAAATAATCCTCTTTAAAATCACTATAAAATGCGCCAACTTTGACCCCTCTAGGACGCTCCGTTTAGAAGATATGAAGGTTTTAAGTAAAATCTTAATCATCAGCCGATTTCTCCAGAACCACTAAACAGAATTTAATGATTTTCACAGTTAATAATCCTCTTTAAAATCACTAAAAAATGCGCCAACTTTAACCCCTCTAGGACGCTCCGTTTAAAAGATATGAAGGTTTTAAGTAAAATCTTAATCATCAGCCGATTTCTCCAGAACCACTAAACAGAATTTAATGATTTTCACAGTAAATAATCCTCTTTAAAATCACTATAAAATGCGCCAACTTTGGCCCCTCTAGGACGCTCCGTTTAGAAGATATGAAGGTTTTAAGTAAAATCTTCGATTTCTCCAGAACCACTAAACAGAATTTAATGATTTTCACAGTAAATAATCCTCTTTAAAATCACTATAAAATGCGCCAACTTTGACCCTTCTAGGACGCTCCGTTTAGAAGATATGAAGGTTTTAAGTAAAATCTTAATCATCAACCGATTTCTCCAGAATCACTTTGACCCCTCTAGGACGCTCCGTTTAGAAGATATGAAGGTTTAAAGTAAAATCTTAATCATCAGCCGATTTCTCCAGAATCACTAAACAGAATTTAATGATTTTCACAGTAAATAATCCTCTTTAAAATCACTATAAAATGCGCCAACTTTGGCCCCTCTAGGACGCTCCGTTTAGAAGATATGAAGGTTTTAAGTAAAATCTTAATCATCAGCTGATTTCTCCAGAACCACTAAACAGAATTTAATGATTTTCACAGTAAATAATCCTCTTTAAAATCACTATAAAATGCGCCAACTTTGACCCTTCTAGGACGCTCCGTTTAGAAGATATGAAGGTTTTAAGTAAAATCTTAATCATCAGCCGATTTCTCCAGAACCACTAAACAGAATTTAATGATTTTCACAGTAAATAATCCTCTTTAAAATCACTATAAAATGCGCCAACTTTGACCCCTCTAGGACGCTCCGTTTAGAAGATATGAAGGTTTTAAGAAAAATCTTAATCATCAGCCGATTTCTCCAGAAGATATGAACAATTTAAAACAAAAATTATTTCAAAAATTATCGGCGGGTCCATTTCCCATATTCGGAATTCACTGAAAATTCTTCACATCGTATTTCTCATCCAATAGAGCATTTCTAGGGGATGACCTCCTCTCGATTCGAAAACATTATTTTCCATTGTCAGTCGAATGTTCATAGGCAGATTAATGTTAAATCTCGTTGAAGATTTGTCCAAGGAAAAATTGTCTCTAGGATAAATTAATTTGGGAGAAGTAGTGTCTCAGGGAGGAATTATTTGCGGATCAATTGTCTCTGGGTAAAATTGTTGGGGGAATAATTTTCCAGGAGAGTATAGTCAGAGAATTTTACGTTTGAAACAATTGTTCGACTAAATTCAAATTCCAAATGAAAATTTTCTGAATTTCAAATGGAAATTTTCTGAATTTCAAATGTAAACTTCTGAATTTCAAGTGATGTCTTTTGAATTACAAATGGAATTTCTGAATTTCTTTTGAATTTCAAATAGAATTTCTGAATTTCAATTGGTGTCTTTTGAATTGCAAATGGAATTTCTGAATTTCAATTTACTTTTTCTGAATTACATTTGTTGTAAAAATATAATTTGATAATACATATGCTGCTTTAATTTTACTGTAAATGTGAAGGCTGCTTAATTAGCCAACTGCAAAAATAGTCAAGTGAGAAAGCAAAACTTTAGCGAAAGTTGAGTTTCGCGCCAAATTTACTTGAAAATGGCATCATTGCCAGCGGCCATTTTATTCTATTGTTGTAATAAAGTTGCCATTGTTAGTGTCTTCTTGTTGTTGTTGGTGTTCCATTTCCTCTTTTTAGTTTCTTTATTTTCTCAGAGCCAACAATAGAAATGCAAATAATATTAAATAATTTATGTGTCGCTGTCAATCCTAAGAGAGCGACACACAGTCACAGCCATAAATATACTAAATGTAGACAGCAAAAGGCGCAGCTTTTCCGCTGCAGGCTTAAAATGAGATCCAGCAACATGTCTGAGTCAGCAACAGCAATAACAGCAGTGCAGCATCATATGAAGTGTGCAATTTTCTATGCGCTAGGCAACTGAAAGACACTCCAAAGTGAGAACGGCAACAAATTTTAGCTAAAAATCACGCACCATGCTATTGTTTCCAGTAGGGCAGAAACAAAAATGACAAAAAAAGAAATGAAAAAAAAAAAGAATCTGTTGATGAAATGTACTCGATTTCACTGGGTGAGTGTCCGTCACTGGGTGAGTGTCCATCACTGGGTGAGTGTCCGTTCGATGCGACAGTGAGAGTGGGTAGCACTTGTGCCAAAAATGAAGAATAGCCATTAGAACGTAAACGAGAAACGAAATACGAGATGAGTGACAGAAAAATTGACATTACTTGAGACGAAGATGGAAACGGAGACGATGCTGATGATGGAGATGGTTGAAATGGTGTGATTGCTTTTCATAGAGATTATAATGAAAGCAAAGTTTTGATGCAGTTTGTACTCGGTCTAGAAAATAAGTCTGGGAGGACGATAGATATTGAGTAATTGATGAATGAAGAGGTGGGTATAGAGATATCGTTGGAAATGAAGGTATTAACTGAGATTATGATGGTTCTGAACGTGATTAAATTTTAGTTGTTTTGGAGATGTATGTCAGCATAGACATTGCTATGATGACGAAATTGTGTATGTGTGACAGAAAATTCCTGGAGTACTAAACTCAGTACTCTATTCGTTTCGATATCACTACGAGTTCAATGCGAGTAGATGGAGAAATCACAGGAAATCGGACCCATTCTCGTAACGATATCGAACGTCAAATATGACATATATGGTAGGTGCACTTAGAAAACTAAACACCAAAAGTACGACTATTGGTTCTAAAGGACACGAAACATTAGTTTTTTCTAATTATTCAGTATTTTGTACTATTGTTTAGCGTATAAGGTGGTCAACGTTAATTGAATAGGACATGTTATAGATAAAATAGTATTTTTACTATTGTTTCAATAGTTTATTTTATAGTGTCATACTATTGATTCTTAATAGTTTGAGTCGCATTAAATAAACTATTATATTAATGTAATAAAACTATTAAAAATACAAAAAGTAATTTTTCAATGTTGCTTAAAGAAAAATTAAATAAGTATTCATAAAGAATAAAGGTATTAAAATATTTAATATCAAGGTTATTTATTAAAAAGTATGTGGGCATCGCAAGACCATACAAAAGTAATTTATTTAGTATAACAAAAAATACATTACTATTTTATTAAAAATGTTAATGGCTTACTAACTCCTTCACAGAAGTCGCTAATATGAATCATAGTCGAAAAGTACTAAGTTGTTAAAAATTTTACGTTCTCAAAACAGTACGTAATTAAATACGTAAAAATGTAATCGTGATATTGTAGAACGAACGTTGTGTTCTCCTCGATCAGCAAGTTCGTCAGTCTGTTCAGTGTAAAATAAAAAAAAAATAAAAAAGTGTAGTTAATAACTAAATTTAAAACAAATGAAAACTAAAACATACTAAAAATAAGTATAAAATATAACATCAAACAAGTACAATCACGACTGGATCGCTACAGTTATTTGGAGCATAATTTGTACATTTTCAAGGTATGCTTACATTTTTGCATCATTTTATTGATTTCATTTAATTACCTACTATTTATTAAAAAAAACTTGTTAAATTTAACAATAAACTTTTCCTACGTGTTTTTAATTGTACACGGATAGAAAAGATTTGTTTGAATATGCTTGAATGTAATTTTAATGAAAAAAAAAATAAAAGTTTAAGTTTATAATTATATAATATAATATAAATAATAAAAATGTAATTTAAAAAAGAGAAAAAACGAATATTGTGTAAAGAAGATATTAGCACTAAATTTACTATTTTTACATTAAAATTATATGTAAACATATATATGTTTACGTGTAAATAAAATGTTTCTCACATTCAAACATATAATGTTTGCAAGATCTCCGAAAATTATTTATTCTGAGCATAAATATGTTTGAACGAAAACAAAAATATGTTTGGCTGTTATTATAATAATGTTTGAAAATGAAATAATACTTTTGTTTGCATAAAGCACCAAAGATATATGTAATGCCTGCAAAATTATGTTTGGGAGAGCCCTTTTTTTGCAACGTGTACTATAAGTTTTATAATATTTCTTAATGCTACAATACTTTTTATCCTATAGAAATAAAAAGTATTGTAGCTATAGTTTTGTCATTTTGTTTTAATTTGTTGGACTATAGTAACTATATGTTATATGAACAAACTTCTGTATGTTTTTCATATTGTTTCTACAGGATGAAAATTTTAAATATAAAGTTCACAGGATTAAAATAGTTGTCTTTATTGTTTTATCTTTATGTGTTTGTAGGATTAACTATAACATCAAAATGTGATATGAAGCAAATTATTGTTTTTGTACACTAAGAAAAAAGTGACGTAATAAAATTAAATAAAATCTATTTAAATTTGATTTAAATACTTTTGTAATAAAAAAAGTAATACTACATACAAAAATATATTACGTATTTCAAATTAAATAGAAAGTATTTAATTTTATTACGTACGCAATTAAATTCATTATTTCAAAAAAATTATATTATAGAAATATTTTATTAAAATTTGTTTTTATAACGACAAAATTATGTAATATGTGGTCAAGTGTCCAACCTATATAACCACCGTGAGTGATAAAAATTTCGAAAAGTGAAAAAATAATAATTTTATCTTTTCCTAACCGTAAAGAAATAAATAGTTTTAAAATATTAATTGACATGTTTATGATCTTGTGATTAAATAAAAATTTTATTATCTTAATAAAAAGTAATAAATAGTATTTATATCAAATTTTATTACCTACGTAATAAATTTAAATAAAAAGTATTTATATCAAATTTTATTACGTACGTAATAAATTTAAATAAAAAGTATTTACTTCAATTTTAAATAAAAAGTATTTAATTTAAATAAAAAAGACAACGGGTGAAAAACGTGTCGAAAAGTATTTAAATTTATTACTTTTTTCCCTCAGTGTATGTATTTCCTATTGCTTCTATAGGATTACAATATTAAATATGAACTACAAAGGATAAAAAATATTGTCGCTATAGTTTTGCCATTTTGTTTTAAAAGGATAAATTAATGAATTACATTTAAATGATTTAAAGTATTGCATTTATATTGCAATATATTTAAAACAATAGTCTGAGTTATTCAATTAATAATTTTATCATATTTATATAATAGTAAAAGTATATTATCTTAATGTGATAAACTATTCTTTCAATAGGATGCTTTTGTATTAATAGGACGCCACATTCATTTTTAATATTAAAAAATTATAAAATCAGTAGTGTGACGCCACTTTAAAATTAATAGTTCATACATTTTAATATTAATAGGAAAAATCCCATTGTGAAAAATCGTTGAATCAATAGGAATTCATATGGATTTTATAGTTTTTTTTCTGAGTGTGGATATGTCGAAGTTTTTTCGGGACGAAAACATTTTTTGAAAACAGAACGATATCGAAAAAAAAGTAACCAAAGTTTGAGATTCATTCGAAAAATATTACGATATCGATGTGATCAATGTTTTAATATGGTATCTAATCCTTAATATTGAATGTTTATTAACGAAATTAGTTCGAGAAAGCTTTGAGGTAACGGAAGTCTTCGAGAGATGGTAGACTGGGAAGAATAAGAATGTATTCCAAACTTTGTTATAAATACATTGGAGATTGATATAAAAATGGCCTCATTGATAGATGGTGATAGAGATCGCTTTAGTAATAAATTTGGAGAAACTGTTATCACGTTTGTGACAAAGGTAATGCAATCTATTATTTCTATGATGTTAATATGGATGTTGAGTAATAATGAAAGTTAAAATAATGAGAGAGATAAAGGATTTGGAGAATATATTTAAAATTAAGTTGGTTATAATGCTGAACATCAGTATGGCATGGCTATGAAAATACAATTAAAGATGTGATAGAAAATTCATTTTTGGTTAATTTATAAAGATAGCTGTGATAATTTACTTTATTTTTGTATATGTACACTTTGTTCCAAAAGTTTATAGTTTTTTCGTAATAAATCACAGAAAAATTCCGGACGTTCTGTATGAAAATTTGCACTATGATTTTTTACTAAAAACTATTTTATATCTGATTGATAAAATAAAAGATCATTAATGATAGCATTAGTGATCAACGTGTAGACAGACATTAATTGAACATATTTTTGAGAAAGTTTGGTGATAGTTTTCAGTAAAGAGATTGGGAGAACAATATAAGTATATGTGAAAGCAATTATGTCGTTGTCTTAAGGAAATCGAGATTGATTTAGAAAATAATTTAGTGCAAGAATATGTTGTGTTAGAGTCTGTGATGAAAACGAAACAATGATACATATTGTATTGATAATGGAGTGATATATTTGAGTGCGGTGTAGATATTGAGATGTCGAATGTGTGATAGAAATTACATTGATATTTAAAGGAGTGGAACTTTGACATAAATAAAGTAGGAATGTAAGAAATTGTGTTATATTTCGTGACGTATGCAAATTTGTGATAGATATTCAGTTAATGCTAAAAATATGGATGGATTACATGGTGCTGATGATGATGATAAACTTTAGTTTGAGAAGAAGAATGTGATAAATGTGATGGGAGGTATTGTGTGGTAGAACTGACATTGTGTGAAAGAAATAGATATGGTTTTGTAGATCATATTGGTGATATAATTCAAACAATACGAGGTTAGTAATTTATATATTCGCATATTAGCTAGTAATTAAATTATTAAGCGAGTATTTTTGTCTAATATACCATAAGAATTTTTAATTTTTCATTTAATTCATTTTCTAATTATCCGCAAAAACTAAAAACATTATGTGAAAATGTATTTGGTTTGGCAACGTTGTAAGTAATATAAAAATGAGGTAGAGCTAGTGGTGTCGACAAAATATAGGCTACTCCTCGTGGCATAAAAGGAAGCTGAGAATGCTATGACGACAGGATTGAAAACGAGAATGCGGATGAGAATGATATCCCTTCGAAGAAATGTCATCTAGAATGATGGAAATGACGACTTGGTTATTTTTGATGATGGATTCATAGTAAAGTTCTAAATTTCATGCGTTGACGAATATAGATTCATTGCAAATATGTAGTTTGTGTCTCTCTGTCTGTATGTCATTCTTTCTGTCACACTGTCTGTCTATCTGTAAATATTGGTCTGTAAGATCTACAGGCGTTTGCAATGGTCGTCTATAGAGATTTCAACACGGTTTTGCTTTCAAAGTATTATTCTTTCATTTCACTCGAAATTTCCATAAAATCGAGACTATTGTGATAGAGTTGATTAATATGACAGACCACTGTGGTCAGTGAACATTTATGAATAGGGAAATGGAATTTGGTGTGACTACTTTTGTTAATTATTCCATTATTTTCTTTTTTTGCTACACAGCACTGTATTTTATTATAGAAGAGACATTATTATTTTTACGGATTTTCACATTTTTCTTAAATACTACATTTTTATTTTTAAAAAAATCCAAAATAGAGTGTATACAAAAGTGTATACAAAAGAGTATACAAAATACAAAATATAAAATACAAAATACAACATACTAAATACAAAATACAAAATACAAAATACAAAATACAAAATACAAAATACAAAATACAAAATACAAAATACAAAATACAAAATACAAAATACAAAATACAAAATACAAAATACAAAATACAAAATACAAAATACAAAATACAAAATACAAAATACAAAATACAAAATACAAAATACAAAATACAAAATACAAAATACAAAATACAAAATACAAAATACAAAATACAAAATACAAAATACAAAATACAAAATACAAAATACAAAATACAAAATACAAAATACAAAATACAAAATACAACATACAAAATACAAATAAGCTAAATTTGAATTTATAAAGATAAAGTTTATGCTCCAAAACCATTCTATAAAAGACATATTTTGCAATACTGTTTTTTTTTTACTTACAATTGACTCATATTACAGTCTTTTGCAAGAAAATTCTAAACAAATGCTAATAATAAAATTTAATTTCAAAGTCTATGCTCCTGACAAGCACATCTCAAAGCACCTGACAAGTTTTACGTATTTTGAAGGTACATAAAAAGAAATCAGCAATTATGTTACAAATAAAAAAAGATTTATTATTAAATGTTGTCTCAGCATTTTGATATCTGACACAAAATGCTAGATTTTTGCTAACAATTTTCGTATAAAAATTAATTAAAATCTACCTCTTGATATCGTTGACAGTCTGTGCAAATAAAAAGAAATAATTAAATATTTTTTTGCCCCTCAATTTAGCATTTAACCTCTATACGTACGTAGTACTATTAAATTTTTATTTTTTTTTTTTTACTTTTATTGACAGCTCATATAGAGCATAATTTATAATATTTTGCAAAATTCATGTTGTCATCGTCAACAAAATATGCATTTGCATAATCATCAACATGCTGCCAGCGACTTCCAGCCATTAGCTTTCATGTTTTTGCTTCATCACCTTCATCAGTGACAAAGAGAAGAAATTGATAAAAAAAATTGAATTTATTTTTGCGAAAATATGCAAATTTAAGTACGTCGCACTAAAACAAGTGATGCCCTCCGTGTTCCACTTCAATAAAATTCCCCAACGAATGCATAAAAAGTTTAAATTATCGCTGCGTTTCTTGATGAATGGCAATCAATGAAATGCATTTTTCTTCATATAGATTTCGATGACGAGCACATGATTTTATTCATAAAAACCATGATGTGCTCAACATGAGAAATTTTGAAATCTTTACGACCAAAATTTATTGATTTGCATTTTTTTATTAGCGTTATAATCTGTTGAAAATTGTTTAACAACTCGTATAAGTAATATGAATTATTGCATGTGTTTTAAGTTCTTTTTAATCTATGGTTCTTTCAGACTATTTCAAATATATTGATGATTTTAAATTTGAAAATTTTAGTAATTTCAATTTTAATTATTCCTTAAATTTATCAAATTTATAATATTTGTAGCTACATTTTTTTGTCTCTTTGTATTTTTTTGTTTTTTTTTTTAATTATTTTATTTTCTTCTTCTCTTAAATCAATTAGTTATTTAAATTCATTTGATTTGTTTGTATCTATTGATCCTCTTCATATGTTTGAATCTTTCGATTCCTTTTCTGCTATTGATTCTTTTTACATTCTTTATTTTCTTTTGATTCTTTTAAATCTTTTGATTATTTTAAATCTTTTGATTCTTTTGAATCAAGAACCAAAAAACTTTTAATTCTTTTGATTCTTTTACTGCTTTTGATTCGTTTTTAATTTTTAGATTCCTTTGCTTCTTTTGATTCTTATGATTTATTTTATTCTTTTGATTGTTTGATTCTGTTGATACTTTGATTCTTTTGATTCTTTTGATTCTTTTGATTCTTTTGATTCTTTTGATTCTTTTGATTCATTTGATTTCTTTTGATTCTTTTGATTCTTTTGATTCTTTTGATTCTTTTGATTCTTTTGATTCTTTTGATTCTTTTGATTCTTTTGATTCTTTTGATTCTTTTGATTCTTTTGATTCTTTTGATTCTTTTGATTCTTTTGATTCTTTTGATTCTTTTGATTCTTTTGATTCTTTTGATTCTTTTGATTCTTTTGATTCTTTTGATTCTTTTGATTCTTTTTATTCTTTTTATTTTTTTGATTCTTTTGATTCTTTTGATTCTTTTGATTCTTTTGATTCTTTTGATTCTTTTGATTCTTTTGATTCTTTTGATTCTTTTGATTCTTTTGATTCTTTTGTATCTTTTGATTCCTTTGATTCTTTTGATTCTTTTGATTCTTTAGATTCTTTAGATTCTTTGATACTTTGATACTTTGATTCTTTTGATTCATTTGTTTTTTTTTTGGTTCTTTTGATTCTTTTGATTCTTTTGCTGCTATTGATTCTTTTTTAATTTTTAAATTCCTTTGCATCTTTTGATTCTTTTGATTTATTTTTATATTTTTGATTCTATTGATTGTTTTGATTCTTTTGATTCTTTTGATTCTTTTGCTTCTTTTAATTCTTTTGATTCTTTTGATTCTTTTGATACTTTGATTATTTTGATTCTTTTGATACTTTGATTATTTTGATTCTTTTGATTCTTTTGATTCTTTTGATTCTTTTGATTCTTTTGATTCTTTTGATTCTTTTGATTCTTTTGATTCTTTTGATTCTTTGGATTCTTTTGATTCTTTTGATTCTTTCAATACTTTTCAATTTTTTGATACTTTCGATTCTTTTGATTCTTTTAATAATACATTTTATTCGAAAAACACTTTAAAATCTCTTAATTCTTTTAATTAAGCTTTTGGTCTTTTTAATTTATTATTATTATTATTTTTATCAACTAAATGATATTATATTGCACCCTTCCTTAAAGTTAAGAAGAAAGTAGAAATTTATTAATTAATGTCCACCTCTGGACATAAGATTGTCATTAGCATGCCATGACACAAATGCGCTTCATTTATTTTATTTCCATATTCCAATAGTTGCAGATTCTCTTCTAAAATTAAGCATTTTGTGCATGCGTAATTAGTCTGGTTTAAAATTTTTAACGACAGATAATTCTAATCATATTTGCTCCATATTCACCTCTGAGCCAATTATTTAAGCACATCCGCTCGGAGGTAATTTATTTCAATATTCATCCATAATATTTGCAGTGAGTAGAACAATGCCACTAGATGGTGAAGACGATTCTATTAAGTCATAAATATGTGTCAGCTTTTAAGTACACTTCGTCGCACTTAACGATGCTCACATAAAAGACGCACTCATTTAATTGATTCACACATGCATGCGATGCACACACAAATTCTAAAGACAGGCGCATACAACTGCAGTCCAATGTTGGCAAGATACATATTATAAATTAAATGTTTATTTTATTTATTTTAAAAGAATCTAAATATTCAAAAGAATCAAAATAATCAAAAAAATCCAAAGAATCAGAAGAATCAAAAGAATCAAAAGAATCAAAAGAATCAAAAGAATCAAAAGAATCAAAAGAATCAAAAGAATCAAAAGAATCAAAAGAATCAAAAGAATCAAAAGAATCAAAAGAATCAAAAGAATCAAAAGAATCAAAAGAATCAAAAGAATCAAAAAAATCAAAAGAATCAAAAGAATCAAAAGAATCAAAAGAATCAAAAGAATCAAAAGAATCAAAAGAATCAAAAGAATCAAAAGAATCAAAAGAATCAAAAGAATCAAAAGAATCAAAAGAATCAAAAGAATCAAAAGAATCAAAAGAATCAAAAGAATCAAAAGAATCAAAAGAATCAAAAGAATCAAAAGAATCAAAAGAATCAAAAGAATCAAAGAATCAAAATAATCAAAATAATCAAAATAATCAAAAGAATCAAAAGAATCAAAAGAATCAAAAGAATCAAAAGAATCAAAAGAATCAAAAGAATCAAAAGAATCAAAAGAATCAAAAGAATCAAAAGAATCAAAAGAATCAAAAGAATCAAAAGAATCAAAAGAATCAAAAGAATCAAAAGAATCAAAAGAATCAAAAGAATCAAAAGAATCAAAAGAATCAAAAGAATCAAAAGAATCAAAAGAATCAAAAGAATCAAAAGAATCAAAAGAATCAAAAGAATCAAAAGAATCAAAAGAATCAAAAGAATCAAAAGAATCAAAAGAATCAAAAGAATCAAAAGAATCAAAAGAATCAAAAGAATCAAAAGAATCAAAAGAATCAAAAGAATCAAAAGAATCAAAAGAATCAAAAGAATCAAAAGAATCAAAAGAATCAAAAGAATCAAAAGAATCAAAAGAATCAAAAGAATCAAAAGAATCAAAAGAATCAAAAGAATCAAAAGAATCAAAAGAATCAAAAGAATCAAAAGAATAAAAAGAATAAAAAGAATAAAAAGAATCAAAAGAATCAAAAGAATCAAAAGAATCAAAAGAATCAAAAGAATCAAAAGAATCAAAAGAATCAAAAGAATCAAAAGAATCAAAAGAATCAAATGAATCAAAAGAATCAAAAGAATCAAAAGAATCAAAAGAATCAAAAGAATCAAAAGAATCAAAAGAATCAAAAGAATCAAAAGAATCAAAAGAATCAAAAGAATCAAAAGAATCAAAAGAATCAAAAGAATCAAAAGAATCAAAAGAATCAAAAGAATCAAAAGAATCAAAAGAATCAAAAGAATCAAAAGAATCAAAGTAATGTTGCAGAGTGTATTTTGTATTTAACTTAAAACTGCGGTTTATACTTTCAAAACACATAGACACAAATACAGGCATGTGGCGCATACCATTCAGTGTCAGCCGACGATGTACTTTTTGGTCACACAGTGTGGCTTGAAGTTTATTAAAAACCCAGACTCACACACACTATTCGCATGCTGTTTTTGTTTATTAATTACAATTTAAGCTACGTTAAGCGTAAATACACTGAGACATACAAAGAAACATATAAAACGAGCTATACACCTGCAAAAGTATCTACATACTTTGCACTCTGTCAGCGTAGCCACAGTTTTGCGTGTTGCTTAAAATGTGGCAACTTTCAATGTTTTTGTTATTTTAATAGAAATACAACAAAAAGGTAACATATGCTTTGTCAGCAGAAGGAAAAGCAGCAGCAAAAGCGGCAGCAAAAGCGGCAGCAAAAGGCAGCAGCTGCAGCTACAACTGCAGTTAAGCTGCAGATACTTCATTTAAAATTCATTTCCGACCCTTGACTTTTGTGCGCCACATGCACAACATCACAATTAACACTGTGCAAACATTATGTTTTTAATGGAGGTTTTTTTTTTGTGTCTTATAGATTATTCCTTGAGTTTTGCACTTTGTACATTTTGCAGCTTAACTTAAGTTATTTTTTGTTCTTGCAAAATATACACTAAGAATGCAGCATAATGTTTAAATTATTACAATTTTAAAACAACCTGCAAAACGTAAATTTAAGGTAGAAGGGGGCGCATTCGTCACTGTTTTTATTTGTTGTTGCTATAAATCCATATTAAAAACACTTTGAAAAAAATATGATTTTATTTTTTATCATATTCGGTCTTTTGAATTCTATTACAAAGAATCTAATTGGAACAGAAAATAAGAAAAATAAAAAAAAATTAAATGCAAATATTTTTAATACAATACAATGTTTTTAATATGAAATATTTAGAAAGATTTAAAACGAATACGTGGGGATAATATTAAATGGATAATAAAATTACTGAATGCACCTCATGTTTTTCGTAGAAATCTCATCAAAAATGTTACCTTTAAATTTAAATTAAAAATTTTTAATTCGAATTCTTAAATTTTAATATAATATGACTTGGAATCGTATATCTAGTAGATTTATACAGCAGGTTGGGTATTAGATTTCGTTTGTCAATAAAAAAATTTCAAGTCTTAATTACCCTATTTTTTTGTAAATTTAAATACAATATTCAGAAGTCTAAGCTCTACATCTCAATTTAAAAACGTTTATTAGAAATCACTGTAAATAAAAATTGCTCCAAAACTTACCTTAAAAACCCTGTGAAGCTGTTCCAGTTATATTTCAGAGAATCTGCAAAGAAATATTTTTATATAACACCACAAATTATAAGTTTTGTAATATTAACTATATTGAAATATTTGTTAAAAAAATATACTTCTACTACATTTTCAGTTTGTAAATATATTTGTATTTATTTGACATTATTTTACTACACAATGTATTAACAATTTGATTTATACATATTTCAAAATATGTATTTGTTTAATGAGTTTTTTCATTTTTTTGTACTTCGTACGAGCACACGATGAACGTACGAAACGCGTTGAATGCACATAAAATGTCTGTCAAAACAATAAATGATTTTATTCCTTTGAGTCGTTACAATTTCACAAATATTTATAACAATCTTTTTTGAAAGAACATAATTTTTTAAACTTTTTAATAAAAAAATGCAGAATGTAGTAAAAATAAATGGAGAATGTAGTAATAAATCTACATACCTACGACGTTTAGATTAATGCAAAATGTTTCTCATAAAAAAACTACTATGTTCATGTATTAAAAACAAATACATTTGCATTTAAATGTAAATCAAACACATATGCACTTGTTTTAAAGACATTTTTATTTCGTTTTTAAACAGTATTGTTTTTCGGTATAGGAAAAAAAGTTTTTTTTTTTTTTTGACATGTACAAAAACTGATATTACTTTAGATTTAAAAGATTTTCAAATTCTACTAAAAACCAGTAAGGAAGTTAGGTCACATGGGTAAATTTGAAGTAGGAAAATTGTGATAGTTGGTGTGATGCTGTTTGTATGAATTATGAAAGTTAAAATCCAGAGAAATTAACTAAAAACTTGCAATCTTTGAAAGAATTTCATTTGATTTGAGTACCCATATGTACAAATGGGAAACCACAATTCGGTTCGCGTGAAAACATTATTATTATATATTTGAGCAAAGTCAATAGATATTTGACCAAAAAGGTTCTCTTAAGTCGGTATAAAGTAAAATTTACCTGTAGTTGTAAGTTTTATATTAGGTATTTGAACATAAAGTAGCCGCGGTAACTCAGTCGTTAGTGCGTTGGAGTGCGAGCCGAAAGGTCCCCGGTTCAAGTCTGAACTGTGGCTAACAACATCTTTTCAGAGAAACATTTTCTATACCTCGCTACCTCTCGGCAGTATATGGCAAACCTACGAGAGTAAAACATTGCCTATGAAAAGCTCTCACCCGCCGTTCGAATTCGGCAATAAACTGTAGGTCCCACCACTTTGAGTACAAATATAACACGCACAGCTCAAAATGGTGAGAGAGCTCGGCCTAAGTTCTTATAGGACTGTAGTGCCAAACTATTATTATTATTATTTATTTGAACATAATTTGTCGGTTCACAGGCCCTTTTCACTGACAAAAAGCGTAGATATATCTAAATAATCTAAGTAATCTAAATTAGAATTCATTGACGGAAAAACTTGATGAGTTAGAATCTAGTTTTTCCGTTATCGTAATTTCTACAGACAGACAGACATATTATTCCATAATACATATCGTTACTGTCATGCCAAAGGGGCGAGAATGTGCATTTTTAAAAATGTTAGGAAATCAAATTTTAAAGTTTGAAGTACTTTAAAAATTAGCAACATTTATATTTTTTAAAATTTTTTCTGTTATTTTGGTTTATTCGTCAATTATTATAACGTATATAAAATATCTTTAGATTTGGACAACCTACTGAATTATATATACGGATTTTGTGAGGCTATAAACTGATCAACACGCAAATATTTTTGTTTCTTATGCTACAACTTTTTATTAGCGCAAGATAAATTAGTAATGTAAAGGCATTAATTGTTTGCACCTATCTATTGACATCATTAATTAAAAATATTTTGTCAAACATTAATATGCCATTTTTATTTGCAGGAAAAAATGTTTGGCAAAATATTTTTAAATAATGATGCCAATCGATAGGTGCTTTAAAAACAAACAATAAATACATTTACACCGCTATTTTAACTTGCATCAATATAAAATTATAGAAAAAAAACGAAGAAATTAGAAAAATTGAAAATCTTGTCATGCCAAAAGGGCGAATCTATTCGTTCTTTTGCTATAACTCTTTAATGGTACAAGATAAAATAGTGATGTAAAGGCATTTATTGTTTGTTTTCAAAGAACCTATCGATCTGCATCATTAATTATAAATATTTTTTTGCAAATAACAAAAATTGAACAAAAAAAATATTCGTATTAAAATTAAAAAAAAAAATAAGAGTTAAATTTTTCTTATTTTGAGGGAAAAAAAAATTCTTAATAGAACGACAATTTCCTTATAAAGGGTTTTTTTTAAAGGGATGCTACAAAAGTAGAGCGACAGGGACAGCAAACGACGCCATATTTCTTGCCGTACTTTTGACATTTCTCTTCAGTAAGGTTTGCCATTTCATGATGGAAAGATATACGAATTCGAATTTCGGTAGTAAATTTTAATAATTTCGACTTGTTGTTGGCTCGTATATCTTTCCATCATGAAATGGCAAACCTTACTGAAGAGAAATGTCAAAGAGAAATGGCAAGAAATATGGCGTCGTTTGCTGTTCCTGTCGCTCTACTTTTGTAGCGTCCCTGTTGAAAAACCCTTGAAAAAAACATTTGTAGCGCTCTAATTGAAAAATCCTATAATAAGAAAAATATTTCCCAAAAATAAAAAAAACATTTCCTTATTTTAAGGAATATTTTATTTTGTCTTAACGCTATTTTAACTTAAATTTCATTATTTTAAATTTAATCAAATTTAATTTTTAGCCAATCCAAAGTTCGATTTATAAATAAATTATGTTTAATGAATAAATTAAATGTATTCTATAAAATCTGTGATTAAACTCAATTAGATTTTTGTTGTCAACTACTTGAATATTTAAAGAAAGTGATTAATAATAATAACTTTGTATTTGTTTATATTAAAATTTTATCTTAAATTTTCAAAAGTTATTTTCTTTTTTGTTGCACTATTTTGTTACACATTGTATCTATGCACTCTCATTAACAAATACCTCAAAAATTCGTGCTTTCAGGCAGCGCATTTAGAATTTCTTTATATGGTTGTCTTGTATTTCTTAATCTGGGGTTTATTTTTGTTACTTTTTTGTCGTATTACTTATTACACATTTTTTTTATTATTATTATTTTTCTACATTAAAATAAGTTTTTCTTCTTATAACTATTTTGTTGTATATCTTTTCTATTGTTATGTAACTCTTTGGCATTGTTCTGATCTTGGAAAATGTTTTGCATTATTACAGGCAGCTGCTTAAAAGACTTTGGATAGTTTTTTTTTGTTGTGAAAATATTTTTTCTTTGACATATTTTCTTTTATTATCCTTGGCATCATTCGCTGCTTCATTTTCGTTACTGACTATGACCGATGACCGCATTTGCGGTTCTGTCTTTTAGACCCTACATAAAATAATAGGGAAGCATTACATGTCGCAATATTATATTAAATCGAAATAGTAATGGAAACCAAAATTAGTTTAAATCGTCACACTTTAGAAACTGATGCTGTAACCGTTATACAAAATTATTAAAGAAACCGATATTCAAATCGTTTTATTTATATATCATAGTTTTAATTGTTTTTTTTATATATCATAAATTATTTGAAGTCATAAACAGTTTTTTAACAGGGACGCTACAAAAGTAGATCGACAGGGACAGCAAACGATGCCACATTTCTTGCCGCTCTTTTGACATTTCTCTTCAGTAAGGTTTGCCATTTCATGATGGAAAGATATACGAATTTCGGTAGTAAATTTTAATAATTTCGACTCGTTGTTGGCTCATATATCTTTCATGGCAAACCTTAATGAAGAGAAATGTCAAAAGAGCGGAAAGAAATATGGCGTCGTTTGCTGTCCCTGTCGCTCTACTTTTGTAGCGTCCCTGTTGAAAAAACCTTGAAAAAAAAACTTTTGTAGCGCTCTTATTGAAAAACCCTTTATTTCAGTTTTAAATCGATTTTTTATGAAAATGCCTGATCAATCGATTTCATTATCGTTTTCTTTATAAAAAAAATACGTGTTTAAACCAAGGATTGAAACCGTAACCGAAACCGAAACCGATATCCATTTAAAACCGTTTCATTTTTAAAACCGAAACCGTAACCGAAACCGTTATACGAAAATCAGAAATAAACCGATATCCAAAACCGATATAAAGGATTTCGGTTTTATACCGGTTTAAAACGGTTTTGAAAAAAGTATAAAAAGAAACAGAAAAACATATTTTATTTTATATAGAAGATCTTAAGTAAAATGTCATTAATTAAAATTTGGAGTTCCCAAAATAAACAATTTGGTTGTACAAAAATTCACATGTTGTTTTTTGAGAAACGATATTTGCAAAACAACGGTATTTGGTCTAAAATTTGTTTTTTGTTTCATTAATCGAATTAACAACAAAACACCAGCAACTCCAAGCAAAATGATTCAAATTTTAATAATATTGGTTTTTTATTTATTTTATTTGTAAAATATATAGGGGAGCTTGGGGTAAAGTGGGGCAAGTATTTGTTTACATTAGTGATGATTAAATATTTCTTGTTCATGCATCTTGTTCTTGCATTTTTTTGCAAGAACAAAAACGAGAACAAGATCGAGATTTTGCAAAAAAAAAGAATAAGAGCAAGTGCAAGACTAAGACTGCAAGAAAAGGAAGACTTGCGTTTTTTTATGATTTTAATGTATTTATTATGTTTTTAAGAAGGTAATAATGATATACAAAATAATTCATGATATTACTAAATATTGAACAACAAGTAACAATGGAAAGCGTGCAAAATATTTATGAACGTGAACATTAATGAAGATGTGTGTTTTTTTGTTTTTTTTTCAATTCTAAAGAATATAAGCATCTTAAAAATAAGGCCTGTGAAGCACTTTTGAAGCGGTAAATAACTTTAAAAGTGCTTCAAAAGTCGATTCAAAAAGATAAAACAGACAAAACAATGTTTTTTCTCTTTTCTTCTCTACGCTAGTTCGTACATCGATTGTGCATATGCACTGTGCTATGCACATTATTATTTTTGTTTTACTTTTATATATAGTTTTTTTGTTAATTGTAAAATCATGAAGTAATAAAAAATAATATATGAGCATTTTACAGTGTGATATATTTAGCTGATATATTGCTTTTTGTGTTTTTCTTTTTTCACAAA
The DNA here is from genome assembly GCA_951804985.1 of Dryomyza anilis. Taxonomy (NCBI): domain Eukaryota; kingdom Metazoa; phylum Arthropoda; class Insecta; order Diptera; family Dryomyzidae; genus Dryomyza; species Dryomyza anilis. The sequence continues at coordinate 27,880,049 of OX638131.1, forward strand.
TACGCAGATTCGTTTGAAAGTGCAGCAACAACAAAAATTCGAATAAAGCAGCATGCAAGCTGTTGATAGAATTTTTGGCGGGAAATTTTTTGTACCACAAAGAGAACTCGTTGTTGTTGCCAACTAGAGAGCTGTAGTAGATACATACATACATACATACATACATGTAGCGTGGTGCCATGCGTCTGTCCGTTGTCATGCGTCTGTCTGTTGTCATGCGTCTGTTTGTTGCCATTCGATGATACAGTATAGCAACGAAGAGTTGTGAAAGTGTGTGTATAAGAATCGTATTCGTTATTGTTATATACTCTTCTTTCTGTTAGTATTCGCTTTGTAGCGTTTGAGTTTGTGTTCGCATGGTGTTCGCAAAGAAAAATGTTACTATGCAAGATGTTATTTGAGTTCTCTTGACATACGGTACGTGTAGCATACGGATTTTTTAATCTGTGACGAAAACAGAAATATGCCTATACGAAATATTTATTGTATATCGTATAATGTATATCGTCGTTGTAGAACGAAAAGTCACCAAACACATTTTTATGAAAAACTTAATTTTCGAGTTTGTTGATTAATATTATAAAAAGTAATTGATGCATTTTTAATGTTGAAATATCAACTAATAGATTTACATTTTCTTATCAATTGACAGATACATAAAGAAGTTTGTAAAAAATATTTAGCATTTTGAAAATGTATTTGGTGACTTTTCGTTCATTTTATTATGGCCTTGAGATTTTGAATTGCCTCGTCAACATCACTTGATTTATACAATTATTTTTTATTAGTTAATTCTTGTTAAAATATAATTCAAATTTTTATGTTATTGCTTTTATTTTTTTGTTGGTAAAATGTTGAAGAAATTGAAAAATATGGAAAATAAGTAACTTAAATACAATTATTGGTGAAATTCTATTCGTTTTCATAATTAATATGCAGTTTAAGATATTTGTCTTCGATCTTTTATTTAAAATTTAAAAGATTAAGATTACCATTTCTTGCCTTGCTCTTGCAAATGATCATCACTATATATTGCAGTTTACAGAATTGTTGAAATTTAATTTCTTTAGCTTTTATCGATGAAAATTGAAACAGATCATATCTCAGGTTATGTCAAAAAGTAGCTTTTCATTGGTTTGTGGTCACGAATTTATAATTTAAAATTTTTTCTTGGCGTAATCAATTAACAAATTAAATAATTCATATAACACAATATTTTTACTAAAATAACAACAAACATTGTTTAAATTACGTTTTCCACTTTACCCCAATATCATAATTTGAACATAATTTAGCACCATATAAAAAATGTAAAATTATTTGAAAAATATAGAAATAAAGAAAATTTATACAAAAACCGAAATCAAAACCGAAACCGTAACTTGGAACCGGTATACCGAAACCGTTTCGTTACAAAAACTTAAAACCGTAACCGAAACCGAAACGCGGAAAAAACCGAAACCGAAATCGGAACCGTTATTCGTTTAGGTTTCAATCCTTGGTTTAAACAAAATCCAAAGCGATTGAAATTTTTCTAAAATAAAAAAAAACAATTGAGCATACCCCAGACAAAATATACGACAGGTAACATACGCACAGCAGGCAACACAGCAGTTTTCAAGCTGAAAATCAATAGCCGATTGTCATGTTTCTGACAGACATAGGCGGAATTGTAGCAAAACCAGCCTGCTGTCTGCTCTAGAACAATACGGCAGTCGGCAGCCTATAGGCATGTTATAGGCATGTTATGGGCAGGTTATAGGTAGGTTATAGGCAAGTTATAGGCAGGTTATAGGAAGTTTAAAGCAGCTTCGTATTCAATGTAGCCTGCTCACAATGCCCGAAAGCTGCTATCGGCAGACACTTGCATTTGAATCGAAGATTCTTCAACGAACACGCAACAATAGCGACATATAAAATCTATGTCTTTCCAAATCAAAATAAATTCAAAAATGAAAAAATTTAAAGTATATTTTTGAAGTATTTGTGTTTTTTCGACTACTTGTTGAAAAAGCTGTTGTTGTATTCCAAAAATCTGCCATTAGGCAGGCATTTCAAATATTTTTTTTTAAAACAGTCTTCTATGCATCAATTCATCCATTCATCCTTCCATCACATCCCGTCACATCCATTTATTCACCCAATCATCCATAAAGCCAACCGTCTATCCATCCATTCATTAATTCGTCCATTGATCCATTTATAATACGTACGATGGATGCAGGGATGTCAATCCCGGGATCCCAGGATTTCGGGATTTGAGTCAAATCAGTCCCGAAAAACTGAACCGGGATCATCGTTAAATCCCATCCAATTATTCATCCATTCATCTATTCACCTATTCATCCATACAGCCAACCGTCTATCCATCCATTCATTAATTCGTCCATTGATCCATTTAAAACTTGCACATTAATCCATTCATCCACAGATTTATCAAGTCATCCATTTATCCATTTATTATTCATTCATTCATTCATTCATTCATTCATTCATACATTCATCCAATTATTCATCCATTCATCCATACATCCATTCATCTACTCATGCACTCATCCACTCCCGTTTCTCCATTCATCCATCCATCATCCATCCATCCATCCATCCCATCCATTTATTCATCCATTCATCTATTCACCCATTCATCCATACAGCCAACCGTCTATCCATCCATTCATTAATTCGTCCATTGATCCAAATTGCTTATTAATCCATTCATCCACAGATTCATCCATTCATCCATAGTTCCAAGCTGCCGTGAGGCAGGCAATTCAAATATTATTCATATAAAATTTGTGTCTGCCGTCGCCTGTGTGAGGCAGGCTGCCGTGCTATTCCTAAAGGCTGCCGTGTGGCAGCTATACTGAAAATTACAAAAAAAGAAGTATTTGTCTGTCGACAACCGCCCGCCGATATTCTACCTGTTACAAGGCAGCCTATTTGAAATTTGAATTCCAAAAACCTTTCATAAATCTGTCGTGGCATGTATAAATTATTGAACATGCCGATTCTCTGCGTGAAACCTGTTGTAGCAAAGGCTAAAAGGTTTTTCCAAAAAATGTTCATAAATCTGTCGTGGCATGTACAAATTATTGAACATGCCGATTCTCAGCGTAAAACCTGCTGTAGCAAGGCTGGAATTTTTGATGAAATAAAAACTAAATGCTATGCCCTGCGTTAAATCTGCCAGTAAACTGCGATTTTGCCAGAAATATGTCGATATTCTGCCAGTAACCTGCAGAATATTTTGCCTCATAAAATATTTTTATTGTGGGAAAATTTAATATTTTTGATTTTATTTTATTTGAGAAATTTGATTGTAATTTTGTTGTTGTTGTAATTTGTTTTTATTTGAAATATTGGAAGAATTGACAAAAACTATTTTGGGGAAAAATTGTCTCGGTTTAGAATTTTCCGGGAAAGAACTGTTTAGAAAATAATTATGCCGTTGAAGAATTGTTTCGCTAAAGAATTTTCTGGAAAATCATTGTTTTTGGAAAAGAATTAAGTCGGGGTAGAATTGCATGGGGAAAAAGTATTGTCTCGAACAAAAAGAATTGTCTCAGGCAAGAAGAATTGAATCGGTGAAGAGTTGCATGAGAAAAATGTGTCACTGCTTAGAAATGTTTGGGAAAGAACCCTGAACAGGTTGTTCGGGGAAAAAATTGTTCAATAATGATTTTATCAGGTCTCCAAAAAGAATTCTTTCGGAAGAATTGTCCGACAAAGAACAATCTAAGTAAAGAATTATATTGGGCATAATTTCATTTGAAAATAATGCTCAGGGAAGAGTATTGTCTCGGGAGAATTTGCCGAACATGAATTGGAAAAATTGAATAGTTTGGTGTTTTTACCTATGCTAGAGATGAATATAATTTTATGAGGAATAGATGTATTAGGGATGAATTGATGCCGAAAATAATTATGTTGTCAAAAATTGTGTGAAGTATCTTCGGATTATTGACTGAGGAATAAATTCTCGGTAAATAATTGTCTCAGGAGAGAATCGTCTCGGGGTTATTGATCTCTAAAGAATTATTTTTAGGGTCAAATTATCTCGGGGTAGAATTAAATGGGGAATAATTGCATGGGAGCGAATTGTACGGGTTTTAATTGTTTGGAAGAATTGTCCAAGAAATAGTTTTACGGAAATTAATTATCTCTGGGAGACTTGCCTCAAGGAAGAATTGTCTCAGGAAAGTTATTATTCTCCGTTACCTCATTTTATCCTGCAATTAGTTTAAATTAAACCACATTGAATAGTTGCTTTAGATCGACTATAGTTATGCTGGCTGGTCTGTATTTAATGGAATCGCATTTTGCTGGCTGTACTAATTGCAATAGCTACAAATTAAAATGCAGGCACGTTCATCTTCTCTATATTTTCTTCTTCGAACGTTCGTTCACTTTGCTTCGCATTAATGCGCCTTCGTTCATCATTTCATCTATTATTCAACTGCAGAGTCTGTCAGCTCGTGCAATATTAATTATTAACAGTTATTAATTTTTAGACTCCCTTTCAAACAACCAACGAACCAACCAACAACCTCCTTTCCTTCGGCTTGTGTCAACTACATTTTGCTGCTAGTGGCGATTGTGGCCCTGATTGTCAACTTTCTTCTCGTCAACGTCATCATCATCATCACCAGCACAACAGCATACATATCATTATCATTGCCATCGTCATCGTCATAAGCATCATTATCATCATTATTATTATTGTAGTAGGTCCTGCCAACACATTTGCATAACAAGAAAAATAATCTGCATGTCCTGCTTTCAATGTGTCACACGGTATGACACACATACTCGTCCAGACAATACAATAAATTTTAATGAGAAATAATCTTTGCAACAAATACAAATTGTAGGTACTACAAGAACTACAACAACAACAACAAAAACATGAGGACATTTACAACATCATATGAGAGGCTGAAACAGCAGTCATCATAATTATGACATCCTGCAGGGCAACATTAAAATAAAGATTAACAAATAATGGCTGTCATAGTTGCCATATGTTTGTCTGTAAGTGTGTCAGTGTTGCCAGCTTCACTAAAAAAACACATGTTACTAAAACATATTTGATGTTAAATGAGAGCAAACAAATTATCAACGTAATTAGAAGCGGGAAAAGTGCACAAATATTATCTAAGGCAAGGGAAGAGCAAATATTCAGTTTAGTTTAATACCATAAATATATTTTTTATTTTATTATATGTATTTTGCACATTTTATAAAATATTTTTATATATTTTATTAAATATATATATTTTTTTATTTTTTTGAATTTGTATTTTAATATTTTTTAATGTGCACGAGCTGATAGTGCCAAACAAATAATGTGTGGTACTGAAAGCTGCTTTTTAAATATATTTTATTTCCTTAACCTAAAAATATTGTATTCAAAACATATATTTGCGTGTTATATTTGTACTCAAAGTGGTGGGACCTACAGTTTATTGCCGAATCCGAACGGCGGGTGATAGCTTTTCATAGGCAATGTTTTACACTCGTAGGTTTGCCATTTACTGCCGAGAGGTAGCGCGGTATAGAAAATGTTTCTTTGAAAAGATGTTGTTAGCCCCAGTCCAGGCTCGAACCGGGGACCTTTCAGCTCGCAGTCCAACGCACTAACCACTGAGCTACCGCGGCTTTAAAATAATTAAGTTTGTAATTTAAGTAAAAAAAAATTTTAAATGTTTGATAGTGAAAATTTAAATATGAGGCATTTCAATTATTCACTTTCGATCGAAATTTAAATATAGAACTGAACAATTTAATTGGTTTCATGTCTCAGAGCGTTCACGGTTTGAATGCAATTGTTTATTCTGTATCGAAAAACCGAATGGAAATTTGAACGAAAGTTTTACATTACCAACTTATTCCAATAATACACAAAATTGCTCCATTCTACTCAGTGTTTGTGTATGTTTTTTTCACTGTAAAGGTGGAAAATCTTCGAAAGACACTCCAGCATCTGCTGCATTCGTCGCAGCTCGGTCATTACGACTGTGGCCATTAGGTAGGTAAGCTTTGAAGCAGCCATGTCCACTTAGTAGCTGAGTGATGTAGGAATCTACTTCCCCGTGTCCTCTATTCATCCATTCCGCTATGCTCGTTATGAGTCGATGCGTCCATCGTCCTTTCTCCGCATGGTCCCCTGCGGTCCTGCCACGCGGTCGAGCTTCTGTGTCTTGCTGTGGAGCGCCTTGTGCTGCCGCTAGCTGCATACGTTGCCAGGAGGTCAATTGGGTACATGCCTCCGATAACCAGTGCTGCATCCTCTGAGACCATGCGAAATGCACTACACACTCTCAAGGCGCAGAGTCGATAAACCGATCTGACCCCTCTCCCATAAGACCTAACTTTGATTGCTTCGGCCCATATATGCGCCGCGTATAGCATTATGGACTTCACTACGCCCGCTAGGAGTATCCTGCGATTTTGTTTTGGTTCCCTGGCATTCAGCATTATTCTGGAGAGCGATCCACATGCTTTTGCTGTCTTCTTTCTCGTATATTCGAGGTGGTCCTTAAAGTTTAGCCGTCCATCTATTATGACACCAAGGTACTTAATAAACGGTTTCGACACTATTGTGTACCCTCCTATGTTTAAGGTGGCCAGCTCCTTTATTTTTCGGCTGCTTATAAGTACTGCTTTTGTTTTTTGTTCTGCTAGACTTAGCCCTGCACAGAAAAAAAAATTCTTCAATATGATGAATTTATTCACAAATATTACGAATTTTTTCACCAACTACCAGATTCATCATATTGATACCACCGTTCATTAAATGACATATTAATGAATGTATTCATTATATATATAAACAAAATATTCAATACAATGAATTTGAATTGTCATTTGTTCATAATATTTTTTCAAAAAAAAAAATTTTTGTTGTAAAATAATTCGAAAACAAATTGTTGTAAAACTTTTATTTAAAAAATAAAAGTAAAAAAATAGTTGAAAAAAAAATTGTTCGAAAAAAAAATGTGTTCGAAAAAAAAATTTATTCGAAAAAAAAAAAAAATTCGAAAAAAAAAATTTATTTGAAAAAAAAATTTGTTCGAAAAAAATTTTTTTTTTTCAAAAATATATTTTTTATAAATATAACTTTTTATTAATAAAAAGTTGTAATTATAATAAATATTATAAAACATTTTACTAATTTATGCATGTCGAGCAAGCATTATATAAGAAATAACACATAAGAACTACTTGAGAACTAAGAAGTAAGGCAAACAATGAACGAAAAAAAAACATTTTGTTAGAAATTTGGTTTAATGAACAGAGTTCTTCAATATGAAGAACTAATATGTTGTGTTTTATATTTTGGTTCTTTAATATGATGAAACGTATTCTTCACATACAGTTCATCATATTGAAGAATACTTTTTAGACAGTTACCAAGCGTTCTTCATATTTATGATCACTCCTTTGTGTTTTTGTGTTTGGCGACAATCACTATTGCAATGTCGTCAGCGAAGCCGACTATTTTTGCCTCCTTTGGGATTTGCAGGCATAGCACTCCATCGTACATTGTGTTCCATAACAGCGGCCCTAGCACTGAACCCTGTGGTACTCCGGACGTTACTTTGTACTCAACGGTTCCAATATCAGCTTCGTACCTTACTGCTCTATTCCTAAAGTAGTCGGTAACTATCTTCATGATCGATTGGGGCACTTTGAGTCTACTGAGTGTGCTCAGTATTCTCGACCAGTTAGCTGAGTTGAACGCATTTCTCACGTCTAATGTGATCACCAAGCAGTATTATTTCGTCCCGAATCACCAGCGCTTCCCCTCTATTGCCGATTTAGCTATCTCCTTAACTATGGTCTATCATGGAGAGAGCTTTCCTAAAACCATATTGTCTATCAGAGAGCCCTCCCGCTGCAGTAATCGCAGTGTCTAGACGGTCGCATATAATGTGTTCCAGGATCTTGCAAGCCGTGTCTAGCATGCAGAGCGGGCGGTATGCGGATGGCTCATGCAGTGGTTTTCCTCCTGTTGGTAAGAGCACTAGTCTTTGCAGCTTCCACTGGTCCGGGAAGACACCTTCACTTATACAGGCTGTGTACAGTTTTACAAATGTTCCAGTGTGACGTTTAACCACAGTCTTCATCGCCTGGTTGGGAACACCGTTGGGCCTAGACGCCTCGTTGTCCCCAATATTTCCTGCAACTTATAGGACTTCCTTCTCGGTTATAGGCTGGAGAAACTGCTCTCCTTCTTGTGTTGTGTACTCTCTGTCCTCCCTAGTGTGCTCAGGGAATAGGGTCTTTCAGCTTCTTCATAACCACCTTGTACGCCGTACCCCACGAGTTTATTTCTGCATCGTCGCATAGTTCCAGAAAACATTTGCGCTTGCTCTCACGGATCGTCTTTTTTAGCTGTCGTCGTTGTGTGTGTGTGTGTGTGTGTGTGTGTGTGTGTGTGTGTGTGTGTGTGTGTGTGTGTGTGTGTGTGTGTGTGTGTGTGTGTGTGTGTGTGTGTGTGTGTGTGTGTGTGTGTGTGTGTGTGTGTCTGTGTGTGTGTCTGTGTCTGTGTCTGTGTGTGTGTCTGTTTGATTTAGCTGAGTGCGTGTGTGTGTGTTTTTTTTTCTGTCTGATTGTTAAAACGTCGCGTCACCGATTTAACTGAAATTTTGCAAGAGATTACTATGGAGTTCGGAGGGTGACATAGGCTGTTTATATATGTGGAATTGGACAAAGGGGCGTGGCGACCAAAAACATAATTAAAAACACAAACCAAAAGCAAAATTTTGAAATCAAAAACAGAAGCAAAAACAAAATTAAAACATAACACAACACAACAAGAAAATTAAAATTAAAAACAAAAACACAAAAAAAAAACAAAATAAAGTAAATAAAATAAGTTGCAAGAGTGTTACAAATATTGTTTCATTTTATTAGGACATATAGGGTTTTTCAATAAGAGCGCTACAAATGCTTTTTCAAGGGTTTTTCAACAGGGACGCTACAAAAGTAGAGCGACAGGGACAGCAAACGAAAACATATTTCTTGCCGCTCTTATGACATTTCTCTTCAGTAAGGTTTGCCATTTCATGATGGAAAGATATATGAATTCGAATTTCGGTAGTAAATTTTAATAATTTCGACTCGTTGTTGGCTCGTATATCCTTCCATCATGAAATGGCAAACCTTACTGAAGAGAAATGTCAAAAGAGCGGCAAGAAATATGGCGTCGTTTGCTGTCCCTGTCGCTCTACTTTTGTAGCGTCCTTGTTAAAAAAAAACCCTTTACTTCAAATATATTTGATGAATTCAATATAAATAAGTTTCCAATATGTCACAAAGAAATCACTATTATTTCATATTTGATGAACTTAAGAAAAAAAACATATTTTAAAGCATTTTTGATAAAAAATCATAATATAAAATTTCTTTATATGCTATTCACTACATTTTAGCAAATTAATTTCATTTTAAAAATATAGTTTAAATTTTATTATATATCAGAGAAAAAAACGTGAATTACAAAAAAATCTTTCCAACTAATTTTTCTTTTCAAACTGTTTTTTTTTTTTCTAAGTAAAAAGAAGCGCACAGAGCACTTGACAAATAAGTGCCAATAAAAATACTAAACCTTTAGAAATTTTTTATGTTATTACATAAAAGCTGCTCTTCAGTCACTCGAATAACCTCTGCAAATAACCTCTAAAGACGCAACGTTAGTCAAAAACAAAAAGGCAGTCATCATTAAAATGTCATAAGCTACTTGTCACATGACTTTATGTGGTACACTTTTTATTATAACATATTTTTTTGTTCAGCTTGTCTCTAAAGCCACTTGTACCAGATACTGTTTTAAAGATTCTTTTTTTCTATTTTCAGTGTTTTCGTTTTTGTTTTTTTAATTTTTTAACATTTTTAGTGCAGTGCTTTTCATTTGCCTCGTTGATGCATAAATGCGCGCATATCAGCAAAAAAAATAATGTTTTCAAAAAAAATATAAAAGAATAACAACAACAACTTATAGAACCCTATAAACCATGTGTAAACTGAATCATGTAGTATGTTAAAAACAAACCAAAAAAAAAAACTAGGGTTAAAATAAAAAATAAACTTAATAAAAACAACTTCATAAAATGCTCGAGTGCAGCCACTTTGTTGCAATCGAGTTTGATGCAACAAAATATGTTGCAAAATATGGCAACGCTTTAGAATAAAAATTTCAGCCATTGCCTGCTATAGTTGCAAATTATGCTGGCGCTGTCATGAACAATGTTGTCGCCCATTTTTGAAGTGCGCATAGTAAGTAATAAAGTAATTAAAATAAAAATAAAAAAAAATGAAAAATAAAATTTAAAATTGTAGAAATATAGCAAAAAAAAACTGCTGTTATTACAGTTTTTCTGTTGCCTCTGCAAATTCGTTGCTTTGTTTAAATTGGCTGCTTGTTAAGTACTTCTTTTTTTCTTCCTTTTATTTTTCTTTGTTCTACACTCCTTCAACCATAACTTCTTCCTTCTCTTTTTTTCTTTACGCTTTCTTTGTTACTATTCTTCATCATAATTTGAATTTTACGTTGCCTGTTTGCTAAAGATTTTTTCCTATTGCCCTGCTGTCTAACTTCCATCACTATTTACCACATACTATAATTCATACAATCTGTCTCCCTTTTGCCTTCTACTACCGTCTCCCTTTAGCAATTCAACGTTCACGAGAAAAAATTTGCACCGCTGACTTCGTAAAATAGTTTCAAAGTTCAAAATTATAGTAGTGGCTGAAGAAAACGAAGCGTATGAAGTATGCGTGAAAAGTAAGCAAGTGGTATTAAAATAAAAAATATGAAAAACTTAAAAAGTTTGTTCTCTCTGAAAATAAAATAAAATGCACAAAAAAGAACTCACACAAAATCTACGTCTACGATTAACGCTTCGTGTACGGAAGTCATTACCACAAACGGAAATGCTTCAATAAACACGTCACACCAAAGCGGATGCATACATTAGCTGCATTTTTAATGCGTCAAAATACTAAGGACAATGTTAATATTTTAATGAATTTAATGACTGTTTTTTAGATAGAAATAATAAGAAGTAATTGAAAACTTTAATATTAATTGGTTTTTGAAGTGTTAAACAATATAGAAGTATACAAAATAAAATAAATTCTTTGCAGCGAATATAGCATGATTGCAATTAGTACACACATAAAACTGATTTGTTCCGGCAACCTACTAAATTGCCCTACCGGATCATTCGGTTGTGAATACAACTGATATAGTATTTGAAACAACCTCTTAATTCGGTTGGAGCCACTTCCAAATCGGTGAACATGAGGTTGTAGCAACCTTCAAGTCGTTGCTCATGAGGTTGTGACAACTAATCGGCGAACATGAGGTTGTGGTAAACTCTTTTTCATTTTTTTATTTCCTCATAACCAAAAAAATAAAAAAAAATATTCCCATTGGCACATATGGTCACATATTTTGTATTTACTTTATATTTCACATATTATTATATTTGTGTATTTATTTCGCAATCTTACTTAATTAATAAATTTCTTATTGTTTTCGACTTGTGAACATTTTTGACGTTTCTTTATTTCTGTATGTATCCATAATAGTTGGCAAAAATCTGGCAACCGAACTACTGATAGAAATGAGATTGCCGTTTGTCAAAGCAGAACCGCAAAGCAAACCGTAACAAACGCACGAATGTCAATTTAGGCAGAATGAAAAATGCAATCATGAGGTTACGAAAACCGAACGTGCAGTTGCGCGGACTAAAATTTCGGTTGTAGTAAAAAAGGTACGTTCATTTTAATGACATGAGGTTACTACAAATGTACTTCGGTTGCAACACTGAAACGTTGGTTCAATTAACCTCATGCCAAAAGAGGATTTTTCTGTGTGTAATAATTAAAATAATTGAGTGTCACAATAATTCTCGTTTTCGGAATGTTTTTATTAAAAAGCATAAGAATATTATTCAAATTTATGGCAATCCGAAAGTTTCTTATTGAAGATTTTAAACAATAGCGAATTCTAGACAATATTTAATTCTTTTAAAATTCCTATTTAAAATTCCTATTTACTTCCAAAAATATGCCGAAAGAGATATACCCCACTAAATGAAAATAAATGAAATGAAATGAAAAATATTTCTGAAAAATTGCGTATAGCAACCCTAGACAAAATTTTTGGCTCATGACAGTATGGAAACAAATTTTGAAATATTATAAGCAGACATATAACGAAAATTGTATCAAAAGTCTGAGACAAAATATTTCCATATTTTCAGTAAAAAGATAAATGGAATATTTTGGAAAGTGTACAGCAATTATTTTTAAATTTTGTGATATTTTTATGGCATTTTGAGAACGGGAAGAGAACAGACACATAGTGATACAAACTCCACCATTTTCTGTTTGAAATATTAATAAAAATGTTTCTTAAATGTTTCTGGGGAGCTGTTTGTTTTCATCCAGTTACAAAATATGCCGGCAATTTGTATGGCATATTCATGGGATATTTTGAGAACTGACACAAAATAGACAGATAGTGATACAAACTCCGCCATTTTCTGTTTCAAATATTTACAAAAAATGTTTCGAATATGTTTCTGGGGAGCTGTTTGTTTTCATCCCCTCACAAAATATGCCGAGAATTTGTCCTTAAAATTCCAAAAAAGGCCACATAGTTTAGAAGCATATTTTCGAAAGATTAAAAGCAGACAAATGGTGGAGTTTGTATCAAGAACTGTTTCTTTTCTACCCGATCCCAAAATAGGCCGGGAATATGAGCTCAAAATTTCATATATTTTATTATCTGCTATTTGGATTCCAAAAACTTCCAGTTATCTATGTTTTAGCCGGAAATATTCCTGAAAATGCTACTAATTTGGATAGGGAAAATATCAAATTTTGTGGAATTATTTTTTTATTTTATGAATTTTTTTGTATTTTGTGGATTTTTATTTTATTTTATGAAAATGATCTAAGATTATCCAGAATGTAGAAAAATATAACGTTGTAAATATTTAATTCTGCTATCTGTTCTACGTTGTGAAATATACGCAAATACAACAAAAATACACATTTTAAATTTGTTTACATCGTATAGCAGAAATTAATAAAATATTTTATTTTGTTGTTTGTATTTTTCACAAAAGAAAATATCGCTAATTGTCTGAATAAAATATTGTGTAACTCAGATTAGATACGAGTTCGCAGTACATTCATTTCAAGATCGTTACGAGATGCAAATAGACGATGAAATCACACGATAATGGACCCGTTCTCGTAACGATATCGAGCGTCAAAATATGATAGGTAGATATCAAAATGCTTTTTGTCCGAGTTTTCATGGTACAAGCAAATAATCAAAGTTCGAGATTGCTTCTAAAAATATTATTATGTCGATTATTGTTTAACATCGTATCTTGTCCTTAAATTGGAATGTACGACAAATTATAAAAATTAGAAACGAAAAAGCTAGGAGATAGAACTTTTTTATATCAATGTTAGTTTGAGAAACCTTCGAGATATCAAAGGACTCCGGGCTATGGCAGACTGGGATATTGTTAAACTGAAAAAGGAATTAAATGGAGGATATTTATATCATATATTTTAAATTCCTAATATCATACACCCAAAAATGGCGAAACGTGAATGTACCATTTCCAACACTTCATCGAACATTTCAAGAATTTTTTAATGGATTGTACAGGGTTTTTTTTAACAGGGACGCTACAAAAGTAGAGCAAACGACGCCATATTTCTTGCCGTTCTTTTGACATTTCTCTTCAGTAAGGTTTCCCATTTCATGATGGAAAGATATACGATTTCGAATTTCGGTAGTAAATTTTAATAATTTCGACTCGTTGTTGGCTCGTATATCTTTCTATCATGAAATAGCAAACCTTACTGCAGAGAAATGTCAAAAGAGCGGCAAGAAATATGGTGTCGTTTGCTGTCCCTGTCGCTCTACTTTTGTAGCGTCCTTGTTGAAAAATCCTTGAAAAAAACTATTGTAGCGCTCTTATTGAAAAACCCTTTATAAAAAACAAGACAAGTGACTTAAAAATAAAAATATTTAAACCAATAATTTATTTTATACTATTTTTTTTATTCAATGAAGCAAACAAAATTGCAGGTGATATGTTAAGTTAATTCATATAAAAAATTTACTGCGGATAACTATTTCTTTAGACATTTTTTACCTTTATTTTAGCAACACCACAGTGGTATGATCTTATGGTGAGTTTCAGTGTGGTGAGAGTTTTTGAGTGGTGAGTACATGTGTGGTGATGTTCGGTGTGGTAAATTTAAAGATTTTTAAATAGGTGAACTACACCTCTGTGTGAAATAACATTGATATCAGTGTAATAACTGTCGACATACAGCATCTTAAAAATGTATCTTGCATGGGCGATGCCACGCCCACGACGATGCCACGCCCACGACGATGCCACCCACATTCGATCGATCTAATAGTGAAATATAGCTCCAAGAAAAATTTCACTTAATTCGCTGTCCTATTCGGACCAATGCGAATCAAATATACCCTATACTCTGTCCAGATAAAGGGTTTTTCAATAAGAGTGCTACAAAAGTTTTTTTCAAGGGTTTTTCAACAGAGACGCTACAAAAGTAGAGCGAAAGGAACAGCAAACGACGCCATATTTCTTGCAGCTCTTTTGACATTTCTCTTCAGTAAGGTTTGCCATTTCATGATGGAAAGATATACGAGCCAACAACGAGTCGAAATTATTAAAATTTACTACCGAAATTCGAATTCGTATATTGTAGCCGCGGTAGCTCAGTGGTTAGTGCGTTGGACTGCGAGCCGAAAGGTCCCCGGTTCAAGCCTGGACTGGGTCTAACAACATCTTTTCATAGAAACATTTTTCTATACCGCGCTACCTCTCGGCAGTAAATGGCAAACCTACGAGAGTAAAACATTGCCTATGAAAAGCTCTCACCCGCCGTTCGGATTCGGCAATAAACTGTAGGTCCCCCCAATTTAAGTACAAATATAACACGCACAGCTCAAAATGGTGAGAGAGCTCGGCCGAAGTTCTAAACAGGACTGTAGCGCCAAACTATTATATTATTATTATATTTTCCATCATGAAATGGCAAACCTTACTGAAGAGAAATGTCAAAAGAGCGGCAAGAAATATGGGGTCGTTTGCTGTCCCTGTCGCTCTACTTTTGTAGCATCCAATTTGAAAAACTCTTTACATAATGTGTCAACATTATATTCGATTCC
Organism: Dryomyza anilis; assembly: GCA_951804985.1. Lineage (NCBI taxonomy): Eukaryota > Metazoa > Arthropoda > Insecta > Diptera > Dryomyzidae > Dryomyza > Dryomyza anilis. The sequence continues at coordinate 27,895,296 of OX638131.1, forward strand.
GATAGTCGTACTAAAATTTTTTAAACAAACACTTTTTAATTTATTTAAAAAAATATATTTTTATTTATTATATATTTATTTCATTAACCTAAAATATTTAATATTTACAGTGTAGTTTGATTTTTATTATTTACAATCATTTTTTTTTTAAATAACATTAAAGATTTTAAGAAATAGGGTTTCGACAATGATACCCAAATAACTTTTTACCACCACGACAAATGGGCTTTGATTCAAATATAAAATTTTGCTCTTTATCCGCAAAACGCGATGTGATATTTATATTAATCGTATGCCATGGTACAACATCATCATTTTCTGTATCTTGATTCAAATGTTGATGCACTAAGTCATTTTGAAATATCTCATATAAATTAATTTCTCCTTGTTTTGATAACGTATTAGTCACTGCACTTTTTTCAGCATTATTGATCTTCGATTGATTTTCCAATGATTCGCTGGCTGATGTTTCTAATGTGGCAGGTTCTAAAGTTGTTGATGCTGGAACTATTGATCGTATGGTTGCAGCATTTAAAGATTGACAAAGTACACTAGCCAATATAAAGTATTTTAAATTAAGCATCGTTAATTTTACTAAAGGTTTTTTATTAATTTTAATCAGTGAAGCTATACAGAAGAAAAGTTTGCAATAGGTTCTGAACTAATTGAGATGATATTAGCAACTGATTAGCGGTGTAAAATCATGTTTTATTTAATAAAAAAAAAGTTGATTTTTGTTATGATAATAATACATTGAGTGTTGCCAGCATGAAAAATTATTGCACAGATAACATTATAGAGAGATATACCTAATATGAGAACATTTTCGACTTTATTTTGAGTTTTAACAGCCGATGAAAATGTACTCCCCATTTGCTACATGTAATTAATCACGTAAAATGTGATTCACCACAAATCAACTCTGGTAAAAAATAATATAGTACCTTTCTATATTGCTTTCGTGGTTCGATTGAGTAGTGCGTTTGACTTATAGTCGAAAGGTCGCTGGTTCAAATCACCGTGTCTGCTAAATTAAAAAAATAAAATATTTTTCTATACCGCACAACCTCTTGCGTTATTCATAAATTTTATTTTTTACTTTATAAACTAAAATTTATAATTTATTTATTTAACACATATATATTTTGCAATTTCAAAAATCAAATTAATGAATGTCACGTTATTAATTAAGATAATGTTTTAGTGAAACCAATATTTTAATGTTATTTTTTGTAGCTATTTTCATGATTTTTATTTTAAAATTATAATAAAAAGCAATAAAAAAATAATTTAGTAAAAAAAATGTATATATAAACACTAGTCAATCCTATTTGACAAGACAGTATATTTCACAGTAATTTCAAGCATGTCTTTTATAGAAAATCATCTCGTTTTAATTTTCTTGATAGTCTGCATTATATTATTGGAATATTTTGAACATACCGCTGAAGCCCTGCAGTGTGACTGTAATCAAGAATTGATGAACTTAAGCCAACAGTATAATTACATCAAAAATGATTGCATCAAATATGACGTCTGCTCTGAGAAGGCAACCAACGTAGGCAAACAAAGTATCTGTGAGCGATACTTTTGGTATTCGATATGCTATTTCGTTGACTACAACCCCAATTGTAGGAATACTGGACAACAACCAAATGGATCACCAAAGATTGGTGATATTATTAGAAAACCAGCAATGAATTTTATGAAACATTTTTTAAAATAAAATAATAACGAATAATTTTTGTTAAACATGTTTTAAATAAATTTGTTTGTATCATATTTTCGATTGTATTTTATTTATTTATTTATTTTATTAATTTCAATCCAAAGCCACTAAGGCCAAATGATTACAGATTTTATCATAGCGTCGTTGTAGAACGAAAAGGCACCAAATACATTTTTATGAAAAACTTAAATTTCGAGTTTGTTGATTCATATTATAAAAAGTAATTGATGCATTTTTTAAGTTGAAATATCACTTGATAGCTTTTCATTTTTTTATCATGTGGTAAAAAAATTGAGATCATCGATTAAAAATTGACAGATATATACACATTTTTGTGAATAAATATTTAGCATTTTGAAAATGTATTTGGTGACTTTTTGTTCTACAACGACGATATATAGGCAACAGAAAAGTAATTCTTAAAATAATTAAATATTCAATGTTAATTAGAATAAGAAAACATATTGAGAAAATAAAAACGTATATTAAAACATTTCACACTCAATACCACGACCTCTTTAATTTTACCTATCAGTTGAAAGTTTTAGGAAAGAAATAAATTCCAAAGTACACAATTTTTCAAAATAAAATGTTTAAAAAACCGCAAAAGAATGGCCAAAGAACTCAATTGGATTTTGGGAAAATTATGAAAGTCAGCTGCTCAATTTCGGAATTGTTGAAAAATGTTAGGGTAAAGTGGGAAACTTCTAAATGTTTACCAAAATGCTATTTTAGTCTTACTTTTGTATGTATTGTATTTTTCAAAACACAGTCAAATATATTAAGGATAAAAAATATAAAATAAAGTAATAAATAGACAATGATAATTCAGAAAAAAAGTAAAAGTTTAAATTCATAAACATCTTATGTTAGGAAAATACAAAAAAAAGGTGTGTATATGTATATTTTGTATATTATTTTGAGTGGTCATCAAGTTTGGCACATAAATTTGCAGTTATTGCAATTCACTGAAATGTTGAAATTTTATTTCTTCAGATTTTTATTCATGCAATTTGTATAAAATTCTTCTTCTTCTCTGATGAAGTTGAAGAATATTTACCGATGTATTGTTTTTGCTCCTGTGAAAGGTTCGTTTTTCGACCTTCTTCCTCAATTTAGATTTTTTCTCAGGCGTAGTCAAAATATTGCTTTTCATTGATTTGTGGCCTCGATTGAAGTTTTTTTTTTTGGCTAAACTAATTAAATTCTTCATATAACACAATATTTTCACTAAAATTTCAACAAACATTGCTTAAATTACGTTTCCCACTTTACCCTAGAAAGTGTTTCTCACTTTACCCCAATATCTCAATTTTAACATAACCATTAGCACCAATTAGCATCAATTAAGCAATTTTAAATTATTTGCAAAACTCGTTTGTACTTCAAAAGATATACATTATGCGATCATTTCAAATATATCGTCTAAACTAAAAACGATCAAATTCTTACTTTTTATAGCTGGTTGCTAAAAAAACTTACAAAAACTTTTTTCTCACTTGTTCTTAAAATGCAATAAAATTGATTTATAACCATGGAAGCAAAAGTTTCTACAAAGAATAAATAATCGACGTAAATATAGCAACCGATATTAATAGCATTCATTAGTCAATCCAGCAATCAAATTCACTAATTTTTTGAACACATTTGCTATTTTTCGTTAAAACATCCATTCCGTATGCTAATATGAATATTTGTACGTCGATTATTTTTTTCTGTGTACTGCAATTTAAAAACCATTTAATTCCGGCATCAGAAAATAAAAATTTCGTGGTATTTTAACAAGACACACACACACTTTGGAATATCGGAGTCAGTTCCACACATTTATTAATAACGGTTCCGATTCCGGTTCTTTGGGGTCCCCGACAAGTTCCGATTCAGAGAATAAAAAAAGTACCAAAGTAAATTTTTGAATTATTTATAATAAGGGAATAAATAACCGGTACCGGTACGGGTTTGAAAAATGTGTAGAACTGGAATCGGGACCAATATACATTTTTGTTGTAATCGGAAACCGGAACAATTATTTTTAAATTTTATAACGAAAACCAGTACCGATATTCCAAGGGTTTTAGTTCCAATCTGGGACCGCAAAGAACCGGAATTGTAACCGGAACCGTTTTTATTATTGAAACCGGAACCAGAATCGGAAACGTAATTTAAAAATGCATGGAAAAGGAATCGGAACTCATAAAATTTTTAGGTTGAAGCCGGAATCGGTACCGCTATTTTAAAAATCTTGGAAACAGAACCGGAACCGATATTCTAAAGGGTTTTAATCCATATTTATAATATGATTTTTTACGTTTTGCCTTGTTTTTAATGGGATTCTGTGCTTTTAACGTGTTTTGTCGTGATTCTTCTTGTCTTTCTATTGCCCGTTTTTTATGGTGCTTCTCGTGCGTCGGGCTCGTGCTCGCGCGTGTCAGTTATCGGCGTGCGTGTCCGTACCATTAAAAACAGGCACGCGCCCATCTCTAGTAAAAAACTTTATATAAAAGTAGTTATGTCCTGAGATAATATTCTGAGTTATGGCGAATGTTATGTTTGTACCAGATTTGTTTTAAATTAGTTGCATGCAACTGGGGTTTTCAGATTTATTTTTTCAAAATTTTAAAATTGTATATAAACCACCAAAACGAAACTAATTATCTGCGCCACTGTTGGATAAAATCTCGGTGGTCAATTTCACTTTTTTCACATTTCACACAACAACCATTCGGCGCAGAAATCAAGACTATTTTTGTATTATGTAAAATGACTCCCTGATTTCGAAAATATGATTTTTCCTCGGATAGGTTCATGAGATATCGGCCAATAACTTTAGAATCGAGCTTTCATAAAGGCATTCACATATTTTTGTAAATATCTCGCGTTCTAAATAATTCATATGATGAAGTGTTATACCAAATGAAAGGTAATTAAACATACAATAAACATTTCTCACAATATTTTAAAATTAGTTTACTAGTTTAAGAGCACTCGATAGGAAAACTTGAAAAAATAATTTGAAATATTTGCAAATATATCTGATCACCTTTTTGTAAGCTTTGTTCAAAAGATAAAAAAAATATTAATTCATATATTAGAATTTTGCGGGTCATTACCTATAATACAAAAATAGTGGCATTTACTGCGCAATATTTTTTCTCATTTTGTTGTGTAGTGTTGCCAAAGCTGTAGACATCGATTGAATCTATTATTTTTATTATACCCTACACTAAGAGTGAAAGGTATATTCAGTTTGGTACGCCGTTTGTAACACCCAGAAGGAAGCATCTCCGGTATGGAAAAGTATATATATTCTTGATCAGCATGACCTCCTGAGTCGATTTAGTGATGTCCGTCTGTCCGTCTGTCCGTCTGTCTGTCCGTCTGTCCGTCTGTCTGTCTGTCTGTCTGTCTGTTGAAATCCCTACTACTTTTAAAATTGAAGAGCTAGATAAATGAAACTTATAACTTAGATTACTAATATACCTACGCTGTATGTGCGAAGATCGGTCCATTCTGACCTATGATCCGACCACTTATGTTCAAATACCTCATATAAAATGTACATATAAAGATCAATTTTTATGTATACGTGCTTAGGTAAACTTTTTTGGTCAAATATATATTGATATCATGCTCAAATACATGAAAATAATGTTTTCCGGCAAAAAGACTTGTGGTTCACAAAAAAAAAAATCGAAATTCGGTACACCTACCCACTTGTAAATATGGGAATCAAATGAATGGACATTCTTCAGCGATTGAATGTTTTTAGTTATTTTCAGGATTCGTATACCCTGGTGACCTATATATCACTTTGAATGGTAACCACACATATGTGTAGGGTATTTATAGTCGGCTTAGACCGACTATAATTTTGATAATCCTAACTATCATAATTACACCTACTTTAAAATTTCCCATGTGATCTAACCTTCCCAACTGGTTTTTATTTTATTTTCAATTCATAATCTTCAAGCCATTTAAGGCCAAAATAGATTCTGAAGAGTTGTCCTGTTATAAAAAAAAAATACACCCAAATAAATTTGATCAGACACTTAAGCCACTAATGTTAACAAATTAAGTTTCAAAAATTCAATTGTTCAATGTCACGTTTTTAGTCTAGATATTAGATATTATTTAAATTAAACCATTATTTTAATGTCGCTATTTTCACGAAATTCGATTTAAATTAAATGCAAAATGCAATTAAAATTTATATATATAAACACTAGGTAATCGTTTCAAGCAACACAGTAGTATATTTCTGCAGTTTCAAGCATGTCGTTTATACAAAAACATTTCGTTTTAGTTTTGTCTATAGTCTTCATATCATTATTGGCATATTTCGATATTAACGTAGAAGCAGTTAGAATTGAGTGTGACTGTGATCATGAATTATATAGTTTAGCCAATGAATATAAATATCTCAACAATGATTGCATCAAGTATGACGCCTGCTCCCATATGCAAAACCAAGTATTGAGCAGCAACTGTGAGCAGTACTTCTGGTATACGTTGTGCTATTTCGTTGAGTACAATCCGAATTGTATTAATTATCATAACGATGGATCACAACATGATGATGGATCACAAAACAATTGAGGATATTATTAGAAAACCAAAACTAATTGAAATATGTTAAAGACAAAATATAAAATTCATTAATGAATTTTTAATATCTAATAAATAAAAATATGTATGCTTTCTTTTTGATAATTATATGTTAATAGTTTGACACAGGAAATACATATTAAAAATGCAATAAATATATGAACAATAAGTATTCTGATAAGAAATATGTCGTGTTTATAGAAAACAAAAATTGAAATATATTAATCAAAAAGAAAAATCTTAAAATTAGTCAATAATAATAGTTTGGCACTACAGCTGAGAAGATTCTAGGCCGAACTCTCTCATCATTTCACACAGGTCCAGAAATCAATTCTAGAAAGTCAAAATGCAAAAAAAAATGTATAGATACAAACAATTTCTTAAAGTTAATACTTTAATTAAGATGAAAAAAATATATTTTGTACATAAAATTGTTGTAACATACAACTTTTTTGACGATGAACGTACCTGTCCGGACACTGAAAACATAGCATTGTACTAAATTCAGAATTGTGCAGGGTTTTTCAACAGGGACGCTATAAAAGTAGAGACAGCAAACGACGCAATATTTCTTGCCACTCTTTTGACAATTCTTTCAGTAAGGTTTGCCATTTCGTGATGGAAAGATATACGAGCCAACAACGAATCGGAATTATTAAAATTTACTACCGAAATTCGGTAGAAAAAATTCGAAAAATCATCTTCAGCGATGAGGCTCATTTCTGGCTGAATGGCTTCGTCAGTAAACAAAATATGCATTATTGGTCAGAGAGCAATCCACACGTACTCCATGAGTCATCATTGCATCCCGAAAAAATTACGGTTTGGTGCGGTTTATGGGCCGGCGGCGTCATTGGGCCGTACTTCTTCCGTGATGATCAAGACCGGCACGTTACTGTGAATGGGAATCGCTACCGTTTAAAGATAACCGAATATTTTTGGTCCCAATTGGATGATATGGACTTGGAGGACATGTGGTTCCAACAGGACGGCGCCACAAGCCACACAACGAATGCTACAATCAATTAATTGGAAACCAAGTTTGGAGAACGTGTTATCTCACGAAATTGGTCAGTCGATTGGCCGCCTCGGTCGTGCGATTTGACGCCGTTAGACTATTTCCTGTGCGGCTACGTCAAGTCTATGGTCTATGCCAACAAGCCAGAGACGATTAATGAACTACGTACGAATATAGAACGTGAAATTGCAGCAGTATCGGTCGATTTATGCTTGAAAACCGTCGAAAATTGGGTTCAGCGTCTGGACTTCTGCAAGCGTGCCCGTGGAGGCCATGCAAAAGAAATCGAGTTCTTCTACATAATGGCATCGAACGTACTTTTACAGGAATAAAGAATTTCATTGATATACAAAACCGTTTTGTAGCGGCTCTTATTGAAAAACCCTAAAAAAATCGGATACAAAATACAGAAGCAGTGATCATTTAAACAGGTATCTTTCGATTTATATTTTCATTAGTTACGCCTGGCCCGAAACAAATTATTCTGAAAAGTAGATGACCATCTCAATTTTTTTTTTTTTTTTCGAATTTCTTGCGATTATTTTAAGATGAAATTAAATTATTAAAATTAATTATTAATTACTAAATAAAAATTGGTAAAAACTACATCAAAAAATGCATTAATATCGCTATATTTTATAAAGTCTAATTTTTTTTTTATTCATCATAAAATAAACGCAAGAGATGGGAATCGAACTTTTGAGTTTAAAGTATTTCAGGCTAGGCGTGACTGATGAAAATAAAAAATCTTTCGCCTTATCCGATTTTTTTTTATTTATAGTTTGTTGAAAATCTAATAAAATTTTACAACTTATAACTTACCCACGTTTTTAGTTTAATGTATTTGAAGACATAATTTCAATACAAATATAGAATTGTCGATATAGGTACGAAAACGCCTGGCGGGTCCATTTCCCATATTTGGATTTCGCTGAAAATTCTTCACATCGATTTTCTCATACACTAGAGCACTTCTAGGGGATGACCTCCTCTCGATTCGAAATCATGATTTTCCATTGTCAGTACACTACCCAAGTTTCTGTAGCCTTTTTGGGCTCTTTTTGGTGCTCAAATATGAATATTTTAAAAGTATTAAAAGTTTCATAAATATGAGGGTTTTTAGGCTCATAAAATGGGGCCCTCTACCCAGGGGTCGGGTGCCTTTTTTGGGCTCAATTAAGTGCGCATATATGTAAGATTATCAAATGAATTTCAGTACTTTATCATTTTCTACTTTGTTAATTTTAAATAAGTAAGTTTTGTAAATAGTGTTTTATGTTTTCAATATTTTCTATTTTTGAATAAAATATTTTCATTCGGAAAAATCGTTGAAACAATCAATTATAAAACTATCAATATATTAGGGTAACACTCATAAATATGACACATTTAGCAGTCTTAAAAGACTCAACATTTTTATAATCTTCAACGTCTTTAGTTTATCAGTCTATTCCAGTCCTACGGACTTCACCCATGTATGTTCACTTATATGTCTGAAATATTGAGATGCTTCTTGAACAAGACACTGATCTTCTTTGATTTTTCCCTGTCACAGATCCAATATTTTTTCCAGAAGGTCAGGTCTTCGCTAAACTTATTTATTACCCGAGAAACAGTTTATGGGTATATTTTAAGTTTCCAAGAAATTTTTTTAGAAATTTACTGTGAATGCCTAATAAAATGTTCACAATTCAATTTCTTACTTCCACTTCATTTGCTATTTTAAAAGTTATGGACGAGTCCGCTTCTAAGAAGGAATAAATATATTTTTTGTACATTCATTCTGCAGCATTCCACATACATTTTTTTATTATTAATTAAAATAGGTAAAGAATCTAATGTTCAATTTTGCAGTACTTAGAATTGTTCCTGATTGTGACATTTTCATTTCATTTAAATATAAATGTAATTATGAGACAAATTAGTCACAAGGAAAGGTTGAAAAAGGTTTAAAAAGATTCCCCTTAAATTTTGCTATTAGTCTCTGAACACTTAATTTCAGATCTTAGATCTAAAAATATATGGTAATCAGTACAAACAGTAAAACTACATTAGAAAATGAATTTAATGCTAAAATATTTACTGATAACAATAATAATAAATGCAATTATTAAACGTAATAAAAAATATTTTATTTAAGATTAAAAAAAACAAATTTTATAGTTAAAGGGTTAAAAGTTTAAAGTTAAAGGCGCTACAAACATTTTTTAAGGGTTTTTCAACAGGGACGCTACAAAAGTAGAGCGACAGGGGCAGCGAACGACGCCATATTTCTTGCCGCCTTCTGACATTTCTCTTCAGTAAGGTTTGCCATTTCATGATGGAAAGATATACGAGCCAACAACGAGTCGAAATTATTAAAATTTACTACCGAAATTCGGATTCGTATATCTTTCCATCATGAAATGGCAAACATTACTGAAGAGAAATTTCAAAAGACCGGCAAGAAATATGACGTCGTTTGCTGTCCCTGTCGCTCTATTTTTGTAGCGTCCCTGTTGAAAAACATTTTATAATGACTAATAATATTGCGTATTACTAGAAACTTCGTGGAAATCCCCATTAATGCGTACTAGACTATTTTAGTATGAGTGCAAAGATTAATAAAATAAATGATAAGATATTTAATTCTCAATAATTATTCATGTTTCTTATCACTTAGAAAATAGATTTTATTTATTGAACTATTTAAACCTCAAAATATAGATGTATAAAGAATACGACAAATAATGACGACAAAGTATAAAACCAAAGCATGACGAAATTTATTTTAAGTTACATGAAGTTTTCAAATGATTTGGCAACATTTTTCGCAAAATAAGTTCAAAAGTTAAAACTAATGAAACTGACAGCTGTCAGTTGTAGTAGGCTGTTGAAGAATGCAATAAAACCATAAAACATGTTTCACGACAAAGAGCACAAGAGAGCAAATGAGACAGAGTATCTAATTGAGATGAAGAAATTGAGACAGAGAAATTTAGACAAAACATTTGACAGTGAACATCAAGGGTTTGAGTAGTGTTGTCGACGTGGAAAATAAAATAGGGCTGAATTATAGTTGAAACATGTTTCAAACTATTAGGAAGTAACAGCTGCTGGCAGCAAAAGGGACAACTTAAGGATTTTGCATTTTAATTTTAAAACATTATTTAAGTTTTGCGACAGTTTAAACAGGGGTTCGTGATAAATTAATGGTGTTTTTTTTAGGTTTCTCTTTAGAATTTTATTAGATATTTTTTAGATTTTTTTATATTTCCTTTATATATTTTTATAAAGAGTTTTTCAACAGGGACGCCACATAAGTAGAGCGACAGCAAACGACGCCATATTTCTTGCCGCTCTTTTGACATTTCTTTTCAGTAAGGTTTGCCATTTCATGATGGAAAGCTATACGAATTCGAATTTCGGTAGTCAATTTTAATAATTTGGACTCGTTGTTGGCTCGTATATCTTTCCATCATGAAATGGCAAACCTTACTGAAAAGAAATGTCAAAAGAGCGGCAAGAAATATGGCGTCGTTTGCTGTCCCTGTCGCTCTATTTTTGTAGCGTCCCTGTTGAAAAACCATTGAAAAAAACTTTTGTAGCGCTCTTATTGAAAAACCCTTTATTTTTACTTTATTCATTTTTTGAATTTAAGATTGTTTTTGTTAATTTTTATTGTATTTTTTAATTTTTATTTTTATTTTATTTTTTTGATTTTTTAATTATTTTATTTTTTTACTTTTTTTATTTTTCGTTTTTTATTTCTTTTTTATTTGTTTTCTAGTTGGTTGCAATTTCCTCAAAATGTGTAGCTTTTAGCACGTGACCACATTGTGCGCCCGAGTCCTTGTTGTCCTTGTTTGTTTTTATCGTTGGTTCGGTTAGCATTTTCCGAAAATATTGTCCTAATAAAAATTTTGACTTTTGGCTTAGTTTGCAAAAATAAAACTAAAATAAAATTTTGCTGCTTCAACATTAAAATAAAACATTATAACCAAAAACAAAAAAACAACTCTAAAACAAGCAACCAAGAACCACAACAAAAGGTTTCGTTTTAAAGTTGTAGCGTTTGCATTTCTGCTTCCGGTGGTACAGACAGTCAGCCATTCTGTTAGCCAGCTGCAGTAAAAATACCATAAAATACCTACTAAGCAAAAGTTGAAAAAAAAACCTCTATCTCTACAAAGCTACAAAGCAATCATAATAGTTACAGAAATGCAAACAATTTGTGTGGCTGCTGCGAAAGGATAACGCGTTATCCTTAGTTAAGCCGCACTGAAATTGCACTATGCGAGAGCCAAATTAATAAATGGCTTCTTCTACAAGAAAGTAATTTAAGTCTTACTTAAAGTATCTGATAACAAAAGGAAAAAGAATTAAAATTTGCAAAAAATAAGAAAAATAAATTTTTGAAATAAAAAATTAATTAATTCCATTTAAATATTTTTTTAAATATATTTTGTTTTCGATTTTATTTTAATTTTAACTTATTATTGTTTTTAGTTTAAGATGGATTTTATTTATATATTGTGTTCAGCGTCATTTAGCACTTTGTTTTTTTTTTTTTGTTTTTTTTGTATTTATTGATTTTATTTTTGCTAATATTTTTTTCTTTACTTAAGTGTTTTTGTTTTGTTTTTATTGATTTTATTTCTGCTATTATTTTTTTCTTCAACTAAGTCTTTTTGATTTTTTTTTATATTGCGTTTGATTTAATTAATTTTTAGTTTTTGCCTTTTATTTTGGGTTTTTTTCTATTGTTTTTATTTGTTTGTTTCATTTTGTATTTTTGCTTTTATTTAGAATTGAACTTTTACTGTTGTGATTTTGTTTTAGTTACAAGTTTAGTGTTTATCTCTGTATTTTTTATTTTTTGTTCTGATTTTATTTTTGTTATTACGTTTGTTATGTTATTTTATTTATTACTTTGATTGTTTTTGTTTTTTTTTATTTTTCGTATTTTTGCTTTTATTTTTTCAATTACATTTTTCTTTTGATTTTATTCTTTTATTTTTGATTTTTTTTTTTGTGGGACATCGCTTGCATACGGGCATTTCCAGAAAAACGTCAACCCCCAGTATACCAAACTGTTTCGATATCGTAACGAAAATGTTACGAAATGTCGAAGAATTTGTCCGATATCGATGCCATTTCTCGCAATGATAATATAGTAAAATTCCTACCAAAACGGTCGGCCGATATCGAACTGAGATAATGAAGATTTCTCGTTACGAGAATTATTTCAGATTCGAAGCGTTCTAGAAGCTCTGGACGACAGAATGGGGCTTTCTGATTGGTTTCAATAAATGCGTCATCTATATATGTCATCCACAAACAGAAAAAATCAAAAAGAAATTTTTATACCTATATCTATCTCACTATTTTTTTATTATGTCCTTCGCATCATGGTCGAGACAACATCGCATTAATATATTTTTTTTATTCTATTGAACCATCATCATTTTCCATTGCATTTTATTTTCTATCAGTTGCTCCTACTGGGTACTCTATATTAATTTGTCCTATATTATTTTCATATTAAATTTCAATTTAAACAAAATAGTTTTCGAAAATGAGTCTACAGGCATTACATATCATTGGAGCTTTATGCAAACAAAAGTTTTATTTCATTGCCAAACATTATTATTATAACAGCCAAACATATTTTTGTTTTCGTTCAAACATATTTATGTTCAGAGTAAATAATATTCGGCGTTCTTGCAAACATATATATGTTTGAATGTGAAAAACATTTAATTTACATGTAAACATATTTATGTTTACATTTTATTTTAATAAAAAAATAGTAAATTTCCCTATTTTTAAATTACATGTGTTTACATTTTTTTTATTTCTGAACGAAAATATTTCTGACATCAGAAACAAAAATAGATAAAAAATGAAAATTCAAAACTCACTATTTTCATGTATTTATTTTTAATGAAATAGAGTGAAATTAACATAAAAATATAAAAAAATAATGTCCACTCTATTTATTTTAAACAAAAGTAAATACAGCCATAAAGAAAATGACATTGGAGACCTGGTGACCTTATTTTTAAAATCGGAAACGAGTCGCAAATAAGAAGTTTTAACATTTATTAACAAAGAAACAAAAATCGTTGCTTTTTTAATAATAAAATTGACCTAATTCTTGCGGACACAGACACAAAAGGGTGTTCCAACTGTTCGGACCTGCATATCATTAAAAATTATATCCAGCGGACGAATGGAGGCATATACCAGCTGAATACGAAAAATCTTTAAAAATTAGTTTCGATATAACAACGAGATTAATTTTTTTTCTCGTAGACTTTTCAGAAAATATCTAAACATCAATTGTTTACAAAAAATCATTAAAAATTAGTTTCGATATAATAACGAGATCGATTTTTTTATCGAAGCCACTTCGAGAATTGTTCGATACACTGGAGGCTCCGAGTCGTGGTATTTTTTTTTTTTGGAATATCTACTAAGATCCACAGCACTCAGACAGACTATATCCATTGTACTGTGAAATCTATTCCCTACAATTTTGTGGTTAATATCACCACGAGCGCCCATGCCCAAGCCGGGATTCGAACCCGAGACCTTCAGAATGCAAGTCCAGCGCGCTACATTTGGACTGCTGAGGCCGGCTCGTGGTATACTGGGCCACGACCTAAAAATGCAAAATGCTCAAACCTTTGGATTCTTAAATATGTGGATCTAAAAATATGAAAAGAAAATTCTACTCTGTAACGGTAACCTATAAAAAAATACTCCTAAAGTTACGTTACTACACAACTTGTAAATACACTAATTTTTCATGTACTTTGAGTAATCCAATTAATTAATGTTAAAGACATATAGATTAGAAATTTTATTTTTCTCCAAAATATTTAGATATGTTTTTATGCAAACATACAACTTGTTGAACTGAACCAACTGATATGTTTCTCTGGAAACATATTTATACTCAGGTCGTTCAAAATCATGTTTTATTTTGAACATATTTATGTTTCGGTTCAAATATTTATTTTGTTTGGATGTACTATTTATTATGTTTCTATTAGAACATATACTATTTTAAGGGCTAACATCTAAATGTTTCCGTGATATCATAATGTAAGTCAGAGCTCATTACAACACTGTTCAAGTCTCAAGAGAACCCTGTTTACAAATGATTTATCAGGCAATTATATATTATGTTTACATAAAATTCCAAACATACATGTTAATACATGCAAAATTATGTTTGGGAGAGCCATTTCTTTTTTGCAGCCTGTACAGTGTAAAATATATAAAAAAAATTCGAAAATAGTAAAAAAAAAACCAGTTGGGAAGGTTAGATCACATGGGAAATTTTAAAGTAGGTGTAATTATGATAGTTAGGATTATCAAAATTATAGTCGGTCTAAGCCGACTATAAATACCCTACACATATGTGTGGTTACCATTCAAAGTGATATATAGGTCACCAGGGTATACGAATCCTGAAAATAACTACAAACATTCAATCGCTGAAGAATTTCCATTCATTTGATACCCATATTTACAAATGGGTAGGTGTACCGAATTTCGATTTTTTTTTTGTGAACCACAAGTATTTTCTCCGGAAAACTTTATTATCATGTTTTTGAGCATGATGTCAATATATATTTGACCAAAAAAGTTTACCTAAGCACGTATACATAAAAATTGATCTTTATATGTACATTTTATATGAGGTATTTGAACATAAGTGGTCGGATCATAGGTCACAATGGACCGATCTCGCCTTTTTTCGCACATACAGCGTAGGTATATTAGTAATCTAAGTTATAAGTTTCATTTTCTAGCTCTTCAATTTTAAAAGTAGTAGGGATTTCAACAGACAGACAGACGGACAGACAGACGGACAGACGGAAATCGCTAAATCGACTCAGGAGGTCATGCTGATCAAGAATATATATACTTTTCCATACCGGAGATGCTTCCTTCTGGGTGTTACAAACGGCGTACCAAACTGAATATACCCTTTCACTCTTAGTGTAGGGTATAAAAATTAAAAAACATCTGGAAATTTGAATAGTACATCATTTTTCATTTCGTTATAATGATTATTAATATTGTCATATACAAAATTATATTTAGCAAACAAATCGTAGTGCAAATTTCCATACCGAATGTCCGAAATTATTCTGCGATTTATTACAAAATAACTGTATACTTTAGGAACAAAATGTCTATATACAAAATGAAAGTAAATTGTCTCAGCTATATTCTGAGATAAGTCAAAAAAAATAAAATGTACACAAAAAATATTTTTAGAATAAAAATCGTACTGATAATTTCTATACGGAATGTTTTTGTCCCGTCCGGAATTTTTCTGTGATTTATTATGAAAAAACTATAAATTTTAAAAACAAAGTGTAAATATATAAAGAAAACACATTATTTCAACTATTTTTTAAAATATTTCAAAAAAATCATTCGTACGCAAAATTTGCTGACTTTTTGGCATTTCCATATGAACCTCGACATGCACTTTCCTTTTTGTCCCGTCCGGAACGACAACTATTTAATTTATATCTTTTGTACTACCATATATAATTTTCTATTTTTTTCAATTGTTTGCTCCTATTTAAATAATATTTGAACAAAAAAAATCAAGTAAATTTATTAATTTAATTTATTAATTTATTTCCTTCGAGATATTAAAGTTTCAAGCGTACGAATGTCCCGTCCCGTCCGGAGACATGAAATGCCCATATGTGTATCAAATGAAAGGAAAATCTTCGTAGATTGCAAGTTTTTTGTTATTTTAAAAATTCGTATACCCTGGTGACCTATGCATCACTTTAAATGGTAACTACACATATGTGTAGGGTATTTATAGTCGGCTTAGACCGATAACTTTCATAATTCTTGCTTAACTTTATCACACCAACTATCAAATTTTCTGTACTTTAAAATTTCGCAAGTTACGTAACCTTCCTTACTGGTTTCGTATTTCTTTTATTTTCGTGTTTTTGCTTTTATTTTTACAATTATGTTTTTTTATTTTATGTTTGTATTTTTGATTTTTTGTGTATGTGATTTTTATACCCTACACTAAGAGTGAAAGGGTATATTTAGTTTGGTACGCCGTTTGTAACACCCAGAAGGAAGCATCTCCGGTATGGAAAAGTATTTATATCTTGATCAGCATGACCTCCTGAGTCGATTTAGCGATGTCCGTCTGTCTGTCCGTCTGTCTGTCTGTCTGTCTGTCTGTCTGTCTGTCTGTCCGTCTGTCCGTCTGTCTGTTGAAATCCCTACTACTTTTAAAATTGAAAAGCTAGATAAATGAAACTTATAACTTAGATTACTAATATACCTACGCTGTATGTGCGAAAAAATCGGTCCATTGTGACCTATGATCCGACCACTTATGTTCAAATACCTCATATAAAATGTACATATAAAGATCAATTTTTATCTATACGTGCTTAGGAAAACTTTTTTGGTCAAATATATATTGATATCATGCTCAAATACATGATAATAATGTTTTCCAGCGAAAAGACTTGTGGTTCACAAAAAAAAAATCGAAATTCGGTACACCTACCCATTTGTAAATATGGGTATCAAATGAAAGAAAAATCTTCAGGGATGGAAAGTTTTTAGTTATTTTCAGGATTCGTATACCATGGTGACCTATATATCACTTTGAATGGTAACCACACATATGTGTAGGGTATTTATAGTCGGCTTAGACCGACTATAATTTTGATAATCCTAACTATCATAATTACACCTACTTTAAAATTTTCCATGTGATCTAACCTTCCCAACTGGTTTTCTTTTGTTTTTACTTTTATTATGATTTTGAAATATTTATTTATTAATTTTTTTGTCATACTTTTGTTTTTGTTTTTATTTTATACTATTTTCTGTTGTGTTTGGCTTTTGATTTGGATTGACTGTGTGTTTTTTATTTAATTTTACCTTTTATGTTGATTATGATTTTGTGTTTTTTTTTCTATTTTGTAATGATTTTGAATATTTGCTTTTGATTTTTCATTTGTTTTTACTTTTCTTTTGATTTAGGGTTTTATTTCTTTTTATGTATATTTTTTTGTATTTCCTTTTGTTTTTGTATTCCTTCTATTGTGTTTCTATTTTGATTTTTGTATTTTTGCTTTGTTGTTTGTGTGTTTGACTTTAAATTTTTGACTTTGTTTTTACTTTTTTACTTTTTTGTGTTCGATTTTAATGTTGAAATAGTGTTTATTTATTGAGTTTTCTTTTGATTTTGTGTTTTTATTTTTATATGTGTATTTGATTATACATTAGTTTTTTTTTTTGTTTGTTTTTGTTATTTTTTGTACTTGTTTCATTTTTTTTACATTTTCACATCTGTAAGTTCTAACTTATCAAGTTACTACTACTTACTTACTTACTTAAATGGCCCTTACAACCGTGGGTCGGTTTTGGCCGCTGAGATGAAGCCGCGCCAGTCGAATCTGCTTTGCGCGCGCTGACGCCAGTTAGAAATACCAAGCGTTGCCAGGTTGTCCTCAACTTGGTCTTTCCAACGCAGATTTGGACGCCCTCTTCTACGCTGTCCACCTTCGAGTTTCGATGAAGCACCTTCTTGGCTGGAGTGTTTTCATCCATTCGTTCGACATGACCTAGCCAGCGAAGCCGCTGTATCTTGATGCGCTTGACTATGTCAATGTCGTCGAATAACTCATACAGCTCGTGGTTCATCCTGATTCGATACTCGTTAGCAAAGCAGATAGGGCCAAAGATTTTACGGAGAATCTTTCTCTCGAACGCTCCCAGTACTCTCTCATCGGCGGAGGCCAGCGTCCATGTTTCTGCACCATAAAGTAGGACGGGCATGATGAGTGACTTGTAGAGCGTTATTTTTGTCCGGCGAGAGAAGGCTCTGCTTCTCAATTGCCAACTGAGCCCAAAGTAGCACCTGTTGGCAAGAGTTATTCTCCGTTTGATCTCCAGGCTGACGTCGTTGTTGCTGTTTACGCTGGATCCCAGATAGACGAAGTCCTTCACAATGTCGAACTTGTGGGTGTCAAAATCAGCTTTTTGTCCAAGACGCACGGACTCTTTTTTGCTTGTTGACACATGGAACTTCGTCTTGTCCTCGTTCACCGCTAGACCCATTCGACGCGACTCTTTCTCCAATCTGGAGAATGCTGCGCTGACTGTTCGTGTGCTCCTGCCAATGATATCAATATCGTCGGCATATGCGAGCAGCATGACACTTTTGTTGAGGATAGTGCCGCTTTGACGGAGTTCGGCAGCTCGAACTATTTTCTCCATCAATAAGTTAAAAAAGTCGCAGGGAGTCACCCTGTCTGAAACCTCGTTCGGTATGAAATGGCTCGGAGAGGTCTTTTCCTATTCTCACTGAGCAACGTGTGTTGCTCAGGGTCATCCTGCAAAGCCTTATAAGTTTCGCAGGTATACCGAACTCAGACATTGCGGCGTATAATCGTTCCCTTATCGGAGTGTCGAAGGCGGCTTTATAGTCGACTAATAGGTGGTAGGTGTCGATCTGTTTTTCTAGGGTCTTTTCCTGGATTAGGCGCAATGTGAAAATCTGGTCTATGGTGGACTTTCCAGGTCTGAAGCCGCACTGATAAGGTCCAATCAGTCTGTTGACGATGGGCTTCAGTCTTTCACATAATACGCTCGATAGAACCTTGTATGCGATATTGAGTAGGCTGATCCCACGGTAGTTGGCGCAGATAGTGGGATCCCCTTTCTTAAGGATTGGGCAGAGTACACTGAGGTTCCAGTCACATGGCATGCTTTCATCCGACCATATTCTGCTTACGAGCTAGTGCATGCTCTCTATTAGCTCTTCGCCTCCGGTCTTAAACAATTCAGCAGGCAGGCCATCAGCACCTGCGGCTTTGTTGTTTTTCAGCCGAGCAATGGCTGTTCTGACCTCGTCATGGTCGGGTGGCGGAATCTCAACGTCTTCATCAAGTACTGGGGTTGCCGGGTTTACTTCTCTATCGGTGGAATTGTGGTCATCATCACCGGTCAGCAGTTTAGAGAAGTGATCCCTCAATATTTTCAGTGTGCTCTGGATATCTGTCACTAGATTTCCGTTCTCATCTTTACAAGAAGATGCTCCGGATTATGAAGTTACTACTATTTAACTATTAAAACAAATTTCTAAAGGTTAACATACACAAAAGTTGTCACCACAATTACATTTGTCGCGCAGACACATTTATTATCAGCACACAATAGTGCGTTTTCACAATTGCAGACATTTGCATTGTATTTAAGGAGACAATAATATGCATTTCATGCGTTAAAAAAGTTTTGTACTAATTTTATTTTTAATGGTAACATATGGGCCATAGTTTACATTGTTTAAATGGATAGTAGTTGCTGTAAATTACATTTTTACGTCTTTACAAAAGTTTATAGTACGTGTTACATGTGTTGAGTCGTTCAAAATTAACAATTTCAATTCTTGGAATTACTTGACATTTAATCTATTCATTAAATTGTTAATAATTATAATAAATGACAAAAGATAATAGATCATCAATTAGTAAGTGAAGCGGTCATTAATTTGAATGACGAACATTTTTCAGAATTACTTAGAATGATTGTGACATTTGTTACATTTTCAATGGAAAATGTATTCGCATCAAACTTAAATGCATTTAAATGCAATTAGCATGTAAGTTTTTGACAAAATGCAGAAAAACTTTTCAAAACTAGCTGCAAGAAAAAGAAAATTTAACTTTTTAACATGAAAAACTCATTTAAGCGAAGCAAGAAAGTCATTTATCAATTAGTTGCATTTCACTGAATGCTGAATATGTTAAGACATCAAATTATAAAAGAAATAATAAAAAAATTACATATGTGTATTTATATATAAAAGTTAGAAACGATTTCATGGAAATATTTGGAAGTAATAAAATTGTACACCCATTGTTCCCTCAAATCCCATTAAAATTGGTCAATAGGACAATTATTGAATTAATAGCATACAAAAAATAAATCTTTTCATATAAACTCAATGGCAAAGTCATGATATTTTCTAGTATTTAATGATATTTTCCGATTAAAATAATAATTTATCCTACGGACTATTTTTAATAGTAAAAAAACTATTATTTATATATTATTTTTTTCTGGGTATACTTAATACTGTCACTTAAAAGAAAGTTCAACTTCAGTCAAAAAAAATATAAAAGTTAATTTTTTTAATTATTTCTGTCAAATGGAAACGGGTTATCGTTCAATTTTGTATTGAAATTAAATGATAAATTTTGAATTTAAATTGACTACTACTGACTAATGTGTTTAAAATAAATGGCACAACATCAAAATCATCGGTATTAAAAAAAAACTGAAATGACGGAATAAAAATCAGGTGAAGGATGGTGAACTTGTTCAATTGTGAACTGAATTAAGCAAAAGTTTGCTTCGCAAAACTAAGCTATAAATTTATTAACTTCATTTTAACTACCTTCGAGTAAAATAAATTTTTTGCTGCATATTCCGTCTGAAGTATTTTTCTGCTGAATTCTTTTTATTTTGAATTATTTTTCTACTGTATTATTCTGAAATTTTTTAATTGTTTCGCGTGAACTTTATTATTTTCACTTGACTCTTAACTTTTATTACTATTTTTTTTAATTTATTCCTATACTTGTACTTGTCGTTCTTTCTTTTATTAGTCTGCATCGTTAAAAAGCCTTTGGCGCGAAGAGTTGTTACTCATTCAATTGATTTAAGTTTTGCTACATTATTTAAGTTTGCATTTTTATCTTTGCTTAACTTTTAACATACAGCATGGAGTTAATATGTTTTGTAGACTTTTATAAATTTCAAGAAATATTGTTAATTATTTCAATAGTTGTCTTCTTCTTTTATATATTTTCCACCATTTTAAATTATTTTTTCATTTTCTTCATCTTCTTTTTCAATTTTTTCACCTTCTTCATCTTCTTTAACTTATTCATCTTCTTCATATTTTTATATTTTTTATATTCTATATCGTTTTCATCATCTCTGTCCTATTTAAACTTCTTCATCGCCATAATTTCCATTATCTTGTGTATCTTCTCCACCTAATTAATCTTTAATACTGTCTTTGTCTTTTTCCATTTCCTGCAAATTCTTCTTGATCTTTTTCATCATCTTCAACATGTTCTTAAAAATGTTCTTTCTCTTTTTCCTCTTATTCGACTTCTTTATCGTTTTTATTTTCTTTATGTACTTTATCTTCTTCACATTCTTTATGTTCTTAATCTTCTTAATCTTCTTTATCTTCTCTATTTTCTATATCTTCCTTATCTTCTTTATCTTCTTTTTCTTCTTTATCTTCTTTTTCTTCTTTATCTTCTTTTTCTTCTTTATCTTCCTTATCTTCTTTATCTTCGTTTTCTTCATTATCTTCTTTATCTTCTTTATCTTCTCTATTTTCTATATCTTCCTTATCTTCCTTATCTTCTTTATCTTCTTTTTCTTCTTTATCTTCCTTACCTTCTTTATCTTCCTTATCTTCATTATCTTCTTTATCTTCCTTATCTTCTTTATCTTCGTTATCTTCGTTATCTTCTTTATCTTCCTTATCTTTTTTATCTTCGTTATCTTCATTATCTTCTTTATCTTCTTTATCTTCTTTATCTTCTTTATCTTCTTTATCTTCTTTATCTTCTTTATCTTCTTTATCTTCTCTATTTTCTATATCTTTCTTATCTTCCTTATCTTCTTTATCTTCTTTTTCTTCTTTATCTTCCTTATCTTCTTTATCTTCGTTATCTTCATTATCTTCTTTATCTTCCTTATCTTCTTTATCTTCGTTATCTTCGTTATCTTCATTATCTTCTTTGTCTTCTTTGTCTTCTTTATCTTCTTTATCTTCCTTATCTTCTTT
This sequence comes from Dryomyza anilis, assembly GCA_951804985.1. Lineage (NCBI taxonomy): Eukaryota > Metazoa > Arthropoda > Insecta > Diptera > Dryomyzidae > Dryomyza > Dryomyza anilis. The sequence continues at coordinate 27,917,523 of OX638131.1, forward strand.
ATCTTCTTTATTTTCTTTATCTTCCTTATCTTCCTTATCTTCTATATGTTCTTTTTCTTCTTTATCTTCTTTATCTTCGTTATCTTCATTATCTTCTTTATCTTCCTTATCTTCTTTATCTTCGTTATCTTCGTTATCTTCATTATCTTCTTTGTCTTCTTTGTCCTCTTTATCTTCTTTATCTTCCTTATCTTCTTTATCTTCTTTATCTTCTTTATTTTCTTTATCTTCTTTATCTTCCTTATCTTCATTATCTTCTTTGTCTTCTTTGTCTTCTTTATCTTCCTTATCTTCTTTATCTTCTTTATCTTCTTTATCTTCTTTATCTTCTTTATCTTCTTTATCTTCTTTATCTTCTTTATCTTCTTTTTCTTCTTTTTCTTCTTTTTCTTCTTTATCTTCTTTTTCTTCTTCATCTTCGTTATCTTCGTTATCTTCATTATCTTCTTTGTCTTCTTTGTCTTCTTTATCTTCTTTATCTTCTTTATCTTCTTTATCTTCCTTATCTTCTTTATCTTCTTTATTTTCTTTATCTTCCTTATCTTCCTTATCTTCTTTATCTTCTTTTTCTTCTTTATCTTCTTTATCTTCGTTATCTTCATTATCTTCTTTATCTTCCTTATCTTCTTTATTTTCGTTATCTTCTTTATCTTCGTTATCTTCATTATCTTCTTTGTCTTCTTTGTCTTCTTTATCTTCTTTATCTTCCTTATCTTCTTTATCTTCTTTATCTTCTTTATTTTCTTTATCTTCTTTATCTTCCTTATCTTCTTTATCTTAGTTATCTTCGTTATCTTCATTATCTTCTTTGTCTTCGTTGTCTTCTTTATCTTCCTTATCTTCCTTATCTTCTTAATCTTCTTTATCTTTTTTTTCTTCTTTATCTTCCTTATCTTCTTTATCTTCTTTATCTTCTTTATCTTCTTTATCTTCTTTATCTTCTTTATCTTCTTTATCTTCTTTATCTTCTTTATCTTCTTTATCTTCTTTTTCTTCTTTTTCTTCTTTTTCTTCTTTATCTTCTTTTTCTTCTTCATCTTCTTTATCTGTTTATCTTCTTAATCCTTTTTAACTTCTTTATCTTCTTCATTTACCTTACCTTCTTCATCCTCTTCGTCTTTTGCATCATCATCTCCATTGCCTTCTTCATAATTCTATTCTTTATATTTTATTTCATTTTCCATCATTATCATAACCATCATCTTTAGCATTTTTATATATTTTTTTTTATACATTTCAATCTTCCTTATCTTCTTTATGTACTCATACTTCACAATCTTTTTCTTTATCATTTACATCACTTTCAGTATTTTCTTCAATTTTTTTCATTTCCATATTTTTGTTTCTTTTTCTTGTTTACCATATTCAGCATCTTTCTGATCCTCTCCCTCTTCTCCTTCCTTATCATTGTTCATTTTTTCATCTTTTACCTTCTTCACATTTATAACCTTCTTTGTCATCTTCAATTTACCTTATGCTACCTTTCACATTATACTTTCCCAATCACTTAATTCATCTGCAATTAATTTAATTGCATTTAAACAATTTTAAAACACCTCAGGGTGCACTGTGGCAACATTCAAATGATTAAAACATTAGTGCCATCACAAAACCAATCCTCCCACCATTCCACTCCAAAGTACTTTATTTGCCTACATTTCGCTTTGCGTTATTTGTTCGTGCAAAGAATACGTTTTGCATTTCATGCAACTTGCATTAATCTCTGATTGAATACAGTGGAGGTGGTGAAGCTGGTAAAAACTTTTAAAGTGTTGCCTACCGGAAACTTTATGCTGCCAGAACACGTGTCGTTTGTCTAACAAGTTGTAAGCTCAACTGCGTGCCTACATGTTTGACTAGCAGCCTATCAAATGGCCTACTTTCGTTTCGTTTTATCCAAAAGACTGACATACTTTGCACTGATAGATTGATAGCACTTTAAAAATAGACAAAAAAAAATCAATGTATCACATACGTCATGTGGTGCATAAATAATGAAACAATTGATTTTCACTTAATTTTCACAAAAGTCAATGCGAATGTTATAGTATTTCTTTCAATTTATTTAACTCGACTGGTGTTTGTACTACGAGCCGAAAGTTCCTTGTTCGATTACAGCAATTGACAACATGAAAAAATAGAAATTGTTTTTCCATATGACGCTACATTAACATACTGGAGTAATATATTGCCTATGAAAAAGCTCTCATCCCACCGTTCGCAATCGGCTTTAAACTGTAGGTCACACAATTTTGAGTACAAAAATAGCACTTACAACTTAAAAGGTGAAAGAGCTCGGGCTAGGTTCTTCAGAAGTATTATTATTTTTTAAATATTACATACTATTTTTTTATTTTAATTATAACTCATTCGTTGTAGGTACAAAATTTTAATCATCATCATCTTCTTTTCGTTCATCATCTTCGTCTTAATCTTCTTCTTAATCTTAATCTTCTTCTTAATCTTAATTTTCTTCTTCATCGCCTCTTCATTTTTTTATATTTATCTCTCTCTTCATCTTCCGTATCTTAATCTTAATTTTATCTGTGTTAAATTCTTCTGGTCGTTTCATCTCCAAGAACTTATTTTTAATCATTTTTATTCTGTTTCTTTTTTTCTTTATCATCTTCTGTATCTGCTTGTTTATTATCGTCTTTATCTTGTCCTTAATCACCTTCTGTATCTTCTTCTTTATATGCTTCTTTATATTCTTTTTCATCTTCCGTATCTTAATCTTCATTTTATCTGTATTTATTTCATCATCCTCGTCTTTTCATCTCCTTTTTTTTATGTTCTTTTTTATCTTTATCATCTTCTTTATAATTTTCTTTACCTTCTTCTTTATCTTCTTCTTTATCTTATTTTTTATCTTCTTCTTTATCTTCTTCTTTATCTTCTTCTTTATCATCCTTTTTATCTTCTTCTTTATCTTCTTCTTTATCTTCTTCTTTATCTTCTTCTTTATCTTATTCTTTATCTTCTTATTTGTCTTCTTTACATTCTTCTTTATCTTCTTCTGTATCTTCTTCTTTATCTTCTTCTTTATCTTCTTCTTTGTCTTCTTCTTTATCCTCTTCTTTATCTTCTTCTTTATCTTCTTCTTCTTTTTCTACTTTATTATCTTCTTCTTTACCTTCTTCTTTATCTTCTTATTTATCTTCTTCTTTATTTTTTTTTATCTTCTTCTTTATCTTCTTCTTTATCTTCTTCTTCATCTTTTTCTTTATCTTCTTCTTTATCTTCTACTTTTTATCTTCTTCTTTATCTTCTTCTTCATCTTTTTCTTTATCTTCTTCTTTATCTTCTACTTTTTATCTTCTTCTTTATCTTCTTCTTTATCTTCTTCTTTATCTTCTTCTTTATCTTCTTCTTTATCTTCTTCTTTATCTTCTTCTTTATCTTCTTCTTTATCTTCTTCTTTATCTTCTTCTTTATCTTCTTCTTTATCTTCTTCTTTATCTATTTCTTTATTTTCTTCTTTATCTTCTTATTTATATTATTTTTTATCTTCTTCTTTATCTTCTTTATCTTTTTTATCTTCTTTATCTTTTTCTTTATCATCTTTCTCATTTTTGTCTTTATCATCTTCTTTATCATCTTCTTCATCATCTTCTTTATCTTCTTCTATATGTTCTTCTTTATCTTTTTCTTTATGTTCTTCTTTATCTTCTTCTTTATTTTCTTCTTTATCTTATTCTTTATCGTCTCATTTATCTTCTTCTTTATCTTCTTCTTTATCTTACTCTTTATCTTCTTCTTTATCTTCTTTTTTATATTCTTCTTTATCTTCCTCTGTATTTTCTTCTTTATCTTCTTCTTTATCTTTTTCTTACTTTTCTTCTTTATCTTTTTCTTACTTTTCTTTTTTTTCATACTTATTTAATTCAATACTTATTTAATTCAAATAAGTATTATTGATTTTATTGCAATTTAAATATCAATTTTATAACATATCACTGATACATATCACTAGTGTCAAATTATATCACTCACATTCGTTCGTCAAAAAACGTTTCTACAAAACATTTTTATCATGTTTTTTTTTAACTTTTAACAAAATCTATAGAATTGAAAGCCTTATCTATGTAAAACCATTTCGATTAAGCTTTTAGTGCTGTCAGATTTAAATTGAAATGCGACACATTGTGCAAAATATCGGAGACAAGTCTTACGCTTGACATATTTTACAAAATAAGAAAAAAACACAGTCAATGTAGAAAAACCCTGAAATATCGCAGTGTGAAGCCATATCTTAACCTTCATAAATCCCTACAAATGTAGCTCAAGCCATCATTATATTTGATGTTTTCCAAAAGAAACAAAAAACGAAACATTTCGGTAACAATCTTTTTTGAAAAACCCTTCAACAAACTTGAATGTTTTGTCAGCGACTATACTACGTGCCACAGCAATAAAATCAAATGATGCGCAACATCGTAAAAATCAAAATCACAACAGTAGCAGCAACCGCTATACGGCCGCCATTTAACGGCGGCAGCAACAGCCGAAGTAGTAGCCATCAAACATGGCGAGAATCCGTTAAATGCGCCATGTCAATGTCACGTCCGGTTTGCAAATGCCGCCATTATGGTCGCACGTAACGGAAGCGCGACAGGCCGCTGCAATGTTACAACGATACCAAAATCAGTTAAAAATGTTCCGAAAAAAAAACAGAAGCTTAAAAAATTCAGAATAACCAAAAAATAGTACTTCCAAAATCCGCCAAAAAAAAAATTGAAAAAGAAGAATGCAAAATTTTTAACAATTTTTGTGGATTTTTCATCAAAATGTTGTGCCAATATTTTTTTAATACTTTGACTGCTTGCGTTATTGTTTAGATGCATGGATTCAATGGTGCATTCAGCACGATAAGCTCTGTATTGCATTTTTATGTGCAAACGTCATCAACAATTTATCAGCAGCAATAGCAGAAGCAGCAGCAGCTGCACCACAAAAATGCTGTGATAACTATTGAAAAATTACATTTAACAATTTTGTGTTGTTTCTAGCATTTATATTTATTTTGTAACATGAATGTACCTAATTCTGATATCCTAAAAAAAGCTTAGTATTAAACTAAAATATAAAAAATTCATATATTCAATTTTTAAGTGAAATATTAATAATCATTTATATTGTTTATTGTTGTAGAACAATAATTAAATAATAGGCAACCCTGAGAATAATCAAATGGTCTTCATTCCGACACATAAACCACTTGTAACGTACATAATTCCGATGTTTAAATGCATAAATATTACGAGACTGTTGAAATAAATTAAAGCCATATGTTTTAACAAATGTCGGAATTACGTGCAGTGCAAATTTTTATGCACCTGATTGCCGACACTTTCAATATGCTTGTTTTATTTTTATATTTGTTGAATTTGTTCATTACAACATTCTTTATTGAAATTTAATAATATTGATTTGTTATGCTATTTATATACTTCAAACCCATTGTCCAATACCGATCACATTCTACGTGACAATTACAATGTGTAATAAAATACATTGTTTCGATTTTTTAGATTTTTCAGTAGGTCCAGAGCAGTGTTCACACTTTTCGACAATGCAAATGGAGTAGATTTGGAAATTGTGAATGTGAATATAAGTAATTTTTGCAAAGGTAGATTTTAGTAAAAGGGAGTAGAAAATTATAAGTAAGGCGTAGATTTTGAAAATACAAATAAAATTAAGTATAACTACTCCGACTGGAGTAGAATGAGAACACTTATCAGGAGTTTTAGGATTTTTAAAGTTTTGGTATATGGGAGGTACCAGTCCGCTTTGTCAAATTCCGCCCATATTTCTGTAACAGTGTTCACACTTTTCGCCAATGCAAAAGGAGTATATTTGAAAATTTTGGGGAGTAGAAATGAGTAAAAGGGAGTAGAATTGAAAATATTGCAAAATGGAATAGATTCGATGTAAAAGGAGTAGACAATTAAATATAGGAGTAAATATGATGCAAAATGAGTAGAAATATGCATTATTGTATTAGATTCCAAATAAATTTATAGATATGTTAATTTTTAACATTTTTATTTATTCTTGATTTTATGAATTTCCTATAATGCTGATGTGTACAGGGTGATCTGTTCTAGAAGTGGGGTGTTTCTGGAACACCCAATGAAATACATGGTGTTTTCAATATTGAATTTATAAAAGTTGATACAAACGTATATTTAATTAAAACTTCTACAATTTTAAGACCATGAAAAAATATTACATTTCTTTTACAGATAATTGATCATAGTTATTAGAAAAATTATAATATTGACAATTTATGTGGGGCGCAAGAAATTGTTCTCATCCAATTAAACAAATGTAAGCGATTTTTGCAAAGGGAGTAGATTTCAGTAAAAGGGAGTAGAAAATTATAAAAAAGAGTAGAAAATGTTACTACCGGAGTAGATCGACTCCAATTCGAGTATAATGAGAACACTGATCAGTATACATCACTGGCCTAAAATTTCGTGACTGTGGTTATCAAGTACACAGATATTTTGATTTTTGAAAAAAAATACTCTGTACTTGTTCTGTTGTACCGGTTCTTCTGTACCCTTACTGTACTCTGCAAAAAATCCTTTCAAATTCCATGTTTCTAGGTCTAAGGGTTTGAGCTGGGCGTTGATCGATCAGTCAATCAGTACTTTTTCTTTTAAGTAATGGGCTGGTCGAAATTTTTACCCAAAGTTGTAATAGGGCTTAAAAGTTGCATGGTGTTGCCAGAGATTACCACAAAAAATTTGAGTAAAAAAAAAATAATGTTCTGTGTTCGCGCATTGCAGATGAAGTTAAAAAAACACTTTAAATCCATATTTTTATTTTTTACCATCTACATAAACTTTTTTTTTTGGATCGTAATAGACTCAAAAAAGTAGAGATTGTATCTTTTTATGTCCTCCTAAAATTTCATCAATTTTGAATAAAATTTTATACTCGCGCATCGTCCTTGAAATTGAAAACCAGGCAAAGCACCAGGCTTTAGAATATTATTTTTCAAAAACAGTACCTAATAGAAATTGGCCGTTAACAAATTTGGATTCAGCACACCTTAAAACATATATAAAAAAACTACATAAAAAAATAACCACCCATGCCGATTTGATAACGGTTTAACCATATAAAATATCGATTTTTTTGTACTTTGTTAACTTAAAGGACGATGCGCGAGTATAAGATTTTATTTAAAATTGATGAAATTTTAGGAGAACATTAATCTTTAATTTTTTGAGTCTATTACGATCCAAAAAAAGATTATGTAGTTGGAAAAAAAAAGAAAAATATGGATTTAAAGTGTTTTTTAACTTTATCTGCAATGCGCGAACATCGGACATTTTTTTTCGACTGAAATTTTTTGTGGTAAATTCTAGCAGCATAATGTAAGATTGAAGCCCTATTTTTTCTTTTTTTTTTTTGAATATCTACTAAGATCCACAGCACTCAGACAGACTATATCCATTGTACTGTGACATCTATTCCCTACAATTTTGTGGTTAATATCACCACGAGCGCCCATGCCCAAGCCGGGATTCGAACCCGAGACCTTCAGAATGCAAATCCAGCGCGCTACCTCTGGACTGCTGAGGCCGGCCATGAAGCCCTATTACATTTTTAAATAAAAATAAAAGTTTGGTTTCGATCCGCCCTAGTGAACATATTGCAATGATAGTTTTTCCTATTGTTGTTTCAGCTTTCAAAATATTTAGTTAGGTTTGTCATTTCATCATGCATCGTTTGTGTGCGATATATGGCACGGCGGCATCATCATACCTTATTTTTTTCGAAATGAGGAAGGAGACACCGTTACAGTCAATGGTATATTTTAAAAATTAGAACCGATAGAAAAAAGGAATTAAATTCGACCGTTAGTTTGGTCTATGCATAACCATAAATCATTTTCTTATTTATCATTAGATCCGAAGATTCAAAAATAGTAAAAAAAAATCAAAATGGTTCGATATTAGATTAGAATTCATAATTCAAAAACAGTCTAAAATAAATCAAAATTGTACGTTGAAGTTATTTAAGGGGCAGTATTTCTAAACAAATTACTAAAAATCATCAAATTGAAACTGTGATTTTTAAATATTCAGAATTACAACCAAATCTAAATATTTAACAATTGAATTGATTGAATAATTTGATTTTGAATGTTTTCATTTTCAACAGTATACTGCTTTAAAAATAACTTTTAAGCACTATTCAGACTTTTGCAACAGCCATTGCAAAAACTAAACAGAAGCAAATGAAATAGTTATAACCCTGGTACACATGTTGCTTTAATGTTTGAAAATTATTCTATTGTTATAAATTCAACTAATATTTAATAACTGCAAATAAAATGTATTCCATTACAATATATTCAATTTAAATAGTTTATTAAAATTTTAATTTTATTAACCAATTGTTTTTCAAATACATAAAAGTTGATTGAATTGCTTTCAGTTTACGTTTAGAATTTTTGCTTCCAATTGTACTCCGTTATAGTAAATAAAAAATAGCATATTGCGTTGCAATTCATTGAATGCCATTTAAAACCTAGACCTTGACCTGAAGTAGCCTATTTTTATATTTGTTTTAGAAGTCAATAAAATCATAGATTCAATTGTAAAATTTACACAATCCAAATTGTAATTTGTAAAAAAAAACTATGTAATCAAATAGTATTAAGTAGTAACATGTAGTATTAAAAAGTATCAAGAAGTATCAGCTAGTATCAAGTAGTATCATATAGTATCAAATAATAGCAAATATTATCAAGTAGTATCAAGAGTAGCATAAAGTAGCATCAAGGAACATCAAGTAGTTTCAAGTAGTATCAAGTAGCATCAAGTAGTATCAAGTAGTTTCAAGTAGTATCAAGTAGTTTCAAGTAGTATCAAGTAGCATAAAGTAGCTTTGAGTAGTATCAAGTAGCTTTAAGTAGTATAAAGTAGTATTAAGTAGCATCATAAAATGCATCAAGTAATGTGATGTAGTATAAAGTAGTGTTAAATAGTATCAAGTAGCATCAAATAGTATCAAGTAGTTTCAGGTAGTATCAAGTAGCATCAAGGAACATCAAGTAGTTTTAAGTAGTATATAGTAGCATCAAGTAGTATCAAGTAGTTTCAAGTAGTATCAAGTAGCATCAAGTAGCATCAAGTAGCTTTAAGTAGTATCAAGTAGTATTAAGTAGCATTAAGTAGCATCAAATAGTATCAAGTAGTTTCAGGTAGTATCAAGTAGCATAAAGGAACATCAAGTAGTTTTAAGTAGTATAAAGTATCATCAAGTAGTATCAAGTAGTTTCAAGAAGTATCAAGCTGCATCAAGTAGCATCAAGTAGCTTTAAGTAGTATCAAGTAGTATTAAGTAGCATCATAAAATGCATCAAGTAATGTGATGTAGTATAAAGTAGTGTTAAATAGTATCAAGTAGCATCAAATAGTATCAAGTAGTATCAAAATTATTAAGCAGCATCATGTGGAATCGATTAGTATCAATTAACTTCGAGTATAAAGGATGTGTGCGAGTCAGACTAAACGAAATTTTGTCGGTAATGCAGTTTTTACTTATTCCATTTAGTAAATTTTCGAGCAAACTGAATTGAACAAAATTGGATGATAGCAGACAGACTTATGATTATTGATTTACTACGGACTTTAACAATTACCGGTTACGGAATGGAGATCGAATTAAATTGTGTATGATAATAAAAAGTAGTCTTCTGTAACATACTTAAAAAATAGAAAAATATAAAATTGTTGACACACAGAAGTCACTGAATGATCTCAAGAACATTGTATTATTTTCTATATTTTGTTTTTAAAAGAGGCTATATTAAATAAATGTAAAAAATCAACGTCACAAAAGATTCTTTCACTTGAAACAATTGTTTCAGGCAAGCAATCTACGAACATAATATTCCTATTTGAAACTTTTTGACAGTCAGTCAGTCAAAATATATAGCTGCCATGTTCTGTCTTTACATTACATATATCTGTCTCCTTCACCTTCATATAACCTGCCTTGTGCTGTTTTGTTTTAGAGCAGACAACAGATAGGTTTTGCTACAAATTTTGTCTGTTGTCTGTTGATTTCTAGCTTGAAAGCTGCTGTGTTTACCTGATTTTGCACGCCTGTTACCTGCCGTATTTTTTGTCTGGTGTCGTATCAAATAATTTCAGGTAGTCTCATGTAGTTTCGAGTATTATTACGTATTATAAAGTAGTATCAGGTATTTAATATGAAGTAGTAGCATCTCAAATGTATAATTACTAGGGGTTTTTATGAATTAAAATTAAACAAATACAGAACATTTTAACACGTGACGTATGAGTGATTTTCTTTGAAACAGAATAAGCTATTATAATACTTAGGTATCCTATCAATAATCTAAATCATCTTGTTCTTATTAATACACCATTAAAATACGTTTAGATATTTACAATTTCGATATAGTTTTCAGTTTTAGTTATTTTATGCGAGTTTTTTGCGAGTACGTGTTGGAAAAATACTTTTAAAATTCATATTTTTTTTTCGTTTGCATATTTTACTTGCCAACTATGCTGCCGGTCATAGTTAAGTGGTACACGTATTCTGTAGCGAAAGAGCTCTTTTATTTCGCATATATTTTTGTTTATTATTTTTCTATAATATTTGGGGCGATCTGTGCTGCAGCTGCGTTAGATGCGTTTCGATAACCCATTAATATTTTTCAATTTATATTTAAATCTTGTTTTTATTAAACTATTTATTTCATATTAATTTTTAAGTGTTTTCTTTTTATATAAAATAAAATACAAGCATTAATTTTATTTTTCATAATACTACATAAGCTATTTAAATTGTAGTTTATGTAAGAAAAAAATGTAAATGAAAATTTGAATTTTAACAGAATATTTGAGTGTATAGTAATTCTAAACAAAAATTTAAATTTTATATAAATATTGGAATTTTGAGCGAAAATTTAAATTTTGAGTGGACGTATTAATTTTAATTTAATATTTAAATCTTCAAAATTTCAAATTTAATTATTAATTTAAATTTTATATGTTAGTTTTCATTCAAATATATAATTTGTAGAGACAATTTCAATTTTCGATTTTTTTTATATATTTTTTTAATTAGTGAGAATTTAAGTAGTAGTGAAATTTTTAATTTAAGTGAATATTTTATTTTTATATAAAGTTTAAATTTAAATTATTAATAAATATAACAAAATATATATTGGATTATTAATTAATTAATAATTTAAAAAATCTCACCTGAAAAGATGCAGACGAAAAATCTGTGATGTCAATTAATAAACGAGGTGAACCGTAGAAAAAATGTATAAATCGCACTTTAAAATATAAACACTTTTTTAAATCGCGACCCGGCTCTATTTTCTTTATTGATACTTTTACCGTGACTTTAAAGAAATAAATCAAGAAAAACGCACTTTACCGAACCTTTTTTTTACAATATTCCACTTTTGAATTCCAGCGAGGGTGGACATATCTGCCTCTTTAGCATTCGACGCGCCTTTAGGAAGATTATTTAACGCGTATAAAAGAAACACGCACATTTATTTCTACAACATCAAGGAGAGAATCGCAATCAGGAAGAACCTTTTACTATTTGAAGCAGAATCACTCTGTGCCAAAAGGGTAAACTGTAAGAAAAGAAAATAATGTACGATGTAAGTTTCGAAAGCATACAGATATATAAAAATTTTAAACGATAAGGAAATTATTATTGATGTTTAAAAACAACTGTGTTTTAATCCAAATTGTAATAAACTATTTGAAGAAAATTGTCATTAAAAGAACATTTTTAGTGAAAATATATCTTCGATTTTATATGTTAGTCTAGATATAAAATTATGGTACTAATAAGAATTTTTAAAGAAGATAAATTTATTGTTGGAAATTCAATGTTTTTGTGAATTGGAATTTTTAGAATTTTTCGTCAATAGTTAAAATTTTTTAGTTTGAATTTTTTACTAAAAAATTAGTTTTTATAAAAATTCAATAAAAACTGGCAGAAAAAAAACAGATAGTGATACAAACTTCGCCTTTGTCTGTTTGAAATATGTCGAAAAAATGTTTCTTACTACCTCACCATGGCAAAATTTTGTATGGGTTATTGTTATTGATAATTCGAATTTTAAGTATGTTTTTTTATATATAAAATTTTCCACTTAATCGTGTTCAATTTTTAATACAAAACAAAGGAATTCCGAAATCAATCTGATCAATATCAGTGAAATGAATTTAATTTGATTTTTATTTTAGCGGACTCGTGCACGACTCGTGCAAAATTTTGTGAATGCAAGGATATGGAGCAATTTTATCAATATAAAAAACATTTTTATTATTTATATCAGTGACTCGTGCTTCGCCGTGGACGTTTTTTTATTAGTTTTATAAATGTAGTAACCAAAACAAAAATAATTCTCCACCAAATCAACTTTTCTCAAACACAATTCTTTCTCAGACTGTGCCTCCCCGTAGAATTCTTCCCCGTAGAATATTTCATCGTAAATTCTTCCCAGTAGAAATCTTCCCCAAAAATTCTTCCCCATAGAACGCTTTCCAGTAGAATTCTTCCCAGTAGAATTCTTTCCTGTGGTGAGTTTCGGTGTGGTGAGTTTTAGTGTGGTGAATTTTAGTGTGGTGAGATTTAGTGTGATGAATTTTAGTAGTGAATTTTATTGTGGTGAGTTTTAGTGTGGTGAGGTTTAGTGTGGTGAGTTTTAGAATGGTAATTGTTTGTGTGGTGTGTTTTAGAGTGGTGATTGTTTGTGTGGTGAGTTTTATTGTGGTAAGTTTTAGTGTTGTAAATTTGAATGGTGAATTTTATTGTGATGAGTTTTAGTGTGGTGAGTTTTAGTGTGGTGAGTTTTAGTGTGGTGAGTTTTTAGTGTGGTGAGTTTTTGTGTGGTGAGTTTTAGTGTGGTGAGTTTTAGTGTGGTGAGTTTTTGTGTGGTGAGTTTTAGTGTGGTGAATTTTAGTGTGGTGAGTATTAATGTGGTGAGTTTTAGTGTGGTGAATTTTAGTGTGGTGAGTTTTAGTGTGGTGAGTTTTAGTGTGATGAGTTTTTAGTGTGGTGAGTTTTAGTGTTGTCAATTTGAATGGTGAATTTTATTGTGATGAGTTTTAGTGTGGTGAGTTTTTAGTGTGGTGAGTTTTAGTGTGGTGAGTTTTAGTGTTGTAAATTTGAATGGTGAATTTTATTGTGATGAGTTTTAGTGTGGTGAGTTTAAGTGTGGTGAGTTTTAGTGTGGTGAGTTTTTAGTGTGGTGAGTTTTATTGTGGTAAGTTTTAGTGTTGTAAATTTGAATGGTGAGTTTTAGTGTGGTGAGTTTTAGTGTGGTGAATTTTAGTGTGGTGAGTATTAGTGTGGTGAGTTTTAGTGTGGTGAGTTTTAGTGTGGTGAGTTTTTAGTGTGGTGAGTTTTTAGTGTGGTGAGTTTTTAGTGTGGTGAGTTTTAATGTTGTGAGTTTTAGTGTGGTGAATTTTAGTGTGGTGAGTTTTAGTGTGGTGAGTTTTAGTGTGGAAAGTTTCAGAGTGGTTAGTTTTAGTGTGGTGAATTTTAGCGTAGTGAATTTTGGTGTGGTGAGTTTCATTTAAAAAAAAAAAATTTCGATAAAAATAACAATGTTCGAAAAATTTCGAAAATTTTTTTTTTTTAATTTTAGACGACAAAAACAATGCAATGGTCGAAATTACCATTTTCAAAAAAAAATTGCCAAAAACAATACCGCCCATATATAGCCTTTCATTCCTTCCAGAACATACCGCATATGTGGTAAAAATTTCAATACAATCGGATGAGCCGTTTAGACGAAGAAGCGGAACAAACCAACAACAAAATTTATTACATTAAAATAGGAAGGATCGAAAGTCTGATAGTTGAAATGAATCAAAACAACATAAATATTCTTACCTGCAAACAAGCAAAGTTGCATACCCTGTGATGTCAATTATTAAACAAGGACAATACAAAATATTGCAATTAATTTACAACACTTTTTATGAATGCCACCACATTTGCTGGTGGATGTCTTTGATTAAGAGAAACCAACCATTTTTCACTACCATAATCAAAGACTTTACACCACAATTCTCGGAAGCACCAATTCGCGGAGACAAACAAATTCGCGGAGACCACACTAAACAGCGGAAGCATGATTCATTGACACCAAAATTCGCGGAACTTTCTGTGTAGCTTCATTAAAAGAAGTCCACAGCAATAAACAATCTTAAACATTGACGAAACTAAAAAGGAAACGAATGAAAATCGTTTTTTTTGTAACACTTGTTGAATTTGCATGAAAAGAAAACCACACTCGAATAGAAACAAATTTCACGGCGCGCACTAAAAAATACATACAATCAATTGCCGAAACTTTCCCGATAATCCATGTCCTTTTTAAAACACTTCCGACGCTTAATTTTTACATAAAACACAAAATTATTTCGACGAAAAACCAACTCAATTACAACGAACGATGCTAATAAGAAGAATACAAATGAACCCAGTGGACACAAATGCAGTATGCATGAGCATCCTGTTGCAATAGGGTGATGCTGAAATTAAAATAATAAGAAGGTTGATGAAAAAGCTTAGGAACAACTAATGTACCAAGCAGCAAAATGTTAATAAATAAAATGTTAGTAAAACTAAATTAAAAAATAATTTTAAATATGAGATTATAAATACATTCTATTCTGTAAATACCGAGGTTGTGGTAAAAATTTCACGCAGCCATTAAAAATTCGCATGGGAATTACCTTTCCCACAGCAGTTAAAAATGACCACAAATAGGAAATTTCTCACGGAACTGGCAACTATGCATCTATCTCTGCCGTTTATATTGATAAGTGTTGTCAGCATCATTCAACACTTTTAATGTGTACTGACTAAACACATTTGAAGTGACTGAGGAACCCCTTTCGGAAGTTGTTTGAAGTTTAAGTTAAGCTGGATAACTACACCAGAAATCTATCTAGCTCAAATTTGTTTTTGTTTTGCGTATTAAATTTGTTCCAACTCAAATTGAAATAATAAAAAAAACGCAGCTATTATTAACAGAATATAAAAATAGTTTTTATCTTATTCTCATTTTACATGTCTCATCAAACGAGAATAGGGCGTCATAAGGAAAATATTTTCGTCACCAAAATTTTTCATTTTTTTAATTCATGATTTTACCAACTTCAAATTTAAATTCAAAATTAATTTATTTTATCAAATATTTGATTTACGTTCGAAATAGTTGAATTGATAGTTGAAGTAAATCTAAACAACAAAAATATTCTTACCTGCAAACAAGCAACGTTGCAAACTCTGTGATGTCGATTATAAAACTAGGACAATACAAAATATTGCAATTAATTTACAACTTTTGTATACCACCATTTGTTGGTGGATGTCTTTGCACAATGACATATTACACCACAATGGCATATTACACCACAATTCGCGGAAGCACAAATTCGCGGAAGCACCAATTCGTGGAGACCACACAAAACAGCGGATGCATGATGCATTGACACCAAAATTCGCGGAACTGTCCACAGCAATAAACAATCATAAACATTAATGACAAAACTAAAAAGGAAACGAATGAAAAGCGATTTTTTTTGTAACACTTGTTGAATTTGCATGAAAAGAAAACCGCAATCGAATAGAAACAAATTATACTGCGCGCACTAAAAAATACATACAATCAATTGCCGAAACTTTCCCGATAATCCATTCCATTTTTACAACACTTCCGACGCTTAATTTTTACATAAAACACAAAATTATTACGACGAAAAACCAACTCAAACTGCAACGGACGATGGTAATAAGAACAATACGAGTGAACCCAGTGGACACAAATGCAGTATGCATGAGCACCCTGTTGCAATGGGGTGGTTCTGAAATTAAAATAATAAGATATACAAACCTTTCCTAGTGTCAAGATACAATATCAATCAATTAAGGTTTATGTCTTTGCTACCATATGACATTTGTCTCTGCGATTTATATTGATAAATGTTTGGACTAAACAACACCTTACGGAAATAGTTTGAAGTTTTACGTTGAGCTTGATAGCTACGCCAGAAATTTATCTAGCTCAAAATTTGTTCCGGCTCTAATTTAAATTATGAAAAAAAACGCAGCTATTATTAACAGAATATAAAAATAGTTTTTATCTAATTCTCATTTTACATGTCTCATCAAACGAGAATAGGACGTCATAAAGAAAATGTTTTCATCACCAAAATGTTTGATTTTTTTAATTCATGATTTAAATTAAATTCAAATTTAAATTAAAAAGAACTAAGCCAGCTGGGATATCAACACCAGCTCCAGACGATGTGACGCAATGAGCCTAATTTATGGCCAATGTCTACTCTGCGTTATGCGCTGAGTGATTCTTACTCCCATCCTTTCAATCAATCAAGCCAAATTAAATAAAATACAAAATTTCACATAATTATTATGCATTAAACTACGGCGGCTCTGGCAAACATTTTGTCTGGGGTATTTTTTCTTACTATTTTACGCAGGTTTTTTAATATTAGACATTTTCCCACTTACAATTGAAATTTCAATCCGATCAAATTCTATTTTTCAATACAAATTAATAGAAATCCGAAATTAATTTGAACAGTATGTATGAAATAAATCGTTTTAATTTATATTATCAAATATTTGATTTACGTTCGAAATAGTTGAATTGATAGTTGAAGTAAAACAAAACAACAAAAATATTCTTACCTGCAAACAAGCAACGCTGCAAACTCTGTGATGTCAATTATAAAACTAGGACAATACAAATTATTGCAATTAATTTACAACACTTTTATTGGATGCCACCACATTTGCTGGTGGATGGCTTTGTTTAAGAGAAACCAACCATTTTTCACTACCACAATCAAAGACTTTACACCACAATTCGCGGAAGCACAAATTCGGGGAAGCACCAATTCGCGGAGACAAACAAATTCGCGGAGACCACACAAAACAGCGGATGCATGTTTCATTGACACTGAAATTCGCGGAACCTTCTGTGCTGCTTCATTTATAAAGTCCACAGCAATAAACAATCTTAAACATTGACGAAACTAAAAAGGAAACGAATGAAAAGCGATTTTTTTTGTAACACTTGTTGAATTTGCATGAAAAGAAAACCGCACTCGAATAGAAACAAATCACACTGCGCGCACTAAAAAATACATACAATAAATTGCCGAAACTTTCCCGATATTCCATTCCATTTTTACAACACTTCAGACGCTTAATTTTTACATAAAACACAAAATTATTACGACGAAAAACCAACTCAAACTGCAACGGACGATGGTAATAAGAACAATACGAATGAACCCAGTGGACACAAATGCAGTATGCATGAGCACCCTGTTGCAATGGGGTGGTTCTGAAATTAAAATAATAAGATACACAAACCTTTCCTAGTGTCAAGATACAATATCAATCAGTTAAGGTTTATGTCTTTGCTACCATATGACATTTGTCTCTGCGATTTATATTGATAAATGTCGAGACTAAACAACACCTTACGGATATTGTTTGAAGTTTTACGTTGAGCTTGATAGCTACGCCAGAAATTTATCCAGCTCAAATTTTTTTTTTTGTTTTGCGTATAAAATTTGTTCCGGCTCTAATTAAAATTGTGAAAAAAACGCAGCTATTATTAACGGAATATGAAAATAGTTTTTATCTCATTATCATTTTATATTTCTCATCAAACGAGAATAGGGCCCCAGTACAGAATATTTTCGTCACCAAATTTTAGATTTTTTTAATACATGATTTTACTAAATTCAAATTTAAATTAAAATGAAATAGGCCAGCTGGGATATCAATACCAGCTCCAGGCGCTGTTACGCAATGAGCCTAATTTATGACCAAGGTGTACTCTTCGTTATGCGCAGCGTGGTTCTTACTCCCCTCCTTTCAATCAATCAAGCCAATTTAAATAAAATACCAAATTTTATATAATTATTATGCATTTAATTCTCTTTCGCTTCGAGTTATAGTTATTGTAATAATTATGTAATAATATTCATAGTAATAGTAGTAAAATAATTTGCAAATGTAAACTGTTACACAGCATTTAAAACAAACAATCGTAAAGCATGATAAAACATTACAATATTAATAATAATAGAAATAGAAATAAAATACAAGGATAAGTTAAATATTAAAGAATGTTTCGATGAGTTCATCCAAAATGTGCAGCACATTCTAGTTATGTTTTTGTTGATCGTTATCATATAATAATGTGACTGGTAGTTAGTAACGCACTAGACCCGCTAAACATTGGTGATAAAGTAGTGTTGGTTGGTTGGTTGTTGATGTTGTTTTTGTTGTATACATTTTAAATCAAAATATATTATTTTTTTGTTATTCATTCTTTCTGACTTTTGTTTTAAATTTAGCTGTCAATTTGAATTGAAATCGTTATTTAACGACAAAAAAAAACACAACACGAACAACAAACGAAACATTATGATTGCAAATGAAATATGTTTGCAATGTAAACTGTTGATATTGCTGCTGCTAATGTTGTTTTGCTGTTGTTGCTGTTTTACCGCTGTTGCTGATAGATAGGAATGTTGTTCTTGGGCTCATTTTGCACAAGAAAATTTTGCGTCACAGGTTGTTGAATGCCAGCAGCAGCGGCCAGCGACATGGCGGCCATGTGTTGTTGCAATTGGCTATAATCATTGTTACTGGGTGGTGGCTGTTGCTGTTGTTGTTGTTGGGGCAGCTGTTGTTGTTGTTGTTGTGTAGTATTATTTGTTGGCGGCAACATGTTGCCATGTGGCGGCATATATGCAGTGGGTCCATTTGTCATTGTGTAAAAATGTTGCTGCGCTGCTTGCAAGTATGCAGCATCTGGTTGTTGTTGTACCTGTTGCTGCTGCTGTTGTTGGGGCGATGGCATATATTGCTGTTGTTGTTGTGGATTGGCCAAATGTTGCTGATGCTGTTGTGGATCTGTATTGGTCTGTAGTTGAAATTGCTGTTGCTGTGCCAACAGTTGATAATTATGTTGCTGTTGCGGTGGTATTTGTGTTGATGTCGGCGGTGTCTGCTGCTGCTGTGGTGTGCCATACAAATGCGTGGGCAGCGGCGATGCAATGTTTTGTGGCAGAGCTGCAAAATTAAAAAAAATAGATATTGATGTCTTTTGAATTTCAAATGGTATTTCTGAATTACAATTGATGTTTTTTTAATTACAAATTGAATATCTGAATAACAATTGATGCCTTTTGATTTACAAATGGAATTTCTGAATTACAATAGACGTCTTTCGAATTTCAAATGGTATATCTGAATTACAATTGATGTCTTTCGAATTTCATATGGAATATCTGAATTACAATTGATGTCTTTTGAATTTCAAATGGTATTTCTGAATTACAATTGATGTTTTTTGAATTTCAGATGGAATCTCTGAATTACAATTGATGCCTTTGGAATTTTAAATGGAATTTCTGAATTATAATTGACGTCTGTTGAACTACAATTGATGTTTTTTTTAATTACAAATGGAATTTTTGAATTATAATTGATGCCTTTTGATTTGCAAATAGAATTTCTGTATTACAATTGATGTCAAATGATATTTCTGAATTACAATTGACGTCTTTTGAGTTCCAAAAGGAATTTCTGAATTACAATTGATGTCTTTGGAATTTCAAAGGAAATTCTGAATTACAATTGATGTCTTTCTAATTTCATATGGAATCTCTGAATTACAATTGATGCCTTTTGAATTTTAAATGGTATTTGAGAATTATAATTGAAGCCTTTTGAATTTTAAATGGCATTTCTAAATTGCAATTGATGTTTTTTGAATTTCAAATGGTATTTCTGAATTACAATAGACGTCTTTTAAACTACAATTGATTTTTTTTTTGAATTTCAAATGAAATTTCCGAATTACAATTGATGCCATTTGATTTACAAATAAAATTTCTGTATTACAATTGATGTGTTTTGAATTTAAAATGGTATTTCTGAATTACAATTGATGCCTTTTGAATTTCAAATGGTATTTCTGAATTACAATTGATGTTTTTTGAATTTCAAATAGAATTTCTGAATTACAATAAACGTCTTTTGAATTTTAAAAGGAATTTCTGAACTACAATTTAAGTTTTTTTGAATTAAAAATGGTATTTTTGAATCATAATTGACGACTTTCGAATTTCAAATTACTTTTGATTTTTAAATGAAATTTCTGATTTACAGTTGACGTTTTTTTTTAATGTAATATGGTATTTCTGAACAATTGATGTCTTTCAAATTTCAATTGATCTCTTCTGAATTAAATTTGAAAATGGTATTGCCTCGCCCTACTAGGTAGATCTCGTTAAATGTGTATTTAATTTTGACTCTTTGACTCACCGCCATTCATCAGTGGTGAATGCACGCGTCCATTCTGATACTGCATCGGAATCATTTGCTGTTGTTGTGGTTGTGGCTGTGATTGTGGCGCCTGTGGATTATGCTGTGCCGCCTGCGTCACATCGCCAAAGCCAGCTGCTGTCGAAGTCATATATTGTTGGCCCAACTGGCCGGCCGGCACATAACCAGCGGCAGCGTACAGCATATGTGGTGGCGTCTGCTGATAGCCACCTGCCATACCAAGTGGTAGACCGGAAGCAACACCACCACCCATGCCAGCAGCGCCCATGAAACCAGCACCGCTCATCATTGCCGCCGCAGCTGCACGATCATCACGCATCAATGAATGATACAAATTCATGGCATCGACCAGATCGACGGAGAGTTGTGTTAGCTGCGCATGCTTGCGATCGACGCGTTCCAATTCGGCATCAATCAACGGTCCCATCTGATGCACCTCCTGCTCGAGACGCAGCATCTCTTCTGTGTCCTGCGACGGATCCTCCGGATTGGCCTCGTGCAGCAGATGTAGCAAACGATCGATTTTGGTTTCGTCTATTTCAATTGCCTGGCTGGCTGCGGCTGCCGCTGCAGCAGCCGCTTCAGTCTTTTGTTGCAACTCCTTGGCATCTTCTTCGAATTGCAACGATTTGTTAGCCGATTTATTGTGTTGATTGGCATCAAGCATTTCCGGATCGACGGACAAATCGGAACTGACAAAATTGGAGGGAAAGAGACCGTCACCACGTTGATTGTAACCCTTCCACCAGTTGCGATCCGTGTCATCGGTGACATGTATAATGTCGCCTGCAATGAACGTCAGTTCATTCTCCTCGGCCGCCTCGAAATCATAGAGAGCGCGTACTTTGCGCGGCTCTGGCTGAGCAGGCGCTGAGCCGGTGGCAGAAGCGCTGCCATTATTATTATTATTGCCAGTGACAGATGGATACAGCGAGGGCTTTAGATGATTTAGAAGATATTTAATTCATTTTAATTAGAAATTTAAATATAAAAACAAATGGTAACCTACATATGCAGCTGTTGCTGTAGTCGCAGCTGATGCCGCTGTCGACGACGATGCTGACGTATGATGTTGTTTCTTTGGACTGTTTTTGGCCTCTTTTAGCGACAACTCAATGGCCTTGGCAATGTCATCCTGCTCCTGTTGACTGCTCACGACATTTGGATCCTTGAGTGCTGCCTCTTTGGCTGCTGATTTGGCGGGCTTTTCGCTGGGTTGTGAAAAGTCAAAGCCCTCATGACTCAAAGCGCTGTAGAGCGAAGGTATTAAATTCAATTGGGGATCAGTTTTGAAATCATGTTCGGCCCAATTCTTTAGCATCTGACACATTTTCTGCAAAAATTCAAATTAATTGTATTTCAAATATGATTAAAAGTATTTTTTAATGCTTACAATTTTACTTTTAATTACTTATTTTACAACAAAACAGTTTTGCTGTAGAACAATTTTACTGTAGAACAGTTTCAATGTAGAACAGTTTTACTGTAGAACAGTTTTACTGTAGAACAGTTTTACTGTAGAACAGTTTTACTGTAGAACAGTTTTACTGTAGAACAGTTTTACTGTAGAACAGTTTTACTGTAGAACAGTTTTACTGTAGAACAGTTTTACTGTAGAACAGTTTTACTGTAGAACAGTTTTACTGTTGAACAGTTTTACTGTAGAACAGTTTTAATGTAGAACAGTTTTACTGTAGAACAGTTTTACTGTAGAACAGTTTTACTGTAGAACAGTTTTACTGTAGAACAGTTTAACTGTATAACAGTTATACTGTAGAACAGTTTTACTATAGAACAGTTTTACTGTAGACAAGTTTCACTGTAGAACAGTTTTACTGTAGAACAGTTTTACTGTAGAACAGTTTTAATGTAGAACAGTTATACAGTAGAACACTTTTACAGTTTTACAGTAGAACAATTTTACAGTAGAACAGCTTTACTGAAAAACAGTTTTATTGTAGAACAGTTTCACTGTAGAAGTTTAACTGTAGAACAGTTTTGCTGTATAAAAACAAAATTACTAACCGTCGCTATTTTTTGTTGCGCCGATTTTAGCAAACGTCGAAACTCCTTCTCGAACTCACGCGAAGCAATTTCCAAGTGAAACTGTTTACCACAATTGTTGACGCAAGCATCGAGCAAGGTTATCGTTTGCATGACAACATGCGGATCATCATCGCCCATACGCTTCATGATGGCCTTCAAGACATCCTTGGCGTTGCGAGGATTTGTATTAATTTTATCGCAAACATTGAGAATGAGCGTCCAGTCGTCGTTGGTGTTCGTCTCGCTGGTGGCTTTTTCTGGAAAGACATTTAACATGAAATTTTAAAAATAAAAAGAACGTAAGATACAAACTAATCTAAATATATGCAGGATATAGCATAGTCTTGTTGTGTGGTCATATTAGGGCAACAATAAAACATTATAAATTGTATAAAAGATAATATTCTTTTAAAAATAAAAAGTCAACTAACGTCCGGTTGCATAAAAAAATAACTAGCAGTTAAAATTATATTTGACATAGAAATTTATTTTTTTTGTTTTTATTTCAATATTGAAATTGTCACTTTAATGTCCGTTTGCACCATCTTCGGTTAAGCACTAACTGCCACTTTAACTTAGAGTTACCCATAGAATATATGGAATTGAAACACGGCCCTAACTAACCGATTTGCAGCGATTAACTTTAACTCACAGTTAAAAGTTTTATTCAACCGGTTCTAAGGCAATTTCATGCAAATCTTTTTTAATATTTTAACGATTGATTTTTAAATTGTGCTCGATTTTGGTTGAATGTCAACAAAATCAATTAATTTAATATAAAAATAAACCTAATTTAGATGACAAATGTATATAGTATTCATCAACATCAATCGAGAAAAATACAAACTTCCATACAAAATATTCGGCAGGTAATGGCGGACAAATACAGCAGCTTTCAGGCAGGAAACCAACTAATTGTCGGTAAGTTTGCGTCAGACAACAGCTGAGTTTGTATAAAAATGAGCCTGTTGCTTTCAATAAAATAAAACGACAGACCCGAGACAAAAGTTCTGTCATATTCAGGAATATTGTCGGCATATTTCCGGAAAAAAACACAGATAAAAGAAAGTTTGTGGAAATTGTAAAATAGATTATGAAATTTTGTGAATTTTAAAAGCAGATGCAACGCATATTTTGCAAACGGGCAGAAAACAGACAGCTTATGAAACAAACACATTTTTGGCAGGAGCGAGGCAGTTCAGACACATTTCCTCGACATATTTCAAACTTACAAAGGCGGAGTTTGTATCAAAAGCTTTCTGTTTTCAGCCCGTTCCCCAAATATGACGTGAATCTGCCATAAAAATTCCACAAAAATTGACAACCTGCTATACACTTCCAAAAATATTCTATTTATCTGTGCGTTTGCCCGAAATATTCCACAAAAACGCCAAACATTTTGTCTCGGGAAATATGCTGTGTAAGGAAAGCAGCCAAATAAACTTAATAAGCTAAATAAAATTAAATAATACAAAATAAAACAATAAAAAAAGTAAAACAAAATAAAATATCAACAAAATTTAAATAATATATGTATCAGTACTTGCGGTCAATGAATTTAATCAAATTAATTAAATTAATCAAGTAAGTTGCTCTCTTTCGTGCTCCTCTTGCTTTACTCTTACTCTCCCTCTTGATCTTTTGACAAGTCACAAAACCATATGACTTGAAGTTGTTTTTAACAAACGGATGCGTAATTTTAAAAAGAACAGAGTGTACATCACATCCTCACAGTATTAAATGAATAGTATTAACAAAATAAATAGAAGTGTTCTGTGACTGATAAGCGAGAGAAAAAATAAAACTGAAGCAAAGATTAATAAAAACGAAGAATACAAAATAAAAAAGCGACCAGATAATGGAAAGCAAATAAATGAGACTTTAAAAAAAAATGTCTAAATATTCAAAGCAAATATAAATATGGGGGTTCAGAATGGTAGCAATACAGCAAATTGCATCTAGCTAATTTATCATAGCTCCTCATAAACTATTCTTACTCTCAACATTGCGTTGAGGTTGCAGGTTATAAATGCAATTTTCCCGTGAATTGCGATTAACCCGCTGAAGATCAGGTAATAATACCGGTGGGAAATATGGTCGGGTACAACCGAGACAGGTATTTGTGGCGTTTTGCGCTGTGCCTACTTGCAGAAAGAACCAACAACGAAGACATTTAATAATATGTCTCGAAAACCAAAACCACGCATACGTTTAAAATTTTTCATTTGACTTAACCTTTCTTAGGACCAGTTTTTCAGTGGTAGTTTAAACTTAAATTAAAATACGTTTACTTAAACGTCTCACGTAGTTTAACTCAGTTTAACTATTCGAGCAGTTTTTAGTGATGTTTCATTCAGTGCCGTATTATTTTTAATATGGCAATGCCGGCTAATGTCAACGAGTTATCGATTATATTCTCATTTGGAACAGCTGATATTTAATTTGCAAGAATGACGAAATTTACAAAAAAAAAAGCAATTTAGAAGAGTATAATACATAAAATAAGAAATATCAGTGAGAAATAGAGCAACATTAGTGCTTGAGTTCATGCAGTGCTAGTTTATACCATGAATAATCGAAGAAATCTAATAAAATGTAAACCGTTGGACAGTCAAATCAAAAAAAACAAGAGCGCGGACTGCAAAGCGTAAAGAGCGCCCACATTTTGCTGTCAAAAACATTGAGAGTTTAAACTAAGTTTAACCCATCGACAGGGGTCGGTTAAACTTTGTTTAAACTACGTTTAAAGTTCACAGAAAAACTCGATTCTGAGTTTAAACCACAAATGAAGTGAACTACTACTGAAAAGCTGCCACTTAGGGCCGGTTTTACAGTGGTAGTTTAACTAGATTTGTTGGTTAAACGTAGTTTACTCTCAGAATTCAGTTTTACAGTGACTTTAAATCGTCGTTTAAAATCAGTTTAAACTTCTTACGTTGGCCGTTTAAACTACGTTTAAAATCTTAATATTTTTGATAGATACTATAGACAAGAATGAGAGTTGCACTCTTTTCGAACTGTTCGTCCACGCTCTCTGTTTTTTGATCCTGCATTGTCTGTCGGCATGTTTGTGTTCTGTTTGTTTTCTTGTATTTCAGCATTGTATAAATCAAACTTCTATACTCATATGTACTGAAGTTGCTCGATCTTTTGTATATTTCATTTATTTTATTAATCTAAAATCTATTTTCAATGTCTTGATTTACAAAATGTTTGCATAAAATTATCAGCTGTTCCAAATGAGAGAAATAATCGATAATTTGTTGACATTTGCCAGTGATGCCATATTTATCAAACTTGACTCAGTTCATTTTAAACTTTCACTGTAAAACAGCTATCAAAGTTAAACACTTTAAATTTATGAGACGTTTAATTAAACAAAGGTTAAACTAGGTTTAAACTAGCACTGTAAAACCGGCCCTAAGCCGTTTAAATCGATGATTATTTGTAGCATTTGTTTCGGATTTTTGTTTGTTTATCTGTTTTGTACTACTTGTTTGTAGTATTAGCATTTGTTATGACTCACTAGCAATTTGTTATCATGTCATATAATATGTTCGCGGCAGCAAATGGTTCACGGTCGACTGCTGTCATAAGCACACCGATTAACAAAATATAAAACTGAAAGAAACTACATAATGAAAAAAAAAGTATTTCAAGTAAAGCCTAAATATTTAGAAATACTTTTAAAGAGCTTTAGGAAGAAATTTACAAAGATGTTTTTAAATTTCATAAAAGAAAAATCAATATTAAAATTCATCATTAATTTAACATTGATTTGCCTTTGCAAGTACTGAACCTGTCGGCGCGCAAATTAAATTAAAAGTGCACAAAAACAAACAGCTTTGATGACGTACGGCGTACAGTGAACTTTGAACCTCAGACGGTTTTTGGTAACCACTTTGAAAGGTTTTTTGTTGCATTTAATATAAAGCAGTTGAGACATTAACTAAAATCAACACCAAACATTGAACTGAGTGCAGCGAACTTTTATTTCTTTTGTTGTCTGCAACTGATGCAGTACAACTACCTTTGCAATAGCAACAGCAGCAACAACAATAAGATCTTCAACAGCAACTAAAGCTTTGCAGGAGGAGCAGCTGCCGAATATTGCGCGTGTCTTCGATAAGATGTTGCCACCCAAACGCACAGCAAAAGAGGCAGCATTTGGGAAACCTAAACCACCTACAAGTTGAGTGTAAAGCGGCAACGTCTTGCCACAGACATGACAACGTAGATGTTGTAGTTATTTTTGGTCTCATGCAAAGGCCAACGATGTCAATATCTTCGAAGTAGAAGATTTAATTGGAATATGGGGGTTTTTGGCGTCTGTGCATCATTTAGATGCTAAATATTTTATGGGATATTAGTAGTTTGTATATGGAAAATGCATTAGATTAAACTAATAATAATAAAAATAGTTTGGGGCTACAGTACTGAAGAACTTAGGCCGAGCTCTCTCAACATTTGTACTCAATGTGGTTGGATCTTTGCCGAATCCGAATGGCAGCGGGCAGTATTTACTCTCGGAGGTTTGCCACTGTCTGCCGAGAAATAGCACAGTATAGAAAATGTGTTCTATGAAAAGATGTTGTTAGCCCCAGCCCAGATTTGTACACGGCTTGCAGTCCAACGAACTAACGTCTGAGCGACAGACGATACCTTACGAAAACTAGCACGTTTAAAGCAACAATGGAAATCAGATTTTAACCATTCTGTATTCAAAAACAAAATCACTATACAAAAAAATCGAAATTAAACCAGAAATCATCGGCGTTATACGATTTAAAAATTATATAAAATACAGAAGTTACCCGAGACAAAATGTCTGGTACTTTTCAGAAATATTTCGGCCATATTTTCGGCAAACACACATATAAAAGGAATATTTGGGGAGGTGTATAGCAGTTTGTAAACTTTTGTGAACTTTTAATGGTAGATTCACGGCATATTTTGGGAACGGGCAGAAAACAGACAGTTTGTGATACAAACGTCGCATTTGTCTGTTTGGAATGTGTCGAAAAATGTTTCCAACTGCCTCGACACTACAAAAAATTTTATCTGGAGGTACCTAGATAGATAATAAAAAATTATAAAAATTTATAGAATCTTATATTTATCATTAATACGTCTATTTTTATTTTAAACCTCATCAAGAACAATTTTGCAACGGAATTTTTGATATTCTATGATGAAAATTTCTAGTTTTTGGGTGGTTCATCTCGAATCTGAAGTCCGTCTTCAGATTTTAAAGTTTGAAGTGCTTTAAAAATTAGCAAAATTTATATTATTTTCAATTTTTTCTGTTATTTTGGTTTATTTGTCAATTATTATAAAAGATAAAATAGTAATGTATTGTTTGATTTTAATGCACCTATCGATCTGCATCATTAATTAAAAATATTTTGTCAAACATTAATTTGACATTTGTTAATTGTTATTTACAGGAAAAAATGTTTGGCAAAATATTTTTAAAAAATGAAGCCAATCGATATGTGCTTTAAAAACAAACAATAAATACCTTTACATCACTATTTTATCTTGCACCAAATTATAGCAAAAAAACGAAGAAATTGGAAAAATTGAAAATCTTGTCATGCCAAAAGGGCGAATCTATTAGTTTTTTTGCTATAACTCTTTAATGGTACTTGATAAAATAGTGATCTAAAGGAAATTATTGTTTGTTTTCAAAGCACCTATCGATCTGCATTATTAATTACAAATATTTTGCCAAAAAAATGTTCCTGCTAATAACAAATGGCAAATTAATGTTTAGCAAAATATTTTTAATTAATGATGCAGATCGACAATAAATTCAATAGCCTTTACACCACTATTTTATCTTATACCAATAAAAAGTTATGGCGAAAAAATGAAAAGATTCGCCCTTTTGGGATGACATGATTTTCAAATTTTCACCATCGAAGACCCCATAAATTCAAAATTGACTTGTCGCATTATTTATGTCTATTATTATTTATTGTCGCCAGCACCTTGAACTAACAGTGTTTAGCACCTGACTAGAAACAGCAACAAACACACCCTACCCATTCCGACAACTCAAATAACAACTAAAACAACAGTAGTTGCAGCAGCAGCATTAACAAAAACACTAAACTCACCGATGTCCGCATCAAAAGGCGACGATATTCCAAAGAGGCCCATTGAAATTGGAACTATATGTTTTTGCTTAAAATAGCACTATGTATTTCTGTTAATTTGTTCAATTCTTATTATTCTCTTGGTGTTTTCAATAGTTTTGCGTATTTTTCAATCGATTTTTATCAGCAAATTAAAATCTCTGTTTCGTTTTTTTTTTCTTATTTTTATGCGTTTCTCTGTTTCTGCACAGTTCGCAGTTTATTTCGGTTTCTAATTGTTTTTCTTTCGTTTTACTTCTGCTGTTTTTGCTATGCAATTAGTTAATTGGCAAATTATTTAAATATTGTGTGTCACACTATGTGGAAAAATTTATTATTTTTTTAATTGTTGAAAATTTTCTTTTTTATCTGCTTTTCTTTTGTGGTGTAAAAAATGACTAACGACGATTGCAGTCGACGTTTCAATTTCGGAAAAATGACAATTTTTTCATTTCAATTCCATTTCATATCTTTTGGCAATAAAAAAATCAAATTGGAAGAAAAACAAATGTCATTCATTCCAGATGTGCGGCATTCAGTATGTGTAGTGTTGCAAACTTTTCAAAAGCAAAACCCACCAAATCGCGAGACAAAAATGCCGTTTTTTATAAACAAAACCTACCGTTTTTATAACAATTACAAATTAATAAAGAATATCACAATAACATAATAATGTATTTTATTATACTCATGGTTGCAGTATATACAGGTTAAGTCATCTTTCAAAATTCAGTCGCCATTTACTTTTTTTGAAAACTGTTTGACAGACTCAACATTTGTTTACGAAAAATTTAAAACACAACATCAATAAACAAAGCATTGATGTTGTGTTTTAAATTTTTCATAAAAAAATGTAACTCAAAATTTAAAAAAAAAATAAATTTCAACACTTTGGTAATTTTCAAGCTTTCTATGGACTCCAGAAGAACAGAAGTGAAAAAGTGAATTTGAGGTGTAAAATTTAAATAAATTAGCTAAATTAAAGTGCAAAAAATATAACCTTGAAATAAAGTTTATATTGACAATAAATTGTTGTATTTTTAAATTTTCTTATTGACATTCTCAGCATAGTGTATGCCAACTAACTGTCTAGATGATCTAACCTGTATAAACTTCAACCATGATTAAACTTGACAAACAAGTTTTGGCTTTGAATATGTATTCCTTAACTCTTTTGAACAAATTGGGTCAAATTGGGTACCATTTCACTTTAATTAACATTTTACCTCAATTTTATTAAATAAGTGGTGAACACTACACAGAAAAAAATATTGTACGTATATTTAACAATTGATATTAATAGCAAACAAAATCGTATTCCAATTAAAAATATGAATGTATTTACTAATTAATTAATTGTACTTACACATTTTTTAATTAAAATATTAATAGGGATTTATTCATTTTCTTAAATTGCAAAACTGTTTTTTTCTTCTGGATTTCATTTTGTTTTGTGTTTGTGCGTTGGCGGAGTCGTACAGTTTCTTCTAACATTATTTTCTTCTACGTTGCTATTTTAAAACAGGATATTGTATGTTATGTTATTAAAGCATTAAATGGCTCAATTTATTTTTGCTGTCAAGAATTTGAACAAACAGCTTTTGATGCACATTTTGTTGCATATTGAATCATTAAAAAGCGAATATCAAATTTTATGTTTGACTCAATTAATTTGCCTACCTGTAGAAGTTGTTAAAACTGACTTCGGTAAAACATTCGTTAGGTTCAAAGAGTTGTACAAAGCATATCAAACTGTATAAATACTTATTTAATATTTATTTTATGTTATATATTGAATTAAATTATTTTTATTTTCATATGTTTCTATTCGATAAAAATTTAATTTAACAAAATATTTAATTGATCCAATTTCTAATGAATGAAATTTTTAATTGATGTTACTAATTAAAAAAAAAGAAAAATTCCCAATAAAAAATATAATATATATAACAACTTTAATATCAATATGACAAAAAAAGTAATTAAAGTTTCTCCAATTAACATATTCTCATTATTACGAATATGGAATTCAATGTTACTAAAAGTTACATCGGCTGAGTTTTAATTAAAAATTAATTGGATGGATTAACATTTTAGTTATATTTACACACTTTTTTCTGTGTGTAGTATCGCGCAGTAATTTCCTGTATGCGTGTAAGTGAACTTTAGATGTTATTTATTTAGCGTATTCGAGGTTTCAGGGTATATATCATGATTGATACCATATTTCGTCAAATAAATGCAGCTGATTCTTATTAATTCATAAATATTCCTCGATTTGCAAAATAAAACAAATAATTCAATTTTACAATTTTCCTTCATTTCACAAAATACGACACCAAAAAACACTTGTGGTATTTCACTTTTATAAGGGATGAAACAACAAATTGACGTTTCTGTTTTATTATATCGTATATATACAACATGGTACGAATACCATACTAAAATACGATGAATTATGAATACCCAAATTGTCTTTTTTTGGGGATTTTAATTGATTAATACTTTAATCAAATTGACTCACTGTACCACACATTGAATTCCATTTTAAATTCCATTACCAAATCATTTCATCTCTACATGTTTTTTTAAATTGCTAAACCAAACGTCAAGTCAAAAGGGAAACAGCAAAAACCCGTATAGACGAAGAAAGACTTGTTTTCCAATAAATAAAAATTTGCAAATTTTGTTTATTTGCTGACGGTGATATAGTAAAAAATTTGATGCAAACTATAAATAAGAGGCTAAAATGTGCAGCAATAAAATGAAATAAAACAGGTGCATTAAAATAAGTGCGGATAAAACAAAAATAAATGAAGTGTTTGATGTAAATCGAAAGTCAACTTATAGAGGCACCAGAAGAGGCTATAATTCGATTATACAAATAGAATCACATACAAAATAAAAACAACAACAACTACTACAAGGCAGGGACAAAGTTTTGCATTTCCCAACACAGCATCTTTTCCAGTGAAATGGCTACCTTCGTGCGTGATCCCTGCGGCATAGTCTGTTTGGTGGTGACCTACGGTGCGGTGCTTTACGCCGACTATGTAGTCATGCGTTGGATTATACTGCAGACAATGCCAACGAGGTGAATTTATTCAATTCAAATTAATTTTTTTGTTTAATACATATTTTTATAAACTACACAGCATTTGGGCGCCGCTTCACGTGGTGCTCTTCAACACAGTGGTCTTTCTGCTGGGCATGTCGCATCTAAAGGCGGTGCTCTCCGATCCAGGTACGGTGCCGCTGCCACTCAACCGCCTCGACTTCTCCGATCTGCATGCATCGCAAAAGAACGGACACGAACACGGCGAGTGGACGGTTTGCACGCGCTGTGAGACTTATCGACCGCCGCGCGCACATCATTGTCGCATCTGCAAACGTTGCATACGACGCATGGATCATCATTGTCCGTGGATCAACAATTGTGTGGGCGAACGCAATCAGAAGTTCTTTCTACAGTTTCTCGTCTATGTGGGCGTGTTGTCGCTGTATAGTGTGGCGCTTGTGGTTGGTTCCTGGGTGTATCCGTGCGAGGAGTGCAATGTAAATGTGCTGGAGACACAGACGCGCATGTAATATAAATAGTTTAATAGTATTATTTAAAATGTGCTATTTTAAATTTCACATTTTCTCAGGTTGCACAGCGTCATTTTGCTGTTGGAGTCTGCACTCTTTGGTCTATTTGTGCTCGCCATTATGGTCGATCAAATGCATGCCATACTGTACGATGAAACGGCTGTCGAGGCGGCGCAACAAAAGGGCACCTATCGTCCGAATCGACGCAAATACAATTTGCTCGCAGATGTTTTTGGACGTGGCCATCCGGCGTGTTGGCTGCTGCCATGTACTAATTTTCATGCTGCGCGTCGTTACGATATGCCACTCTTGAGTCATGATGTCTAAAGTTGCTGTGCTGCTGCTGTGTGTGTTCGTTAATGATGATTGAGAGAGCTGGCGCACGTGAGCTGATAAGGAGTGCCGCCGCATTTGGATGGGTTTTTTGGTTGTTTTTTTTATTTTTTTTTATAAGATTTTTTTTAATTTCTAAATTTAAAAATTATAAAATTTTTATTATTATAATTTTTAAATACTAGCGTCGTTATAAAGTTAAAACTAACAAATAACACTACGACAAAAAATGTTATATGGACATAGTGCTGATTTTGACTGCATACTCTGTTTTATTTCTCATTACGTTAGCTTAATTTTTATTTTCACCCATTTTTCAAAATAAAAAAATAGAATTTTTTGTGTTTAGATTACAATAATCTGAAGACTTTTATAAATATTTCATTTTATATCAAAATTTGACTATACAATTCAATGTACAATTTTTTTTAAACTAATTTTGCAAAGTTCTATGTTTTATTTCTAAAAACGGTATTAAAAATCTTGAATTTTGATTGCAGTTTTCTCTAAAACTTTACTTAATACGCACAAAACTGAGTATGCAGTTGGAATCAGCATTCTTTAATGATATAAAATATTATCAGAAATAATACTTTCTACAAATATTTAATAATTCCATGTTTTTGTATCGGTTGAGCCCTTTTTTATTCATATTAATTGATTAGAAAATGCTAAAATTTCGAAGATATAAAATTTCATTTCATTAAACACTTGTTTTTGTATGAAAATAATGCATACACTTGGAAATAATGATTTTGGCAAAAAGAAAAATGTATTTGTTTCCTGCCAACTTCAAAACGACGTTATTTTAATTATTATAAATAATATAATAATATAATATACATTGATTTATTATAATTAATTTATAATTTTGAATTAGATTTTTTTTTTTATAATATTAATTTCAATTATAATTTTGTTTGTTATAATTTGTTCACCACACACTCACAATTGTATCAGGTTTAGTTATTTAATTTAGCAAATATTTACAAACAAATCTATTTATATTTGACTAATTTTAGTTGCAAATCGATTGGTGCATTTTTTTTTTGTTCTATTCATGAACGCTTTCTTGTAAAATAGCATTTGTTTTTCATTTCTTTTTTTTGTTTTAGTTTTGTTAATGATATTCGCTTTAATAATATGATATTGTCACATATTTCCATTTAGCCATTAAGTCTGTAATACGCGTAACTCTGTATTATTTGAATGCATTTGTTTGGCTTCGACATTATTGGAAATAAGCTTCCATTTGCGTTATTTTTTTTTATATATAACAACAAAAATTAAATATAAAAAATGTAGCAACAATTCCGTTTAGTTAATTCGATGTAATTTATTATAATTTTTTATTATTTTTGTAAAAAAAAAAGCAAAAAATAAAATGTTTTATTGAAAGTGTTTAGATTTACTTTATTTGTCCTTTGACAAATTCTTTGTTTTACTTAATAGTTTTAAAGTTATTTGTATGTCTATTTATAACTCTTTTTAATAGCCTTTAATTTACTTAAAATAATTGTTGTATTTTTAATTTTGCTGTGCAATAAATGCCTTGCGCACGCCTTAATAAATTTGCAGTGAAATTAATTTTAATTGTAAAATTCAAATGAAATTCAATTTATTTATAAATTGAACTAAATAATTTGTTTATTTTACGCTTAACTAAATGCATTAAATATATCTAAAAAAAAAAAAACATTGCAATAATCAAAATTTTACATAAACTGTAATAATTTTTATTTATTTATAGCACAGCTGTTTTCCTTAATATTTTCATAAACACTTAAATAATGTTTAAGAATAGCGTGCGCTTGTGAAACATAAAAACAACCTGTAATCCCCCACTTAACCCACACAAAATGTAAACCGAATGATTTTATTAAAAAAAAAAACAAAAATAATTTAATAATTAAAAATAAAATAAATAAAACCTTTTTACCGTTGTCTAAACAAAGCAACTCTTAATTTTACGCATTGAAAATGATATTAACTAAAATTTTAGATTATAACAAAATTTTATAAATCTTTCCAGTAAAATAAAACTATATATAAAATAAAAGTCAATACTCTTGTTTTATTATATTCAAAGTACCCAAGAAATATATTTACGGAATACGGAATCATAATTCCGTCATCGGCGGTACGTTTACGGACCATAAACCCGCAATCCGTCATAGCATATACGATTACGGATCGTTTACGTAACGTCAAATCGGATTAATCCGTATGCATTCTGTTTTGTTCCGTACACCCAGAAAAAAATACCCTCAAATCCCATTAAAATTGGTCAATAGGACAATTATTGATTTAATAGTATACAAAAAATAAATCTTTTCATATAAACTCGATGGCAATGTCATGGTATTTTCTAGTATTTAATGATATTATCCGATTAAAATAATAATTTATCCTACTGACTATTTTTAATAGTAAAAAACTATTATTTATATAGTATTTTTTCTGGGTGTATTTCCGTTTTATTGTTGTATACATACCGTTGAGACGAAGTATTCTGTAATTTTTCCGTTTATAATCGAACTCAGCAGCACCGTCATATCAAAAATGAAGCTGGAATATTAAAAAATTATTTGTAAAATCAAGAAATAAATTTTAAAATACCGAAAATAATCCAAAATGCAGAAATATGGACATGTACCAACTTTCCATCGAATTCCGATAGAATTTTATATGAAGTTTGTAAAAAACATTCTGCTCTCAAAAAATTGGGAAAATTCATATCTACCCAATGATGTAACTGTCAACTTCGACATTTATTTCTAAGTGTTCCATAATCCATGAAAAGTGGCCAAAAAGTAGTAAAAATTCGTTTTTGGAACGATATAAACATTCTGCAACTATGACACCTAATGCATTCCATAGAGTATATTTTTACAAATTTTATGACACCAAGTTTATTGAAATCAAGTCTCTAGCTCATTTGCTACTCCTGAAATCCCATTAATCCTCAGTGGAGGATTTAAAATATTTGTAAGAGTATCCAGTGGTTTGCAGATTCGATTTTGGTTTTAAACATTTTATTACATTATTCTTTTTGCAAATTAATGCTAAAAATACCTCCGGCAGGTGTTAAAACGAT
The DNA here is from genome assembly GCA_951804985.1 of Dryomyza anilis. Taxonomy (NCBI): domain Eukaryota; kingdom Metazoa; phylum Arthropoda; class Insecta; order Diptera; family Dryomyzidae; genus Dryomyza; species Dryomyza anilis. The sequence continues at coordinate 27,953,163 of OX638131.1, forward strand.
CAGAGATGGTTCAGTTCAGGTGGACGAATTTTTAGGTTAGGGCCGATTTCACCCATTCAGAAACATTCTACTAGCATTGAACATATATTTTTGAAAAGGTTATATTTTTAGAAAATTTTAGGACTAGGTGTCATATGCGCAGAATGTTTCTAAGTGTACCAAATCGGCTCCGGAATTCTATAGAGGATTCATGCTTATATCTTCCAAAATACCCATATTTGGGTGTTTATTTTATTTTTAACGAATTGCTTGGCCATGTTTCATCTGATTTTATTACCAAGAACGCCTTAAACAAGCCCCGAAACCCCAAAAAAGTATTTCCACAAACTAAATAATCCGAAAAAAACCACCGTGTATTCCGATTCCAACCATTTCCATTGCTGAGAGTCGTTGCTAACTGGACGCAGGCAGACATTTTCATTAATTGGCATTTTTGGTGAATCCGGTGACGTCGCCGATGACTGGGTCCGATTGAACAGCTGGTTGTCATCAGTCAGTACATTGCATAGTTGCATTAAATTCGGAGGGTTGTAGCTGAGTTTTTATGAAGCCGATGGTTGACGGCGGATGACGTTTTGAAAAACTATCGGCTTAGCGTGCTGACGCCTGCGCGCCCCTAACGACTTGGTACTCTGGCGCTGCGTGTTTTGATTTGTGTGTTGTGTTGTGAGCTGCATTGTTTCGTAAATTGGTGCTGCATATATTTTTTAGAATTGAAAACACATAAATATTTCACAAGGTAAGTGAATTATTTCTTTTTATTTATTATAAAAAAAGTGCGGTAAATTTAAAAACATGCAGCGTTTCTCTGTCCGCGCACTGGTCTGGTCAACGCTCACAATATAGACAGAGATGAATGTTTTCGGCATCCTGAACGCAGCATTGACACGGCTTTACAATGCCGCGTGGATCACGTTCCGGTGGCAACAGATGCTTCTGCAGCGACCAGATAATATTGCTGGACAATGAGCTGATGCACAACTTGATGGCCGATTCAAAGTTGAGACTGTTGCGGGCATAGCCCAGAATGGCATTGGTCATTTGAGTGACCAAAAATTCACGATCCATGTCTGGGCGAAATATTTCGAAATTCAAGTTATTGTGGCGTAGAATATTTTAGTAGTTGTACTTACCCAACAACTCTTTGCGTACATCCATGATATTATTATCGAAATGACATTGTATAGCGGCAAAGACGCGTCTGCCCATGCCCACAATCAGTTCGTGCTTGAATCTAATGACAAAGTGCTCGATGAATATTGCCTCGTCGCGTGTCAGATGAGGCGCATAAGCTTCAGGTGAGGGATTTTCGCAAGATTCGACAACTATGGAGGCCAAGGAACCCTGCGTAGATAGAAAATAATTTGAAAATGTTTTTATTTTTAATTGAACAAAATATATGGGCAGCTTTCGATGAAATTCATATGAAATTTCTGAACAAACGTTTTTGAATTCGATTTTATATTCAATCTCCGCCCCCACTTACCGCTGGCGTTGGCGACCGATCTGCCACATTTTTAAGTTCAGTCAGTGGATGAATGTCATAGCTCGATGTGCCAATGGTACTTGAGAATTTACTAAAGGACACGCACTTCGACAGCATCGTCAGACGTCTGCCTTGTTTGGGGTCCAGCACTTCAGGCTGAGTCGCCAGTTTCTTGGTCTCACGTGCCGAAGCTATAATTTGTGTGGCTCTCTATGGTGTATAGGTATTTAATGACGATTGTTTTATTTTTCTTTCTACAACTTACAAATGATACAAACGCCTGCGAATCATCGAAGAACTTGCGTACACGTTCCGCCACAAAATCAAATGTTACTGCATCGTCTCGCAAATCACCATCGAATTTCTCAATAATATGATGTATAATAAATTCAGCCGCCTTATATATGGGATCGTCTACATTGAATGGCATATTGCCTTCGCCCTGTAAACTGACGGCCGTTTTCAATGCTTCACACAGATCTCTGTTCACCATTTTATCAAATATATCCTGATAGTTCATTGGTGGTGGTGGCGGAGGTTTACGCTTGCGTCGGCGTTTGACCTTTGGCTTCTTCGCCAGTGCCATCATGCGGGCGCGTTCTTTGATGCTCTGTTCTATTTTTGCCCATTTCGATTTGTAGAGATTGCGATGATTCTGGTGAAGTAAATTTGCAATTTAATTTTGATTAATAATTTATTTTTCTAATGTCTCTATTTTACGATAAACATTTAATAGAACTTATCTACTACAATTTAATAATTATTATTTTAAATGAAAAAATACGGTTTCTCATAATCTTTTAAACATCAAACCATGTGTTCTTCTCCAATTATTCTATTTTATACTTTAAAAATGCATTTACTACATGTTTAAAAGAAACTCATGAAGTTTTTCTCACAAATTAGCCTAAAATTCTCACAAAAACCTAGAAAATAAATTTAAATTTAGCTGTAATCACTAAATTATCTGGTTATTTCATTGATTTAATGATGTAATGGGCGTCTAGACTTGAAGACAACTTTCTTTACCAGTATTTCTCTGATGTCATGACGTCGTGGCAACGCTAATAGGTCTGTCATTATATTTTCTTTGGTATTCGTCGTCCTTAAACCTTGCTATATAGTTGCGTATATGAATTGTCAATTGGAAATCGGCCGATGCATGTTTTTGAAAACGAACCAAAAACAAGAAGTTCAAAATTTTTACATTTTTTTGAATTTTTTGTTATTTGACACTGAAATAAATTGTAAAAAGTGAAATTTGTTTAAATGCTGCCGTAGTCAATTAGAATATATCAAATTTATTTTTGTAAAACAAGTAAATTTTGTACAAAAAAAATAGAAGAAAAAAAATCATTTATATATATTAAACATTCTCGAATACCACTTATCTCACAGTATATTTCAATTTTCCAAATCTATTTTATAATTTTTCATCTCCTACAACAGCATTGTATTCTTTTGAATTTCAACAACCAACATCCAATTTATGCAAAATTAATAGAATCAAAAAGAATAATTCAAATAAAATGCCAACTCACCATTATAAATGCCCACCGCTCGATATCGGCTTCCTCCAGCAGCGCTTTAACTTTCTTCTGTTGCTCAATACGTTCGTGCAAACGTTTCTGCCATGATATCACCGATGCCTGTGTCGATTTATTTGCTCGTTGTTCCATGATGATCTTTTTGTTTTTCTTCAGACGATCCTTTTTGAATTGGAACACTTTTTTTAGGTGTATCAATTGTCGGCGACGATCCTCCACACATGCCTCCCAATGTTGTTGCATCTTTAGTTCGTTTAGTATTTTTCTATATTCCAACGAAATCCTTTTCATTTCTTTCATATGCGCAATACGTTGGAATCGTTGTTCAATGCGTTGCCACGATTGTTTAAAATGTTGGGCACGTGCCGTTTCTATTTGTTTTTTACGTTCCAAAATACCAGCGTAGCTGTGTTGTCGCGCCATCAGATTGTCATGATCACGACTGGTAATGCTCTCCGCATTGGCGATCAGCATGCGATCGTGATTTTCAGTGTCCTAATAAAACCAAAAAAAAACGTAGTAGTCAATAAAATGCGAATTCTAGAAAATTTCAAAGTTCTGGGCGGGGGTGAAAAATCGGGGAATGGTCCACTTTTGGCGGGGAATTTTAAATTAAGATCTGTTACATTTTCTACATTTTTAAGGATTGGAATATAGGGGCATATTCCAACTTTTGATCGAATTTCATATGCATATTTCAAAAAAAACGTTTTTACTTTTAGATTCGATATCTTAGTACAATAAATAATTTTTAAAATGAATTTAATTTTTTAAATGATCAAAATTACAAAAAAAAAAAAATAATAATAATTTATATTTACAATTGCACATTTGCTCGAGTCGTCAACTAAAAATCGATGTAATTCGGTTGATCGTTTTTAATTTTTGATCTGAAACTGTCATCAAAATAAAATTTCTTGTTGATAGAAATTTGCGTCAACAGGAAATTTCCCCTAATTTGTGTTGATTGTTGATGATTTGCATCAATCGTGTGATGCTTTATATATACCTATGTAACTTCGTTTACAGCAAGAACAAGATTGAGCACGCATGAGCATGATCGATCACGATCGATGCACGGACAAGAACGACCTTGCTCCTGTAAAAGAATTCCATGATTGTTCTTGCATTTGCTCATCACTATGATCCGTCCACTTTTATACACATAGCTCATATAAAACGAAAATCTATGGGAAACTTATTTTTTGCTGTTATTTTCAATACTAGTAACCTCTGTACAATCGTAAAGTAAGATATAACCAGGCTTCGTTCGAGCTGTCGAACTCGGTCCAAGCCGCACTATCCTCAACAAAAGTATCATGCTGCTCGCATATGCCGACAATATTGATATCATTGGCAGGAGTACACGAACAGTCAGCGCAGCATTCTCCAGATTGGAAAAAGAGTCGCGTCGAATGGGTCTAGCTGTGAAAGAGGACAAGACGATGTTCCTTGTTCAACAAGAAAGAAATTGTTCGTGCGTCTTGGACAAAAAGCTGATTTTGACACCCACAAATTAGACATTGTGAAGGACTTCGTCTATCTGGGATCCAACATTAACTGCAACAACGACGTCTGCCTGAAGATTAAACGGTGAATAACTCTTGCCAACAGGTGCTACTTTAGGCTCAGTAGGCTATTGAGAAGTAGAGCCCTCTCTCGACGTACAAAAATAACGCTCTACAAGTCACTCATCATGCCCGTCCTACTTTATGGTGCAGAAACATGGACGCTGGCCTCCACCGATGAAGAGTACTGGGAGGTTCGAGAGAAAGATTCTACGTAAAATGTTTGGTCCTATCTGCTTCGCTAACGAGTATCGAATCAGGATGAACCATGTACTGTATGAGTTATTCGACGACATTGACATAGTCAAGCGCTTCAAGATCCAGCGGCTTCGCTGGCTAACACTCCAGCCAAGAAGGTGCTTGAATCGAGACTCGAAAGTGGACAGCGTAGAAGAGGGCATCCAAATCTGCGTTGGAAAGACCAAGTTGAGGTCAACCTGGCAACGCTTGGTATTTCTAACTGGCGTCAGCGTGCACAAAGCAGAAGTGACTGGCTTCATCTCAGAGTTGAGAGCTCGGAAACAGAGCGCGCTTGTATGTGAAGGGTTTTTCAACAGGGACACTACAAAAGTAGAGCGACAGGGACAGCAAACGACCCCATATTTCTTGCCGCACTTTTGACATTTCTCTTCAGTAAGGTTTGCCATTTCATGATGGAAAGATATACGAATTCGAATTTCGGTAGTAAATGTTAATAATTTCGACTTGTTGTTGGCTCGTGTATCTTTCCATCATGAAATGGCAAACCTTACTGAAGAGAAATGTCAAAAGAGCGGCAAGAAATATGGCGTCGTTTGCTGTCCCTGTCGCTCTACTTTTGTAGTTTCTCTTTTGAAAAACCCTTGAACAAAACTTTTGTAGCGCTCTTATTGAAAAACCCTTTATTTGTGACATAAACAATGTTTCAGTATCCATGTGGTCGATCTACGCAATAGTTGTTAACTCTCTGCTGTTAAGTGAGAAACACGAACTAGCAGAACTCAATCGTCCAGTCGAGCTGAGCATGTAACATTGTACTCGCTTGAGCTACTGTCAAATGGCTCGAAATGTATAGCGCTCCTACATTCCGTGCGGCTCTGAGTTGCTCTGTCTTTAAATTATTTTCTTTTTTGGTGGTTTTGCGTTTATTCTTTTTTATTATTTAATTTTACGTATGATTTACTAAATATAGATCATTAGGTATGTATTTAAACCAAATTTACAAAATGATCGAGTCAACCAACTGAGCGCTCGAAATGCTGTGGTGCTCGGAGTAGCGCACTCGCTCGAAGGTCAAAGCGAGCGCCCAGTAGTGATGATCATTTGCAAGAACAAGACAAGAAATGGTAATCTTGTTCTTGCACGCTAAGTCTTGCTCTTGTTCTTGCATAGGAACATACGCTCTTGTTCTTGCAATACTATTCTTGTTCTTGCTTTTTAAATTTCAAATAAAAGATCGGCGACAAATATCTTAAACTGCATATTAATTATGAAAACGAATAGAATTTGAACACTAATTGTATTTAAGTTAATTATTTTACATATTTTCAATTTATTCAACAAAAAATATATATTTTTTTACTAACAAAAAAAAAAATCCAATAACATAAAAATTTGAATTATATTTTAACATGAATTAACTAATAAAAAATAATGGTATAAATAAAGTGATGTTGACAAGACAATTCAAAATATCAAATCCATAATAAAATGATCATATACATTCATAATAAATATAAGGAATATTTCGTATAGGCATATTTCTGTTTTCGTCAGAGATTAAAAAAATCCATATGCTACACGTACCTTATGTCAAGAAAACAGGATAAAGATAAATTTGCGAACACAAACTCAAACGATACATAGCGAACACTAACAGAAAGTATAGAATGCAACAATAACGAATTACGATGCGTATACACACACTTCCACAACGACAACTCTTCGTTGCAATCCTGTATCATCGCATGGCAACAAACAGACGCATGACAACAGACAGACGCATGACAATGGACAAACGCATACAACAGACAGTCGCATGGTAGCACACTACATGTATGTATATAGTATCGCTATCTAGTTGGCAACAACAACGAGTTTTCTTTGTGGTTCAACTTTGTGTACAGTTTCGAATAAATAAGCTGTCACTCGTTTGTCGATGCGAGAGCTAGTTTTGACCTGTTTTGCGTGCTCTTGATCGAGCTTTTCGAAGCCTGGGTGTAACATATTTATACCAATTTTCGATCGAATATAATTTTCATAATTTTATCATAATTTAAATTCATTAACCCACTATCAATATTTTCTTACTTCAAAATTTCCTAAGACCAAAATCCAATTACTCCGTATTGTTATCATGAAAAATTATCTTTTCCAATAACTAAAATCGAATTTATATTTTTATATATCATTTGTTTTTGTGCTGTTGCAGTATTCAATTTTTAACACAAAAAACATGCCATCGAATTGAAATCGTTAAACTAAATGTTCAACGAATTTAATTCAATTTTTAATATATAAAATTTTGATTTAAATTTAGACATGTTTTAAAAGTAATTTTTGATCGCAATCTAATTGAATTTAATTTCTTTTGTATTGAAAAATGTAATTCTGGAAAAGCAAAAACTATTTTGATCGGATTGAAATAAAAATACAATTTTGATCAAAAGATCAATTAAAATGATTAAAAATTAAAAAAACTCACTATTCGATTCAGCTCTTGCAAAATAATATAAAGTTGTGTTTTGTGCAGCTGTTGCCGATACTCGTTGAAATCCTTTAACGTACAGATGACATCATTATTCTGTGTGATTTCACCGTTTTCACGCAGACGCTGAGAAATTTTAAAATGTTTTTTTAAAACTGTTAATTGAACATTTTATATTTTCTAAACTCACCTTCAAATTACGCTCATTCGAATAGAAAGTCTTTAGATTCGAGTCATGCAACGGATTATATTCACGTAAATTCTCACGTCCCGATGGATCGAATTCTTGTTTTAAGTGTTTAAACTAAATGTATAAAAATTATTTTTAATTTGTGTAATTTTTTTTTATTTATATGTTAACCTACCGATTGTCCAATTTTATCTTTTGAAAATATCACTTGGTTATCCGGACATTTTAACATTGGCAATTTGCAATTTAACGGTATGCTTTCCCAGCCCGGTAGCGCATTAATCGGCAGTCCAGACTTGAAGACAACATTCTTTACCTGTATGGTATTGATGTTATAACGTCGTGGCAACGATAATATTTCAATCATTTTTCTGTATTCTTGGAACTTTTTTAGTCCTTGTTACATATATTTTTTGTTATATTGACAATGAATTGTCAATTGGAAAACGATCAATACATACAAAACGTTTTACAAAACAAACCAAATAAATAGATGTGTAATTTTTATAAATTTGTGTTGAATTTTTTGTTCTTTGAGGCTGAAACAAAATTTTTGAAATGAAATTTATTTATATGTTGTCGTTGTAAAAAAATAATTTTTTTATTTTTTTTTTTTGAAACAAGTAAATATTGTGGTTTGTCGATAAAACTGTTATAATTCTATAAACGGTCGCATTTAAGGGGGCAATAGTTTGATTTATTTTTTTCGTTAGATTCAAAAATGTTTAGCAAAAACTTTCAGTTGTCTATTATAGAGTTTCATATCAAAGTTTATTTGACATTTAAAAAAGGTTTATCTGCATCGCGAAATTAACATAAATATGGGCCATATGTATATGATAATTATAACGTTTATTCGTAACTCACGATTTTATTCGGTAAGTTATGACAGAAGAAATTGGCAACGATGCGCAGCATTTTCTTCGTTGTCGTTTGAAGTATGTTTAGGTCCTTTCTAACATGCTGATGTTTACAATCAAAATGAAATTAGATGTAAATAAAAGTATTCTTGCAAAATTGTAATTTGTATAAGAATCTGACACGCGGTGACCTCCATTTTCTGCTTACGTGTCTTTTGTTGTTCGTTAAGAAAACGTATTCGTATCGGTAATAATTTTGTCATATGTAATTTTAAAAAATATACAAATTGTGTTACAAAAAGTAACAAATAATATAATAGTATATAATTTAATAGTGCAGTATATAATTTAATTGTTCCTGAATGTTTTTCTAAAAATATTGTGAAAAGCCGACACGGAGTTTTCATAAAAAAAAAACCACAACATGTATGTTAACATGTATGTTTGGCATTTTATGTAAACATACTATATAATTGACTGATAAATCATTTGTAAACAGGGTTGTATTGAGACTTGAACGTGTTGTAATGAGCTCTGACTTACATTATAATATCCCTGAAACATTTTAATGTTGCCCCTTAAATGGAGTATGTTCTACTGTCTATGACGTAGTTGTTAAAAAAATATTTTTATAACTATGTCGAAGTAAATTTGCAAACGTAGATTTTCAAATTTTCAAAATTTTCAAACGTGAATATAAATATGTTTCCAGTGAAACATATCACTTGTTTCAGTTCAAAAAGTAGTATGTTTGCATAGAAACATATTTAAATGTTTTTGAAAAGAAATCCTGAAAATATAATACAAATAAAATGTTGATTTTTTTTATTAATTTTTATTCTTTAAACATTTTTAAACATTATAATAGAATTCATATACAAATTTTGAAATCCATAAATAAATAATTCGTTTAAAACTGCAAGTACAAGTACAGCATCAATGAATGAATAATTGCACCAGCAGACGCTAAACCAGACGATCCAGGCTCGCTTTATATTTGGTACAGTTACAGTTGGTCTCAGTACAGCACATAGGCAAGGATTTCACGGAGGCTTTTGCAAAAAAAACATGCCGAATTCTGTTTGAAAATCGAAATACTCATTTTTTTTTGTGGTTTTTTCACATTAGTTTCAAAAATTATATACAGCACTATATTATCTCTGTTACTATTAGTACTTTTTATAACACTTTATATATATTTATTTAATTTACAAATAACAAAATTATTACCGACGCGAACACGTTTCTCAACGAACAACAAAAGCACGTACGCAGATAATGCCGATCACCGACTGTCAACTTTGTATACAAGAAGAGAGCTGCAAGTATACATTTATTTACATTTGAATTCATTTTTTTGTTGTTGTTTGTTTTCAAACATCAGTATGTTTAAAATGACCCTATACATACTTCAAACGACGACATAAGAGACAGGTAGAACATTCTGCTGAACGAGTGCCAACTTCGTATATAAGAAGAATGATGCAAAAATCCATTTATTTAAATCCAATTTCTCTTTTGTTTGTTTTTAAACATCAATATGTTCAAACGATGGCAAAATATGGCGTAGGTAGAAAATGCTTCACAACGTTGCCAACTTTGTCAGTCGATAAATTATCGAATTAAGACGAGCATTGCGAACATACGTTGTATTTAGATTTGATTAGCATTTTCTGTGTTTCGAAACATAGTTTTAACCAAGTAAATTACCAAGAAATAGTTTATTCAAATGCAATTAAAATTTTATGTTGGTATTGTAACATATTTGTGGTAAATTTGACAGATTCTGCTGGACAATATAATAATGTTTACACGTGAACAAAAATATATTCAATTTCGATTATAATTATACCCTACACCTATGAGGTACAGGGTATATTAACTTTGTGCATATATTGTAACGCCCCTTAGGAGGCGTGTCCGGTATGGAAAAGTATATATATTCTTGATCAGCATCACTACCCGAGTCCGTTTAGCCATGTCCGTCTGTCTGTCTGTCCGTCTTGCTGTCTTGCTGTCTTGCTGTCCGAATACAGAATAACTTGAGAAATACTGATCAAAATTCGATGAAATTTCGTCTCAATATATTTTAGCCAAAAGTAGGAACTGAGTTTGAAAATGAGCCAAATCGGTCAACGGACACGCCCACCTCCCATACAAGTCACTTTTATGTAACTCTTTCGGAACTAATAACTCGAAAAGTATTCAAGGTATAGTTATAAAATTTAAAACATATTGTTAGAATTCACCTAAAAATATGTGGTCCAAAAATGGGCGTGATCCGCCTACTTTTTTTTTCATTATTTCCCGGGTTTTCATAGTGGAAATTTGATCCGTAAATTATTAAAATCAAATCTATGAAATATTAGCCTTTCAAAATTTTAAATATAGGCGTGGTCCGCCCAATTATATTTTTCAATTTTTTTTTTAAGTTTTTTATACTTTATATAAATTTTTAATTTATGGGGATATAAGACGTAAATTTCTGATATATGAATAATTTTCTGAGGATAAGCATTCCCACCAAAGGTGTAGGGTATTCCATAGTCGGGCCCGACCGACTATAAAAATCCGCCTTATGTGACCGAACTTACCCATGTGACCTAACTTTCCCAACTCGTTTAATTACACTTCATTTCTAATACATGTATGGTAATTTCGTATTACTTTTTAATTATATTCAAACATATTCAATCAAAATCAGTGTTTCTATTTTCAAGCCGTTCGTGCTACTTGTTGTCTTGCCCATTAAAGATTTTTTTTTATTGTTTCTACTTCAATTAAAAAAAAAAACTTCCAGCTTCAGAAAATAAAAATTTCGTGGTATTTTAACCTTATCTTAAAAATTGGTTTAGTTTTATTTATGGATTTAAGAAACTAAAATAGTACCTACCAAACTTAATTTTTTATTTATTAAAGGGACTAAAACTCTTTGGAATATCGGTTCTGGTTCCAAGATTTTTAAAATAGCGATTCTGATTCCGTTTCCAACCAAAAAATATGTATGGGTTACAGTTTCAGTACCACATATTTTTTTAATAACGGTCCGATTCCGGTTCCAAAAATCTAAACGGTTCTGGTCTTATTTTTCACGTTTCGGCTGCTTTTTCATGTCATTCCATGCTATTTTCGTGTTTTTTTTATCTGTTAATATCTTCTGCATCTCGTGCGTGCCTTTAAATTTAGTCGTCGGGCTCGTGTTCGTGCGTGCACCTATCGGCGTGCCATCAAAAACAGGCACGCGTCCCTCTCTACTCTCAATCTCCAAAGAGGTTGGACGCAAAAAAATCGATTGATATGCACTACAAAAAAAATATAAAAAAAAATAAAATAAAATAAAAACATGATAGTCCGTATTATTTTGGCCACAGTATATCCCGAAAATCCATTTACACTCATGTGTATTGCATAGCCGAATTCTAGAAGTTTCTACAAACTTCTGCTATTTCCTGCAATTTATATCACAAATATCACGCTCATGCATTTTATTGCAGTGATCTTTTATCTATTTCTCACTCACTTTCGCAGTAAATCTTCCGTATACTTCTAGTTCATTGCTTCAGTACGCTGAATTATCTTGTGTTTCATTTTCACTTATTTACTAAGATTTATTTTTCTAATCCAAGAGTTTGTGCTAATTTGTCTAAATTTGAGGATTAAACTAAACTGTCGGTACCCGGTCACTATATTCGGTAATAGGTAATCTGTAAAGATGGTAATCGTCGAATAATCACGTCGATTCGATTCAAAATTCCGTCACACGAATCTTAATTTCATATTACTTGACATTTAAAGCTTTTAAATTTACGTCTAATAGCCTTTCCTTTTGAAAAACACAAGGAGGCAGTTAGTCAATGTCGAACACACCTTAACGTTTGTCAATATTGCAATCGGACAAAATAGTTTTATTTATTTTAAATCATAAATTATAGGTTATGGGTGATGTGAATTCGATTAAATTGAAGTAATGTTTCTGAATTTCAAGTGTTATTTTATTGCACTGCAACAATTTAGGTGCAAATTGAGGTAGGGACAGAGAGTATAGATTTTTAATAGAGATTCCTTCCGAGTTTGCTGGCGTCGCTGCCGAAAACATTGGTTATGTGGAAGTGGAATTTTCCAGATTGAAGTTAACAGCGGAAAACAGTGCACAAAACTGGATCTGTCCGCAGATAATTTGCAATCCAACGCCTTATAAATTTTAATGTTTTGTCTGGCCTAAAATGTGCCAGAAAACATCAGAATATTGATTTGAAAATGTGTCTGTTGACAACATTTTCGTTTCAATTTCCATATAACCAATATTTGAATTTATTTGACAAAAGTGGTAGCGTAACCACCTTTATGAATACTCTACATCAAATATAACCTTGATATTAGAAGAAAATTTAGTCTACTTTAACAGTTTATATAAAAAGTAGGTATTTTCTTTTTGAGCTTTGTACTCAAAGTATGTAAAACTATTATGGTTATATTTAAACACACTAATTATAACCATAAATAATGCCACAAATGACCGTGCTTGTCCACGTTTTTTTATGACAAATTTTTTAATAGTTTATAAAACAGCATGAAAGCTCACCATGGCATTACAAATAAAATTTGTACAAGAGGATAAAATAAAAAAAAAATAAAAATACAACCTCGAAACTAAAACAAAACCCATGCACAAAGGACATTATTGAGTTTTGTTGGCACTCTATTCGCATGTATTGTATTAATTAATTTGTGATGTGCGTGTGTGCAAATAAAAACTCATACGCATATTTGTCCGAACTAACAGGAAGTGTAAATAGCGGAGAGATTTTTGTTGGTGTTGTGATTATAGTTGGCCTATTGGCAAGGTTGGTTTGCTTTTTGGCCAACTAATGACCGAATGTGTTTTCAGTAGAGTGTTAAAGTGTTACGCATACCGTTGTTTAGTCAAGAAAAATTATTAAAAGCTGGTTTAAGCATTTTTGAGCTTTTATTAAAAGCTACTTGGCCTCTAATGAAGCACAATCACCGTTAGCCGTTAACAACACCTAATGCAATTAACGCATAATATACTTTAATACAAAAATAATATAGAAATTGTATTATTTGGTAAATGAGCGGTCGCCCTTTTATACGCTACATTAAAAGTAACTTTGGTTAACCGTTTATAACACATAGAACCATTTTCACCATCTTCGGTTAAGCACTAACCGCCACTTTAACTCAGAGTTACCAATAGAATGGACAGTGTGAAAACAGTCCCCAGAAGAAGTGATTTAGCGATATCCTTCTAGCTGTTACAATCACGATCACAGAAAAACAAAAATTGAGGGTTTATTGAAACTCAGAACTTAATTTACTTGTATACGGATATCATACGGAGTTATTTAAAAATACGGAATTAAACGGGAAGCATACGGAGTCGTTCAAATGGACAGTAATAACGTAAACGTTCCGTTATCGTATATGCTACGACGGATATTTCCTCAATCCCGTGTGGAAATTTAGTACAGGATGCGATCATTGTCTGATCAGGAAGCCTGATTTTAAGTCAGACAATGATCAGGGGAATTTTTTATGAAGGTTGGATCAGCTTTTCTTACGTGGATCTGAAATTAGGATTACCCTAGTCGATCCTGATCGGTATCATTTCAGTTGGCCTTTGGTAGGGATGCCTTATCGTACTCTGATCAGGAACGGATGCGAAATAAGGCAACCTTAACCAATTTCCACTCGGGAAGCTAGGTGTGTCTTGAGTACGTGAATGAATATCGTCATCATCGGTCGATCATTGATCGTCTACACCTATCCATAGTAGGTGTAATAGGTACAGAAATTAATGAAAATTGTCCCATAATAACAAGATTGGTGTTATTTTCAGAATTCGATATACCTGGTGATTTTTGCATCACCGTAAACTGTGCTTAGGGTGTGTGTGAGTTCGACTAAATTACGGGCTAAACTAAAATTTGTCGGTAATGCTGCGTTTACTTCACAATTTAGTTTAATCAGCAATTTTGTCGAATTCGCACACACCCTTAATTTTTATTCATAGTCCGTTTAAACAGCCTATATCTTTCATAATTCTTTAATAGACTAACATTTATAATATCCCGGCCCATTTCTCTAATCTTTCTTACTTTTTGTTGATAAAATTTACTGATGTTTGAAACATCGATTTGGCAAAAATGTTGTTGACTGATTTTTATTAACCGCTATTTTGTTATTTGTGCCATTTTTATGACTCCGATGTGATTTGTTTATGTTTTGCATATGTGTTTTTATAAAAAAAGTCGTTAAGTCACAACAGCTCCAACAAAGTAGTATTATAAATGTAGGGTGCGATTCCGGCAATCACTCTCTTTATAATTTTTCTCTACTTCGTTTTCGCTCCCCCACTCCCTGAATCTCTTTATTCTGAGAATCTTTCGAAGTTGAACACTGTCATGGAAAAGTTCCAAACAAAATTAATGTTTCAATAATTGTGTGCAAATTGAATGGAGTTTGTTGCTAGAACTTCCGAATCTGATATAATTTACTATTAATAACTACTCACTTGTGTTAAGCTACAATAACAAATACAAAGGTTAAGGATTGCTTTCGGGCTACTAAAAATAAATTTATGGGCGCGTTGTATGAAATACAATAGAATAAAAGGCATTGAAACACTGAAGTGTTTAATATGAAAACGACCATTGTAAATGGTATTAATTTCTTCAACGGAATAAGTTGACATTTTTATGTGATTTTTACTTCTCAAAATCTAGGTAATTAGTAGAAATTCATATATGATGGTTTTTAATATCTCAGGTTAAAGATCTGTGTATTTTTAAACATGAGTCTCAAACGTTGAAAGTACGAAAGTTGTTAATGAGATCGTTAAAAACCTTGAAAAACCCGTATTCAAAGGTTTAATTACATTTCTATATTGTCCAATAAATAGTCGTCGTAAAAATTAAAGTAGTTTTGAGGCTCTCGGCGATATCTCCAGGCCGCAAATCAACGAAATATGCAGCAGATCTTCAACTTCTGCTAGCAGCAATCGCTGTTATTCTTCTTCAAGTTGTTCATTTTTTTGTGCAATGTGTCTCGATGTCAGAGTGGATGTTAGCCTCCGATATCTGCTCTATGTCGTCCATCTGACTTTTGATGTTTGTCGAGAAGAATACCAAAAATTTCGCGGCGACTCACAGCCACGCTGCTGGTGGGTCTTAAGATCGGTTCGATAACCTCTTCACCGGATTCAGTTTGCACTTTAACTGCGACGGTGACAAGCACGAATTCGAATTCTTAAAACCGTTCTCGTAGCTTGCACGTGTGTCCACAACCACAAGGCCGGTCCCAACCTGTGTGCCGGCAGGAATATTTTCGGTTTGCGTTTCCGACATATGCGTGTGAGTTGAGCGAGAAGCAGCGCTGGAATCATCTCTTTGTCGGGGGTTTTTTTAGGCTCGCTCAGCGACTTGTCCGAAGATGTCTTGGATCAGGAGCACGGCTTGCTAGTGCATCATTTATACGTTATTTTGATTTTTTAAAATTTTATTTGTTTGTTGCGCAATGGTAGCAAAATTTAAAGTACATTTTTTTAATTGTCAGATTGAAAATTCTAATGTAAACAAACATTTTCTTGACATCGTTACATAGCCTACCAAAAGATACAAAAGGGACTTGTTCTACATTCGCCTTTCCGATAACTTTTTAGATATGCAAATAAGTTTACGGAATACTGGCATCGTTTAGCTGACGTAAAAACGATGCAAATGAGACTTGTTAGAAATTCACCGTTTCGATATCTTTTTGAGAATGCAAATAAGTGAACATTATAAAGACGTCCTTTTAGGTATCATTTCGATATATAAACTTTTTTTGGTTTTATACCAATTTTTGTGTAGTCAGTACTCATTAGAACCTACTTACAGTGCAATAGGAGGTATTAGCAGGCTTGATAATCGGAATGTTATCTTAAAGTAAAAACTAACGCTCAGTAAGTCGTTTCTTTTGTAACCTACAGGAAGACAACCTGACTTTGTATGTAAGTTTAGATGTATTAAGGTTCGAATATAATGAAGAGGTCATTTATTACGACCTAGGAAATTTCCTACTTGGTTATTTATTTATTTCATATAACATTAAATAAATTTTCATATTTGTAATTTTCATAGAGCTTTTTCCTATTTCTCACTAGAGCTCCACCTAACTCTCTTTCTCTCTCTCTTCGTGCGCTCTGAGAAAGATGCCGCAACAAAGCTTTCACTTTCAATTTCTTTGTCATGCAACCAGATGCTTCTACACAACCGCGACTAGTGTTTCGAAAACAGTTTTAGTTCGAATTTCAAGCGTGTTGGACGGTTGTCGGTAAAATAGTGAAGCAAAGAAAAAAAAAACAAAAGCGAAGCAAGTGAACGACGCATTGCTTGTTATTATTATTATTTCTACCCACGTTATGCTATACTATATGTATTTCATACATATACACAATAAGTGTAGAAATATTGAAACACCACCATAAAAAGGCGTTTTTGTTTTGCAACAAAACAAAATTAAGCACTGCGCCCCGTACAGCAGTTGCACCCACCACCATCACCAACGCGTCGACGATACTCGAACAACCCTCATTTCGAGTACAAACAGAAGTTTTAGTTTTTATTTTGCAAAATAATGTTGCTAATTGTTGCCGCTGGAAAACTACAACAGAATGCACTATAAACAAACAAAAAAAAAAACAATGAATAAATTATAACAATGCATTAATATAACTTTCAAAGGCTTTTTGAAGTCGAATAAAAAAAAGCTTTAGAACTTTAGAAGTATGAAATGAAAAAAGTTCAATTACGGCAAATTGTGTGACAACAAACAAACAAAAGGCTGCCTGCAGCTTGCCAGAGTTGTTACATAAAGTTTAACCGTTGCTCCTTTGGAAAGGACCAAAGTCAGGAACGGAGCAGCCTTTGTTTGGAACTAACTAAAGTTGTGTGTGCTTTAATAATAACATTTTATAAAGAAGAGAAATAAAGGAAATACAAAGAATACAAAAAAAAAACTAAGTGTAAAATAATAACCACTTATAAAATAAGAACAACCGCAAGGAATTGTCATAACCTTGACATGTAACAATTTTTCAACGCGTACCTAACGTCGTTACGTGTTTTCACTTGAGTTTGTTGCCTACTTTTAGGCGATGTACGAGACCGATACGAGACACTCAGTCGCCGGGGCAGACGAATAAATCCATGGTACAAAACTTGTCAATGGAAAAATTGAGATAAAATTAAGTGTTGTGACGTAAAAAGTGAGACTATCGCAGAAATAGTTTGTCAGTCGCCATAATTACTTCGTTTGACTGTCGCTAATATAGACAATGCGTCGCCAAGGATCTTCAGAAAAGCCATTTCGCTTTTATTGCGTAGTAATCTAACGTATCGCAGGTACTTCAATAAGCTAGATGTGTTTATTTAGTGTGATTATCGCTAAAATAGACAAAGAGTCGCCAAGGATCTTCAGCAAGTCATTCCAATTTGGTTAAAAATTAAACATTCAACGTAACGCAGTGACTTTTGGGTGTTAGTGCAAAAAGTGAGACGCTAAAATAAACGCATTGTGAACTAATTGAGACATTCAATGTATCGAAGTGACTTTGGATTGTTAATGCAAATAGTGAGTCTCTAAAATATTAGTGATTCGCAGAAACAATTCGTGTAAAAACGGCAGAACTGTTAGTGACTTCACAACGCGTTAAATTAAAATTAAACTTGAAGTGAGCGGAAAACTTATAAATTACAATCATGGTAAATCGTGTATCTATCTAGTACATTGGACTATTTATCGTTAGTGTCAAAAGTGAATCGTTAAGTGAGTCGCTAAGATAATCGCAGATACAGTAAACGAGTCGTGTCTGTTCTAATTTAGATATTACGTTAAACACAAATAACTAAACTGTTAATAAGTCGTCGGAAATGTTAAGAAATCACTCCATAAGATCGCCAATGTATTAAACGAATCATCAGTAAATCATATACAAAGCGAAAATGAAGAAAGAAAATGACTTAACAAAAAATTTGCTTACAACTTTTCGACATAGCTGTATTCCCGCTATTGTGTGGCCAAGAGATTTTAAAACCAAATGCTATAATGAAATCAAAAGTGTGTCCTATTAATAAAGAGTAAAATTTGAAAAATCGTCGTAACGAACAAAATAATCGTCAATATGAGATATACCATTAGGCGAAAACAATGACTGGAAAATATGAATCTTAGTCGTAGCAATACCCAGAAGTGAGCTAAAGTGCTAATTAGCTACTTAATCTCTCAAATCTTAAATGTCCTCTGCAACATTCAGTGAGTCTTCTTAGCTTCTGCTACTGCTATGAAGCGAAGCAACAATCAATGCGATACACATAGACTTTAAAGCCTTAAAGACATTATAGACCATTCGCATAAAAACAACTTTTATTACATATAAACGCGCATTATGTTAGAAAAGTGTGTTTCGTGTACTCGTGTGCCACATTTCTTTAGTCCTCGTTACTAGTCGTTGTCCTAGTCGTAGTTGTCGTCGTCGTCGTGCAAGTCGCCAGCACCGTGTTACTCATTCGCGTCGTCTACGTGTTTCCGGTGACTTTAACTACTTCTACTTATTCTGGTGCTGCTTCTTTTTTTTTCTTAAGTTACTTGTGCAACGGAAGTGCTTTAAATAATGGCCACTTTTAAGCTTCCGCTGCAACGAGCATCGTGCAACAAGAAAAGCGGCAACAACACTACCATTTACAACGTACTCATCTTGCTCAACATCCTGCGCGCTACATGCAATTAGCCTTTAAGTGATTTTATTAATATTTTTAAATGTCTGATAAGTACTATCAAGTGGTTTGGTCTCCTGTGTGCTGAGTTCTGTGAGTTGCCACCCAGTATAAAGTGAATTGTTCGAGGTTCAACATTAAGAGGCTTTGCACGAGTACGTTTTCTACTTCACTACTACTCTTACTTTTGTAATGTACGCACATTTCTGCACACACTTCATCATCAGCAATTTCATCATTAGCCGCATCAATAATATACGTAGGAACGAAATTAGCAGCAGCATCAAAAATAGAGATAGCAACGAAATTAGCAGTAATATAAGTAGCAACACCATTGAAAACAACCAGATTAGTAAAAGCATAATAAACGTTAATAACTTTAGTAGCAACCACAACTGTAGTAGCAGCATAATCAATAGTAACAACTTTCTTAGCAGCAACATAAGTAATAACACAAAAAATAGCAACATTTGTACTACTAACAACAAGATTCGTAATAGCAACAACGTTGTTGAAAGTAACAGAAACAATATAACAAAAATTCCCAACGTAATCCACAACATTCTCTGCAACATCAAGCATTTTAGCAGCAACATTCTCCGTCGCAGCAGCAGTAGCCACAACAACATCCTCCGCAGCAACATTATTTCAACGCAGCAGCACATAAGATGCTTGCAGAGCCTGTACAATTGAATGCAGCAGCAGCAGTTGTTCCAACCGTAAAGCCAGCAGCATCGGCAGTGCAACAAATTGTCACCAACCCAGCAGCAGCAATAACAAACGGTGGCAACAAGCACAACACCAAGCACGATAATATTATAACAATCAACACAAGTGCTTTGCCGACACTAAACACATTTGTTGCCGACAATATTAGTCAACAACAACAGCAGCAGCAACAGCTGAAATCATTAACCTATAAAATTACGGAAATTCTAAGTCGCAAAACAGCTGCTGCTGTCGAAACAACGTCGCCTACAACAACGCCAACAACAACCACAAATACCGCTACAACAACAACATCTACCACAACGAGCAACAACAATCATTTTTCGCTTTGTCGCCTCTCTCAGTGGATATCATATCAAGAGAACATTGCCGATGTGCATCATCGCAAAGGACGTCGTCTGCACGGCCTACAACTACCTTTGCATCCACTCCAACTATTCGGTTGGTTTGTGTTGATCATCTTTGGTTTGGCTGCATATTCGGTGCTTATACCCGCATTTGTTATTGAACTGCAAGGACCACTATACGGTCTCATCTCCGGCTTGTATATCGTACATGTTGCATCGCATTTGGCCGCGTTACTAATCGATCCCGCCGATCGTGAGTTGCGTCGTGTACATCGTCGCGATCGCATTGTGCCCGAGTTCGATCGTACACGCCATACGCATGTCATCGAGAACGGACGCTGTCATCTGTGTAACATACGCACGACATCATTGCGCACGAAACACTGTTCGGTGTGCAACAAGTGTGTCGGCAAGTTCGATCATCACTGCAAGTGGTTGAATCACTGCATCGGTTCGCGTAACTATGTCGCCTTTCTAATGTGTGTCGTGAGTGCTGTTATAGCGACGCTGGTCATTGTGCTGGCGTCGCTGGCGCAGATTGTGTTGTACGTGTGGCAGCCGCAGTGGCTGAGTTTTTGGTATGACAGCAATGTGTTGTCCGAGGAGACGGAGACAACAACGTCGGGCATCTTTTCGAATACAACAGCACCAACAGTTGCGATGGGAATGGAGGCTTCAACGCAGGATTGGTTTCTGTTTGCGGAGAATGTGAGCAACAGCAGTGAGTCGTCGACTTTAAACTCGACGACTCCTTCAGAGTTTTCAGATGCTGTCAATGCAACATTAGCAACGCTGTTCGAAAATGTCTCCACTCTTGTGGTAGAGAGTCTCAATGAAAGCAGCAGCATAGTACAGTCTGTGCAATCAAATAATAGCAGTAGCGATAACAATACAAACACCACCGACTCCGTCAACGTCAGTGCCTCCATTGCAGGCATCAGCGTCAGTAATACGATATTTCTCATCTTTATCGGATTGTTAGGTGTATTAGCCGCCATTACCGCCGGTCTTCTGCTGCATCTATGCTTTTTTCACATTTACATCTCGTTTCTGGGATTGACGACTTACGAGTATATACGCAACCATCGACAGACGCAGGAGGCGCAGGCCAAGAGCCGCCAGCTGTCGTCGGCGAGCAAGAAGAATGGTACGAATGCAGCTCCTACTCCTACAAGCGATAAAAAGAATCGCACAAATTGCGCAGATTTTTATTTTTGTTCGCATCTGCAGCAGCCGCCGACGCACAAAAGTGAAGCTCAGCACTTTGCAACACAGCAACAGCAGGCGAAACAGAAGTCGCAACAGCAGCTGCACTGCTGCGCCAACTCGCGCGAGTATCATCACCATCAGACTGCGCTACGCAGCTATTACATGTGCACCTTGTTGGAGGAGCGCGCAGTTGAGACAACAGAAGGTGCCACGACCGCAAATATTTCGCATATAAGCGGTTCGGCTGCCGCTATGGACAATGTAGATGCCGATGTTGCTATCGATAACGCAGCTGATTATGCCACCGTCGAGGAGGGTAACGGCGCTTCACTGCTACAAACTTTTCACTGTTGCGCCACTTATGCAGCTGCACAAAAAACCACTAAAAGACGTTTTAGCGCCGTTGACACAAAGTCGACGCTAATCAGCGAAATAAGCGATGTTGGCGCCAGTCGACGTGCCGCCTATATGCGCTACAGCGAACAGTGCAGCTTTTGTAGCTTTCGCATGCGTTCGCCCATTGTTGCCAAAAATCGCAGGGCTGTAAATAACAACAGACGACGTTGCCAAATTTCACAAACAAGTAGCGCTTCGTCTGCAGCATCCAGCAGTACGCTGACTGCGCAGTCATCCGAGGAGGGAGCAACCGCTGCAACAACAGCAACAGCTGAGCGTACGCGCTGCTGCATGAAAGCGATCTCAAAACAGCAGCGCTGGCGTCGCAAGTGGAACTGTTGCGCCAATGTGCCGGACAGTCCCGATGTGCCGACCACCAATATTATTGCTGCGCTGCGTCAGCAGCAGCAGAATGAAATCGACGCTGCTTTTGCCAAAAACTCAAACAAACTCCATGTCGCCAACAATGAGCTGCCAGTGCAGTTTATGCGCGCTGCTGTTGCAGCCGACGCACATTCGCCGCGTAGCGCCAAATCGCTAAAAACTGCCGTGCGTAACAATCAAACACGCACACGTCCCGTGACGCGGTTGCGTCATATGCTGCGTCTGCTAAATCGCTATCGACGTACGCGCTGTGACAGCGCTGTAGCTGCTGAACCAAACACCAATGCGCACGTCAGCGTTAATGGTCATGGTCACGGCCATGGTCACCAAATCAAACACAATCAAATACGACCGCTGTCTGCAAATGGCTGCTCCTCCTCCGGCAGCAGTTCACCGCAGCCGCACTCGTCTGCAACAACTACGCCCACCACAAACCCCAACATCTCAACACCCGGCGCCTCGGAGCGCAGCAGTAGCGCGCCCAGCAGCTTTAGCAGTGATCATAGCGCCACCACCAATACCATCGAAACCATTCTGCCAACATCTGTTATACGCGCCGACAGCGCCATGACGTACACAACGCTGGTTACGCCGTTGTTGACGTTTAGCATGCCACCCGCACTGCCACCGCCAACGCGCCGCAAAATGCCAAATCCCACAGATCTGGCAGAGCTCGCCGAGACGTTGGGTTTCTCCAGCAACTATGTGAATCCGTCCAATACAGCGCATCAGCATCACCACCAGCAACAACAGCAACATCGCTTGCCCACTTTAAGCAACGCGGGCTCTTCGTATCGTCGTCAACGTCGTAAACATTTTCTGCGTACGCGTTCGCCTACATTGTCGCCCATTCACGAATCGGGTCTCTCGAATCCCACATCGCCGCAACCGTGTCGGCACAACAACAATAGCAGCGCAGCAACTAGCTGTACACCGGCGGCAGCTGCAGCTGCTATTGTTGTCACGAATCTATGCGGCACACATGAGCCGAGCAGTGGCGGCAGCAGCTCAAATCTGAGCAGCAATTGAGAAGCTACCAAAGAATATTCGCAATTTGTCCAAAGGAACCCTTAAGGATCCCAGTCATTAATATGAACTGTATTTTTAAGTCTTAAGTAAATTAAAATGTGTAAATGTTATAGTTAATGCATGTTGTTTAGTTAGGTTTCTTGCTATAGGTTAAACAAGCCCTCTTTCTATTATTTAATTAGTAACAAGAGTCTTGAAGCAGACCTTGATGTGACCCAAATTGAGGGCCTTTATTGTTTTAATTTAATACAAGTGTTAAATTTGAACTCATGATGCATATAATTTTCAGAGCCCTTAAGTATCCTACGGGAAAATGAACCGGTACGTGACTGATCACGTGACTGGCGAAGTGGTGTTGGTGACTGGTTCTAGTTCTGACTCCATCGTATGAAACGTACCGGTAACATTTACATGGTTTTGTCATTGGAGGTGACCAATTGACACCTCATAGATACCATAGGACCGGTGTTCGAACTGTCCTTAGGGGACCAGTCATCGTACTGTCCTTAGAGGAGCAGTCATCGTACTGTCCGTAGAGGACCAGTCACCGTACTGTCCTTAGAGGACCAGTCACCGTACTGTCCTTAGAGAACCAGTCACAGTACTGTCCTTGGAGGACCAGTCACCGTACTTTCAATCTTTCAACCAGTTCAGTGACAGATATGTTTTCACCAGTCACGTAACCAGTTGTTTAAGGGTAATTCACAGTGCCCCTATAGAGTAACGAACTGGTACTAGACTGGACACTAGACTGGTTTCTCGGAGATAATTAACCGGAGGTAATAAACTTTTATATGAAATCAACCGGCAACTTAACACGGCGTTGTCCTAGGAAGGGGTGAATTAACACCTCATACAGACCTTTAGAACTATCACAGAACTGGTCATCAAGATCCAGTCCTCAGTTGGTACCAATGGTACCGGTCACAGAACATGTATAATGATTACGAACAGTCTACACCATTCACAGATAAAAATAATCGACGTAAATAAAGCAACTGACATTAATTGCATTAATTAATCAGTCCAGCAATTAAATTAACTAATTTAATGAGAACATTTGCTATTCTTCGTTAATTCAGCAATTCCGTTTGCTAATATGAATATTTGTACGTCAATGCAGCAAATTAATTAGTCGGCGCAGTTTCAGCAATTATATTTGCAAACGGACTTGATAAATTAACGAAAAATAGCAAATGTTTTCATTAAATTAGTGAATTTAATTGCTAGATTGATTAATGAATGCAATTAATGTCAGTTGCTATATGTACGTTGATTATTTTTATCTGTGTGCAAACCTTTGGAATAGAACAGTTCCATTTCACCAGTCACGTGATACGTAATTTTAGAGCAATTGACACCGTATTCCCGCAGGGCAGTTACAAGAAATAGCTAACAGAATAATAAATAAAAGGATAGATAACTGAATTTATTTACTTAATTTTTTTAACTCTACAAAAATTTATCTACAAAAGTCTTAAAGTAACTCAAATCATCTGGATTTTATTTTATAGATCAATAATGATATTCTTAATATGGCTTTAGATTTGTTTTCCAGAGATAGTTTATTGAATATATTTAAATTCTTGAAGAACATATTACATAGAGACAAAAACAAAAGTTTTAACTTGAAGTAGTTTGCAGAAAAAGATATCGTGGCCCTAATAGGTATGTTACCAATTTAAACTTTTTCTAAACTTTTGCTACTTAAATATTGAATTTTTTACTTGACAAAATCAAAAATTTTGAATATCTTAAATAAGCGCACTCAATTATGTTACAGGCTGATTTATAAATATTTCAATTCTTTTAGACATAAATAGAAATTAAGTTAGAACGATTTGTATATTTTATTATATAATTAAATGCATACATTATAAATTGGCTTAGATTTAATATTATGTAATAAATTGTTTTATATGTGCAATAAAAAAAAAACGTATTTTTTTAATGGCATTCTTATGCAACATTTAAATCTAATATATCAAATAACATATAGAAAAAAATATGGATATAGAAAAATCGGCGATCGGATACGAACTTAATGATGAAAAATATGGTTAAGTATTGAATAAAAGTTAAAATGGTGAATAAATTGTCAAACCAAATGAAATTTTTTAAAATTGTTGTTACTGATACTTACAACGATGAAATTTATGCAATATTAGTGTAAAATATTAATCAGTGCAAAAATATTTAATTAAACAATTTATTGCTATATTACAAAATATCCCATTTGAACCTAAACCTTTTTTCTAATTACTCTCTGGATTTTAAATGAATTTTATCCTAATTGAATATTGTTATAATTATGTTACCATGAACGGTTAATCAATATTGCAAAATTACCTAAAATTCACTTTAAAACTCAATTAAGGGGTACTTTTTTACTTACATAACAAAAAAAAACAAGTAAATGCTTTTACCGTGGAAACGTTCAACGAACCAATTTGGAATGAAACTACGCGAAGCTTCATTAAAAATACATGGTAATTCATCGATTATCTGTTGGGTGTTCTTTTAAAACTAACTGAAAATCACCACGGAAAGGAGACACATGTCAGTTTGAATTCGAATAGATTTAGTTACTCAAAATAGGTCAACAACATTGTAACGATAGAATAATATTTTAATTTAGCAAAGAAAAACAACTGTTTATAGCTGTTAGTTAACTTTGAGCTATTTTGTAAAGCTACTTTGCCAATTGTAGTAAAACACATTTCCTTAAAATATATAAAAAAAAATATGTATATCAAATATCTACACTCGGAAAACCGTCCTATATTTTGAACAATGGGATACATTGATTTGAAAGTATTTAAAGCATAAATATATATCGAGGGCTTATATTCAATACTGCACCCAGAAAAAAATACTATGTAAATAATTGTTTTTTACTATTAAAAATAGTCAATAGGATAAATTATTTTAATCGGAAAATACCATTAAATACTAGAAAATACCATGACATTGCCATTGAATTTATATGAATATTTTTTTTTTCTATACTATTAAATCAATAATTGTCCTATTGACCAATTTTAATTGGATTTGAGGGAATTTTTTCTGGGTGTGCCTATCTACAATTTTGCCGAAAATGAGTTTTTTTCTTCACTGATCACCCCTGCATCTATGACATTAATTTAGAACCAAAAAAATATTTCTATTATTGTTATATTTTCATTTTAATAATTTGTCTATCTACATGAATGATTTTTTATGAATGCAATAGAGTCTATCTACACACAATTTTTGCTTAAAGGTTTATAATGACTATAAATAAGGGTTCCAAGTATGGTTTAGTATATATATATTCATCTTAAGCGTAATTTTATAAGTCAATTTCGTCCTGTCCATCCTAACTCACAAAGAATCGACCAATTTGTATGAAAAATGATATAAAATCTATGTAAAAACTATGAAATCGGTTAATGAAGGATGACGTCACATTTTCTCAATGGATATACAATATCATAGAAGCTATAGGAGCGACTAAAAATAATTTTTCGTACGGAAAACTAACTTTTCAAATATTTTTCTTATTCTAATATGAAGCCTTAAAGGACGAAATTTGAATTTACTCTGTACTGAGGAAATATAGCTTGTACCATTACCTTTATGGTATTTCCAGACAAGATGTTTAATGTTATTTTTAAAGAAAGTTTTGAGATATGTTAAGGATTCGTATGAAATTTACGAGGTCAATACACCCATATCCTTCGAAATAGGATATTAGTTTAAATATTTAGGATGATATTCATGATGTTAAAATAGCGATACAGAGTTAACTAGTTTTTTTTTTTTGTAAATCTTTTAAAAATGTCGGGTTAGATTACGGAATATTAACCCCTTTAACCATCATATACCTCGCGAACCGAAAATGGTTGAACAAAAATTAGTCGGTGAATTTTGTTTAGGTTACACCAGGATATAAAAAATTAACAAATCGCTGATCGGTAAAAATTGGGTGTTTTGTACCAATAAAAAAACAACCAACAATTGAAACAACAAATCATCAGCGATCTTTCTCTTCAATTTATACATATCAAGTCACTTAAGTTTCTCTTTTCCAACGAACATAGTAAGAATTATGTGCGTCGAAGAAAGAACCAAAAGCAAAAAATGAACTCAGGATTTTGAAAACTTTGTTGTTCCGTGCAGCTTTTTACCTTTTTTTGCATTTTTTTTTATTCAAAGTGCAGTATTTAATTCTATGAAAACTCTGCAGCCGATACGAGTTTTCAATACAGGTCGTAAAACAAAAATAATTAATTAGGAATGTATATTTCAATGATATTTACCAATTTAAAGTATACATTGGCCTTTCAACTAATTTTTATATTATATTATTTAAATATCAATACTAATCGATACTAATGAGTGTTATGATTTTTACAACAATCGGATTTCATGTGTGGTAAAAGACCAAATACGATTCTCCGTTTAGAATAACAACCATTTGGATGGTATTTTTTTTTCTGAGTGTATAGAAAGAAGTCTTTCATGCATTTAAATGACTATAAAATGTAAATGTTGTCTATTTATGTGAATAATGTAGACATAACAGATCGATAGAAAAGTTTACATTTTTATTTTAATTGGCATAGAAAATCACTACTAACTATTTTTGGTAACATGTTTTTCCAAAAATAGCATATTTTAAATAATGTTTATATTCAAAAGCAAATGTTGTACTGTATGGGCAAATGACGCCGTCTCTTATGGTGACACTAAAATATATTGACGCCAATTATTCAATCGTTCTCGACTAGCATAATTTGTATTATTTATTTCAAAGAACTTTTTGCGCATTCGAATTCGTACTATGTATGAATCGTAAAATTACGAAATATATTTACACATAATATACGTGAATTTTACAAAAATATTCGTGAAATCTTTTAACTAAAAATATCGATGTAATTAAGATAGCCACAGTCAGGAAATTTGGCTCAATGATGTATATTGTTGTTGTTTATCTTTTAGCTAAATGTGGTCGGGATTAGATAAATGGGCGTGGCACCTTCCATATAACCGTAACATTAAAATTTCTACAATTCTTTACCTACTATGGACAGAGTTATACAAATCGCTGCAAAAGATCATATTGAACATTGTAATCGTCACGTAGAATGTGGGTGGAATTCGATAAAAGGGCGTGGTACCTCTCATATGACTAAAACTTTGAAAATACTATAACTCATGACATACTAAGAGTAGAGTTGTACAAATCGAAACAAAGGATCATTTCAAATATTTTAAAGTCACTTAGAATGTGAGCGAGATTGAAAAAGAGGGGAATGACACTATGTTCAATGTGGGCGGGAAGAATAGCGACGTATGCAAACACTAAGGGAAGAATGGTCGTTAATGTAGCCACACTTTATAAACGATATAATTTTGGAATTATAAAAACTTAGCACGGGTGAAGCTGTGCACGGGTTCAGCTAGTTTATAAAATAAATATCATGAAAAATGTCATATTTGTGATAGATTTACTGTAACTGCTAGAGGAATAGATATCCTTACTTTAAATATTCAAAATTCCATAGATATTAATGTATTTGCAGCAAAACTATTAATATTTTCTAAATATCACAATAAGTGTCTTATTTTTGACCAGAATAATTTCCAACTAAAGGGTTTTTCAACAGGGACGCTACAAAAGTAGAGCGACAGGGACAGCAAACGACGCCATATTTCTTTCCGCTCTTTTGACATTTCTCTTCAGTAAGGTTTGCCATTTCATGATGGAAAGATATACGAGCCAACAACGAATCTTGAAAAAAAAATTTGTAGCGCTCTTATTGAAAAAACCCGTTACAATGGTGTTTAAGACTCTAATATTGTTCAACCATCTGATCTCGAATTTAAGTCCGTTTTGCTTAACCACGTTATTGTTACTTACTATGTGCAGTCAAATATTAAAAATTGGGAAGTTTTAAAGACAATGGGTCATATTAATAAAAATCGACTTTACTCAAAACTTGAAGCAAATGCTCCGAATTGTCAAAATGTTTCGCATTTTATTTAATTAAAATACTAAAAACTATTTGCTAATGTTCAAAAATATAAAATTTGTAATTGGTAGGTATTAATAAAAACGTTAAACTGACCATTTACTATAAAAATTCTGAAATAAATTAAAAATTTTGCTCAAAAATTTATAAGCTTGGTTAAAAGTAAATACTTTTTTTATTAATATGGCCCAATATAAAAAAAAAATATGAAATAAATTATTTTTTAATATAAAACGTTTTTAATGTGAACTTTAAGGATCCAATACCGCCCCACGTTTCATTTCAAATCATACTTTAAATTCACATTAAAAACGTTTTATATTAAAAATATTTTTTATTTCATATTTTTATTTTTCTTATTTTTTTTTTTTGTAAGTTAGATTTTCGTCTGACAAAATTTGAATGGCCTAATACTATTAAAGTGAAAAATATTCATATTCAAAGTGTTTTTAATATGAAACCTTGACGATAGAATCATGATGAACCGGATGGCAAGAAAGCTTATATATGGCATTGTCATCCAGTTCGAGGAAATATTTAAAATCTGAAATATGTAGCTCATCGCGAAGGTTATTTAAAATCAGTTTAAAATCCAATTATTGCTAGACTGATTAATTCATGCAATTAATATCGGTTGCTATATTTACGTCGATTATTTTTTCTGTGTAGACTGCCGAAATATTTGTTTTACAAATTAACCAAAGCTCTGGGGATGCCCCCTATTCATGCAATGTACAGTGTTGATCGTAAGAAGGGATGATAGGTTAATGGGAGGGAGGAAAGATGGAGTAGTGTCGGTGTATGTTTGTTTTGAACTTGCCAATATCAAAAATGTCGGGAAAAACAGACGCAGGGTGATTGTTCCACAAACGTATCGTGCGACTGAAGAACGAATTCTCTCTATAATGCGTAGTTCTTTTGAGAGCCGACTGGACTACGAAGGGGTGGGCTTGGTTTGATACCCGAGTAGAACGAATGAACACACGACCAGGTAACATGTTTTTGTATGCCGTGGTACCTCCTGGCAGACAATGGTAAACCTAGGAGAGTACGTAAACACTGCTAATGGAAAGTTCTCACCCCGCCGGATCCGGCATTAAACTGTAGGTCCCACACTTTGAGTACAAATATAACACACAGTTCAAATGATGAGCTCGGCCTTATATTTTAAGAACTATGGCGCCAATCTATTATTATAGAAATATATTAATTTCGAAATAATTCAGATTTGGTGTTCTCTTCAGTTAAGCTTTTTACTTCATTTTTACTTCGACACAATCGTCATAACGCTTTTCTATAACCCTCTTTTTGGAGAATTTTAACCTTACTACTTACAGATTTTGACATACCACTTGAACGCATACTATTTTTGGAAAACTTTTCCCCCTAAAATATTTTCTGGGGGTCCTCAAACAATATAAACGCTTCAGATGCACTCATTCAACAGAACAATAAAAAATCCTATAAATATGACATTTTTATTATAAAAGTTACTGTAATCGTAAATTATATATGTATATCAAAAGCATTATTCGTATGAGTTTCAATGTTTAGCGCTTAGTACTAAAAATTGCAAGAATAGTTTTGTTCATCGCATCCCTTCGGTTGCATTCCTTCAACATTTTTTTATTTCGAGTTAAGTCATGCATATTTACAAAGATCCTTGACAAACGATAGAACACTATCTACCTGTAGTGTAGATTTGGGTTATTCATATAACTAGAACCAGTCGGAAATATCTATATGTTTTTTTTAATGAATTTTTCATAAGGCGAAAACTTTGATGTTGGCAGCAAAATAAAAACTTACAGCAACTAAAACTGCGATTGTGTATCATGCTGATTTTGCCAGTAGTTACAACCTATAGTCATCATCAGTACATCATGTAGATAACGTCATCATCGCCATGTTGGTTGGCGGTTTTCAGTAACCACAGAGAGTCCTCTTCTATTGCGCTACGATATAATAATGGCGCGTGTTTTGTCTGCTGTCCAATAAATTGCGAACAAATATACAACCTTAGATGAATCCAGGATTGACACACATACGCCGACATACAGACATACAGATGTATCTGTCTGTCAGTCTGTCTGTGCACAGACACATGGCTTTAGACAGACAAATGTACAGATATAGACATGATGAGGTATAGTAGTTTATATCAGTGTTTGGTGAGTTTTGGTATGAATGATGGGTGTATGGGTTAAAACCATCGCACTTACATCTCTAAAACATGAAAATTATATCAGTTTAGACTGACAGTTTTCTCTTGTCGTGCATTTCCAATTCCAACAATATGTCTGAGTTCAATTTAATGCATTTGAATGATGTTGTACACAGACAAAATTTTGTTCATAAATGGAATGAACGCTGTTAAATGAGACACGGTTCATAAAATATATGAAAATATTCAACTATTCTTCGTATTTATGAATCGCATATTTTGTGTATAACTATCATAATAAATACGCTCATTATTGCTATGAATTGCGTTTATTGATATATTCACTTATTCATTATTGAGATTCTACAGAGAGAATTTTAATGGTTTTAATACATTAATTAATGTAACTAAAACTATTAATAATCAATAGTATTGCACTATAAAATAAACTATTAAAACTATAGTAAAATTACTATTTTATCAATAACATGTCCTATTGAATTAATGTTGACCACCTTATTAGCCGCGGTAGCTCAGTGGTTAGTGCGTTGGACTGCGAGCCGAAAGGTCCCCGGTTCAAGCCTGGACTGGGGCTAACAACATCTTTTCATAGAAACATTTTTCTATACCGCGCTACCTCTCGCCAGTAAATGGCAAACCTACGAGAGTAAAACATTGCATATGAAAAGCTCTCATCAGCCGTTCGGATTCGGCAATAAACTGTAGGTCCCACCACTTTGAGTACAAATATAACACGCACAGCTCAAAATGGTGAGAGAGCTCGGCCGAAGTCCTATACAGGACTGTAGCGCCAACCTATTATTATTATTATTATTATTATTATTATTATTATTATTATATTATATTAGCTAAACAATAGTACGAAAATACTATAAGAATACTAAGAATACTATAAAAACTATTGAATTAATAGAAAAAAACTATTGTTTCGCGTCCTTTAGAATCAATAGTCGTACTATTGGTTTTCTGTTTTCTAACTGTACGTCTATGGTAAAGACGAGATTGAAAAATAAAAAAAGAACAGTATGGAAAAGAAAACACAAAGTAGGTACACAGAAAAAAATGTTCTTCAATGTGATGAATTTATTCATTTATATTATGAATTTTTTCACCAACTACCAGATTCATCATATTGATACCACCGTTCATTAAATGACATATTAATTAATGTTTTCATTATATATATGAACAAAATATTCAATACAATGAATTTGAATTGTCATATTGATAAATTTGTTCAGTAAATAATTATTCGGAAAAAAAAAATTCGGACAAAAAAAAAAATTTATTTTTTTTTTTCGAAAAAAAAAATTCGAAAAAAGAAATTTGTTCGAAAAACAATTTGTTCGAAAAAAAATGTTTTCGAAAAAAATTATTTTTCCAAAAAAAATACTTTTCGAAAAAAAATGTTTTTTTCAAAAATATATTTTTTTATAAATATAACTTTTTATTAATGAAAAGTTGTAAATATAATAAATATATTATAAAACATTTTACTAATTTATGCATGTCGAGCAAGCATTATATAAGAAATAACACACAAGAACTACTTGAGAACTGAGAAGTACGGCAAAAAATGAACGAACAAAATATTTTGATAGAATTTTGGTTTAATGAACAGCGTTCTTCAATATGAAGAACATATATATTTTGTACTTTATATTTTAGTTCATTAATATGATGAAACGTATTCTTCACATACAGTTCATCATATTAAAGTATTTATCGTATGTGTGCAACTGCAACCATTTTGACCATGCTATGCGTCTAATTATTTTCACTGCGCGTCAGGACGCGTCGATAGTCGTTGATGACAGATACAGTTCTTGGCCATTTATTCGTTTACTTTGATATCAATATTATGAATTTTTTCATTAGGTTTTATGAGCGATTCATAAATGGGATGAATTTGGCGATTGGTTAAGTCGCAATGACAAATTCATAAAATTGATGTACAAATTCATGTGATATTCAATGGTATTTTCGATAAAATCAGAAATTTATACAACTGACTAATTTAAAGAGCAAAAGACTACATCAATAATATACAAAAACTATTAATTGTATGGTATTTTTTTTCTATGAGTAGACAACAACCAAACTTTGATGAACATTTTTCACTTTAATGAATAATTTTAAAATATTGATGAATGGTTCATAGAAATAATTAATTTTTCAATATAATATAATAAATTCAATATAATTGAACTTTGTTTCATATTCAAAAATATTTTGTTGACAAAATAAATAATAACGAAATAAATAATAGTTTGGGTCTTTATTTCCTGGAGCCTTTCATCGAGCTGTTTTTACGGGTACATCTCAAATATTGAATGTTTATATAATTACAAGATTGACAAATTTCACTACTCGTGATATGTCTTAATTGAATCAAGAATAATCTCGATTTTGAAAGAGATTTTCTCTTAGGAATATACAGCAGCAACTAGACAGAATTGATATAAAAATACAGTACTATAGATCCTAGCAACACCCTCTATAAAATTTTATTTCAGACTATAAAAATTTTTAGTTGTCATGACCACTTGTTGTGGTTCTGTTGCTATAAAGACTCAACATGTTATTAAAATTTAACATGAGACTCGATAATTTTATTTTGTTTTTTTTTTATTGCAATGCATTTGCAGGCAAAATACTAATTTTATTGTTGCTGTTTTTCACATTAACCGACGATGACGACGACTCGTCTTTATGGATTTAATGATTATAATGCATGCAATATTAAATTGATTTTTTTTATTGTAGTTGCTGTTGTCTTGTCTATGTCTGTCTACAGTATGAAAGATTTGAAACTATTTTTAGCTAGTCCTTTTTCCACTTCACTAATAGTTATTATTGATTTTTGTATTGAATATTTGTGTATTCATATTTGAGGATATTTTTGAAAAATGTATTTTCTAATTAAATGAAAAATTGCGTTTTGAGGTGTTTGGAAAACTTTAATTTTAAATTCTAAAAGTGATTTGCAATGAATGCCTGAATAAATCATATTTGAAAATTTTAAAATGAATTAAAATCCAAATTTGGAGTAAAAAAAATCAACTACGAGTTATACAAAATGCATGTGATGGAAAAAAAAACGTCACAAAAACAGAATGCAAGAACGTTACAGTTCCTAAATGAAATCTACTTCAATTCGTTTTATTGCCAATAACCTAGGACCTTGTTTGTCTCATTCCATAACGTTCACAAAAATATATCACAACATTTTCAACCCTTTGTTTACCTATACAATATTCTGAGTACAATGACAACAGAAAGTTAATAATGTGTACATTCCAGAAGGGAAAACTTTGTCATGGGCATCACTGGCATTGGCTGTTTCACTAATGGGTCCTTGCAAATTCCTCTCACTTGTACACACAGAAAAAACATTTTTCGCATGAGGTTCTAAAAGAGAAAACGATTTATTCTCTTGAAATGAAATTTCTAAAATGTTTTTGAGTAAAATGGAAATATTCGGTTGCTATTGCAAATAATAGCAAGTCTTTGCACACTCCAAATTATATATAAATAATTTTAAATTGGTTGTAATCATAACTAAAACCATAAAAACTATTATTGTAATTGTATTATAAACCGCACAAGTTTGCTGGAAAACGTGTTGTTTGTTTGTCGCAACAATTTTTTGTCGGTGTGTAGTGTGTCTCTTTTGTCCATCTGTCTGCCTGTCGTTGTATATTTGCCCCTATTATAAATATGATTGATTTTGCCACTAACTTCATGTCCTCAACGGATGTCGTTGGGAGCTGGAGTGTTTATTGTCAGTCAACTGGCTGACATATATTGTACCATTAACGGTTTTTTTCTTTTTTGATTTTTATTTTTTGTGGGGAACGACTTTTGTATAATCCATAGTCACATTTATTATGAATCAGTTTTATTTTTCTTTTATTTTGGTTTCTTTATGAAATAATTCTTTTCATTTTGTTGCTTGGTTCAATGAACCTTTAGTCCGTTTTTTTTTTACATGAGACTCAGGACATTAACTGACAGTTGAAATATGCAAAATGACAAAAGATGGTAGTCGTTGAATTAAATTAAATGTTTATTAAATGTAACAAGAAAGCATCAAACAAATTAAAAATATATCGAGAATTAAGTGAAAAATTTAAGATTTTCTTAAAATTTTAGAATAAAAAAGATTTTTTAATTCGTACAAGTTTTCGACCATTTGTTTTAATAGAATTAGTAAGAAAACGTTCTGAAGACAAATTTTCTCCGGGAAATCGGGGGAGAATTATTCGTAGGAAAAATTGTCTTGAGAATTGTCTCGGTAAAGAATGATCTCATTGATGAAGATATCTCTTGTCAAAAAACCGTCTTAGGAAAATGTTCTTCTTTTGGATAATTCTTTCCCCAATTGCCCGACGTAAAATTGAATCGAGCATGAATTATCTGGTGAAATATTTGCCTTGTATTAAGAATTGTCCTTGAATGAAAAATTGTAAGAACTTTTTGTACGCAATCGAATACTGTCGAACATGCAAATAGCTTTTAATAAAATTTTTACAATCTGCAATTTTTAATTTAATAATAATAATGATTTGGCGCAGCAATCCTGAAGGACTTAGGTTTGAGCTGTGCGTATGATATTTGTTCTCAAAGTGGTGGCAGCTATAGTTTTATGCCGAATCCGAATGGCAGTGTTTTACTCTCGGAGGTTTGCCATTGACTGCCGAGAGGTAAAAATGTTCTCTATACACAGAAAAAAATATACATCATATTGATGAATTAAGTTCTTTGGACCATGATTCATTGTATTGAAGAATCATTCATAATATTAATGACTAACGCCATCAATGTTATGAATGCTATCATAAATATGATGAACGCTTGATAACTGTCGAAAAAGTGTTCTTCAATATGATGAACTGTATGTGCAGAATACATTTCATCATGTTATTGAACAAATACATAAAATACAACATATATGTTCTTCATATTGAAGAACGCTGTTTATCACACCAAATTTCAATAAAAATATTTATTTTTCGTTCATTATTTGCCATACTTCTTAGTTCTCAAGTAGTTCTTGTATGTTCTTTCTTATATAATACTTGCTCGACATGCATAAATTAGTAAAATGTTTTATAATTTATTTATTTATAATTACAATGTTTTATTAATAAAAAGTTATTTTTAACTTTTTTTTTTAAATTTTAGTCTGTTATTTTTTAAATAAAATTTTTACAAGAAAAGTTTTTTTTTTAATATGTAAATAAATATGAACAAGTTCATCAATATGACAATTCAAACTCATTGTATTGAATATTTCGTTCTTCACTATGTTCGTTGATATGAATAAGTTCATATATATAATGAATGCATTCATCAATAATATATCATTTAATGAACGGTGGTATCAATATGATATGGGAGTTGGTGAAAAAATTCATAATATTTATGAATAAATTCATTATATTGATTTTTTTTCTTCTTTGTTCAAAGTGTTATTAGTTTCAGCCTAGGTTTGAACATGGGACCTTTTAACACGCAGTCAAACGCACTAACCGGCGATTTTTAAATGTTTAAAATGAATGTAAAAATTTAATCAGTGAATTATTATGTCAATTAATTATTATGTTGTAGCTCAAAACTTAAAGTAAATAATTTGAATTATAATAATTTTCTGCATTTGCTTTAATTTGTATGCTGAAAAGTATTTGCTATGTACTAAAATAAGGACTGCGTCGAATAAAATTGTCCGTTACATATCTTCCCATAATGTGCTATTGCAAGATTCAAATTAAAAAAATTTGATCATAGTAGCTCTGAATTAAATGGTAAAAAATAATTTGTGTCAGTTATAGTCAATACAAAATTTATTTAACGCGATATTGCAAACGAAGTGGAAGTGCGAGAAAATATAATTAAAATTTTTCAAAAACAACCTAGTTGGTCTTTTAAAAAAATTGCCAAGGAGGTAGGGGCTAACCCTAAGACCATTTCTCGCGTTATCAACCGCTTTAAGGAAGACCTGAGTATTGATCGGAAGAAAGGTTCTGGTAAAAAAGGCCCACGTGATCGTGAAAAGTCGAAGAAGGTTGTGCATATTTTAAAGAAAGATCCAAGCATATCCGGAAGGAAATTGGCGAGAAAGGCGGATTGCTCAGAATCTTTCGTGCGCAGGACTAAGAAAGAAGCTGGGCTGAAGACGTACAAGGTCCAAAAAGTTCCGGATAGAAATGCCGCAAAACAACGAGCTAAAAAGCTGAACATAGATTCGAATGAGTTACAAATTTGCTGGCCGAACTGCCATACTTGCCTATACACATGAAATATTAGTCTATACAAACTCCTAATGGTATTCAATTTTTATTAAATTGTTCTAAAACACTTCGAAATTGGTTGCAATACAAACTACACATCTTTTTATTTTGACAATAACAACCGACTAAGCGGATGAGAGAACCAAATACGTTGGTTGGACAAACAGTTGGTTGGCGCAACAAATCTCTATTCTGTGTGTAGTTATCTTCTAATAGATATTGTGCTTGTGCGGGCCATCAACGGGAACCCGACTATTAACATGAGCAACATTATCTGGTAAATTTGAGATAAATAATTTCTAGAGCAAATTCAATTTTAAATATTTGTTCTTTTTTTTGTAATAAGATCAAATATATAAAAAAAAGTTAGACAAAAA
This sequence comes from Dryomyza anilis, assembly GCA_951804985.1. Classification (NCBI taxonomy): domain Eukaryota; kingdom Metazoa; phylum Arthropoda; class Insecta; order Diptera; family Dryomyzidae; genus Dryomyza; species Dryomyza anilis. The sequence continues at coordinate 27,991,241 of OX638131.1, forward strand.
TTCAAAACGATTCGAAGCATTAAACTTAAATACCAATAGGTATCGGAATATTTGATATCAAAGCCATTATGGTTCAAGGTCATCTATTTCAAAATCAGTAAAATAAAACAATGATCAAAAAGATTCTAAGCAAAGCATTAAGATGTTAATGTTGTTTAATTCATTCTATAAATTTTCTTCTTTTTTTTACACTTTCATAAAAAGATGAATAAATGAATTACCATAAAGTAAAATCATTAATATATTCATATTCATGATATACATACAACAAAAAATTTCAATTGTTTTTCACTTTTAATAGCTGCCACAAAACAGAATAAAAACATATTTTGCACTTCTCTTTTAATTGAATTAATACGAAAGTCATGTATTATAATGATGCAAACTTTATTTCCACGAAGTTCATCAATGGAAATTTAAACTTGCAACTTTTCCATTGTTAATTTTTATTCATTTGTTCAGGTTATTAACATATTTCTTTTATTTATTTGCCGAGTGATTAAACATAATGGCTGAATAATAAGTTGTTTAAGGGCACACGGATAGAAAAGATAAGTTTGAATATGCTTGAATGTAATTATAACGTAATTCGAAATCACCATATAAATATTGAAAGTAATATCTAATTACATTATAATTGAATTGTATTATTTTGTTCAGATTGAAACATTATTATACGATATTTAAACATAAATTGCTTTAAACGCGGATTTACATGAATTTACTATATTAATGTTTCCGTAGAAATATATATTATTCATCAGATATTAATGTATGTTTGATATTTCCGCTATTTAACACATCCAACGTCAATAAACGGTTCTTTGAATTATATGTATTTGGTTATTCGTGATTGTTACTGGGTGACAACGAATTTAAAAATAATAGCTTTATTTTGATTATATGTATGTTTGGCATTACGATATCACAATTAAATAACAGCGCTGCCTACTTTTAGCACTCAGTAACACTCACATTAATACTTTTCATATAGTTCAAAAGTTCTTTTTGGTGGAAGAATTTGTTTAAGTACCGCCAATTACTGTTAATACCAGATAGTGCATGTTTGTAAAATTTCCAATTCCTCCGTAAGGTACTGAACTCAAAATAGGAACAATAGATAGAAATATAATTATTAGGTATAAATAAAATATGTGTAATAAAAATAAAAGTTTAAGTTTATAATTATATAATATAAATAAAAAAAATGTAATTTAAAAAAAAGGTAAAAAAACTAATATTGTGTAAAGAAGATATTAGCACTAAATTTACTATTTTTACATTTAAATTCAATGTAAACATAAATATGTTTACATGTAAATAAAATGTTTTTCACATTCAAACATATATATGTTTGCAAGAATGCCGAAATTATTCTTTCTGAACATAAATATGTTGGAACGAAAACAAAAATATGTTTGGCTATTATTATAATAATGTTTGGCAATGTAATAATACTTTTGTTTGCATAAAGCTTCAAAGATATATGTAATGCCTGTAAAATTATGTTTGGGAGAGTCATTTTTTTTGCAGCGTGCACAGTTCAACAGTTGGTAAAGGGTTTACGGTACCTTAATTTTTGAAATAATTCTGTTAAATATAGAAAATTTGGCTAAAAATAGAAATATTCCTAAAAAATCATGTTATGATTGGTATTTACTAGAGATGGACACGAGAGTGAGTGAGTTTTGACTCACACTCACTCACGCTCACGAAAGATTTTTTCTAATCACGCATACTCACTCACCGCCTTTTTTTGCTCTACTCACACTCACTCACAATCACATGAGTAAAATTAAGATTCAATCACATAAAAATACATATTTCATTTGTAATGTTGGTGAGATTGGTCGACCGAGCGTGGCACCTCCAATACAACCCACATCTTTAAAACCCAATAATAATATTATGATGTTATGGATTTTAATAATATTTAATATTTCAATTTTAAACGGAAATGGAAATGTGAAAGACCTTCGATGTGCTTTTCATATAAAAAAGTAAAAATTGCCTCGAAGAATAATTCTCCGTTGAACAATTCGTGTAAAATCTTTGAGAATTGTTTCTAAAAAATTATCTGTGGAAAAGAATTATCAATAAAAAAATAGTCCGGAGTAGAATTTACCAGGGTTGAATTGACTTTGGGAAAAACTATTTTAGAAGAGATTTTTTTGGTTACTACACTCAGAAAAAAGTTTCCTCATAATAAGAAAAATTTACTTGAAATAACGTTAAGGAAAAAACTTCCTCATTTTTAGGAAATTTTCCTTACTTTTAGTAAAATTTTCCTAATAATAAGGATATTTTACTACTATTAAGGAAAAACCTCCCTAAAAATAAGTAAAATTGAACTTGACGCTATTTCAAGTAAAATTTCCTTATTATGAGGAAACTTTTTTCTGAGTGTACATTTATAACTCGAATAAAAACGGGACCCCACACGAACCCCTGGAACAAATTTAACTTAATAAACAAAAAGAAGTCAATGCAGAGTTATCATTGTTGAAATTGAAAATTGACCTTTTTTCAAAAATGAGTAAAAAAAAAATTGAGTTCTATATCCATTTCCATGAACGGTCATATGAAACCAAGCAAAAACTATTGACATGACCCCACAAAAATTGACTAGCCCATACTAAGAACGGCTGGTTTGCAGGGGTTAGATCAATTGTTGATTGGAACCTTGCAATTTATTCTTAGTTGAGTGGGTATATGACGGTCGCTTTCCTGAAGCCTTCTGAGTTCAAGGGGTGGTCCTACTTGTTATGTAGTTCATCAGAAATATCGAAAAATCGCAAAAAATTAAAAATGAGATTTTTTATTTTATGAAATATTTGACTCACGCACACTCACTCACGAAAAAATTGTACTCACGCACACTCACTCACGGAATTTTTAGGTCTACTCACAATCACGTGAGCAAAATAAGGATTCAATCGCAATCACGCGTGATGACGCGTGATTCACGTGAATCACGCTCACATGCCCATCTCTACCATATTTTGCTTGTAGAAATATTTTTCGTAACCATAACACGATATTTTGGTTTTTCAGAAAGACAATCATACTATAATAGATTACAGTGCCACAAAAGTACAACTTTTTTTCTCCATCTTTAGATTTGATAACGGTTTTAGCGTAATAGGGGGTCGCTGATTTCGAATTTGAAGTTCGTTTTGCTCCATCAGCTCTGATTTACTCACAATTTGCAGTCAAATATGAAGTGTGTTGGAAGACAGTACTAAAAATATTTTTTTTTATAGATAACAATTTGGTGGCTTCAGTAGAGTTGATTATTATGAACAGATTCATTTTTTTTTTATTTTGACACCTTTGTCCCAAAGTTTTTCATTAACCCTCGTTTTTTCGAACTTGAACAGTACTAATTACAAATATTAACATACCGCGTGAACGCCTGAGAAAAGTACTTATTTTAACCCTACCCTAAAACCGTTATCAAATCTAAAGATGGTATTTTTTGTTGCACTGTGTTATCTATTGTAATATGATTATAGCGACCTTATTATTGTTGAAATAAAAAGGAAAATACTATACTTTGATTTGGACAACCATCTATGATTGTAAAGAGCATAGTATGGTGTCGCAACCATATTATTTCTCTGCGTGTATTAGGAAACGTATAGCAGGTTCTCAAATTTTGTGGAAAATATGCAGTTCTATGTCGCGAACTGATCATTAAAATATTGCTTATCAAGATCATGTCTACCCTTATAGGGTAAATTTCTACTAGGGTGCATGCTTAAAAATATGTTCTTGAGACTGCTAAAATCTAGGGTCCGGAGAATAAATTTCTGACATCTTTCAGGTAAACATGCCCCTCTTAGTGGAAGATTTTGGAAAACAGGTTATCAAATTCTGTAGAATTTTACTGAATATTTTGGGTGTTTAGGAAATTAGTTTTTAGCTTTTGATACAAACTCCTATCGAAAATAATTTTATACTGTCTTGAGTATGCCAAAAATTTCATCTATTGGTTTATTTTTTATGTAAAAATATAGACTTCAATTACTTATATTTAAAATCATTTTTAATAGGTACCTATACCAGAATTGGTTATATTATATTATTTTTAGTGACGCATTCTATTTTAACACCGCCAATTTTCTAAATGTATTATGCTTATTTTATTAATTATAAATATTGAATAAAAAAGAAAAAAGTATCAAAAATATTTCAACATATTTAAACAATTGGTCATAACACTGTAAATCCAATTAAGACAAATATTATCGTAAAATTACCAATTAATAAAGTAGCCAATTTTCATAGTTTAACGATAAAGTTATTTTACGACTTAACGGCAAATGTAGTGTCGATGTAGTTTGAAAGAAAACATTTACTGCAGTTGAATAACGACAGTCGGTCGTTTAAGTAAATTGCGTAATTTTAGTGGTTTTCTGAAGATACGTTACTGACATCAATACCACTGCGAAAGTGCACGAATGATAATTGACTGTGTTTCAATTTCAGAAAAATAAAAACAAAACAAAAATAAAATAAAAAAAATTAAATGTTAAAACAGCTTTACTAACGGTTATTAAGAATAATGGTTCGAAATGAAATTGAAAATTATATGGTGGTCATGGTATTATATGTTGGTGATGATGGGCAACTGACTAGTTGTTGACCTTTAGAAAATGTCAAAAGCCAAAGAATTCAATTTAATAATTTGCTTTTTTTATATTTTTTTTTATTTTTTTTATATTTATTATTAAATTTCTTTTTTTTAAATCAAACTGCAAACACGCATATTGTTTTGTCTGTCAGAATGTCCTATGCGCATGGGTTACCATAATTAAAATGATATTCCACCTTTCTTTTAGATTGATTAACTGAAATGCGATACACTGTGTGTTTTCTTATACATATCTATTCTGCGGTGTCCTTATTTTTTTAAATTTATTTTATATCTTTGCTTAATATGATGCATAATTGTAGGTATTGAGAAAACCTAAACCGGAAACTCTATGTTGTTTTGTAAACAATGTATACAAGGTGATTTTATATCTTCGTTATAAAGGCAAAACTAACTAACTGCATATGGGTTATTTTATAAAGAAATTATACAAATATTTTAATAAATACACGCTGAAATATGAAGACTATCCCATTCAGGAAATATCATTTTGGAGTCGTATTATAATTGGATTAGTATACGTAATTTATTTAACACATTTAATTTTCAAGCATCGTTGGCTGAGTTGTTTAGTACTTTGGACAATGCACCGAAAGGTCGAGGTTTCGAACGCCCGCAGTTGTATCATCACAAAAATAGTAGTAAAAGCAACCAAATAATATAAAAATACTGCTTATGGATGAATATTTAAAAAAGAGTTTAACGATTTTTAAAATTTCGAATGTCATTCATAAGTATAATTAGCGTATTCACAGTTTTATGGTATTGGTACGACATTGTACGAATACGACAGTACTGTAAGCACCACTTTTCTACTCGTTCAAATATTTTGTCAAATAAATGCAGCTGATTCTTATAAAATTAAGATTTTTTAAAATTATCATAAATATTATCAATTTGAAAAGAAAAACAAATAAATTAACATTCTATGTGCACTATTTCTTTTAATTTCACAATTTTTCTTCACTTCACAAAATACGACACCAAAAAATATGACTCATGGGCTACTCTCAAATACAACGCTTGTGGTATTTCACTTTTATAAGGGATGCAACAACAAATTGACATTTCTGTGTTATTGTATCGTATATATACGACATGGTACGAATACCATACTAAAATACGATGAACTGTGAATACGCTAATTAATTTCTCTTTAAATGATTATGCTGTATGTAACTTGTTGTACAAATCACTTATTTAAATTTCATAAACGCATTTAGCTCGTTTTAGTTCTACAACGAGGATGCATTTTTTTTTTACAAAAGTACACTCCTTAAAAGCACATATCATGTTATGCCATGCAAGTGCTTTGCTGGCTACTTCTCATATAATATCCTAGTATAAACAACTTTCTATACAAAAATAAAAAAGTAAACTGAAAAAAAAGTCCTTACAATATATATTGAGGTCATGTTTGAGTGGGTGTGTTTTTGTGTGTAGAGATATTAACAGACTACATACTTCATACTTTTTGTTTATTTTTCTTTAAAGATGACTATTTTCTCTGTCTCTCTGAGCTCAGCTGCTCGTTTAATTGTCTGATTCTATTTTGCGATATTTTGTCACTTGAGAAAACTTGAGCATGCAATCAGTAGATGCAGCCGAACCACTCTAAGATTCTGTTCGCATTTGTGATTTGTGGGTATGCGGTTTATTTAATGCTGAATATGCATTTATTTGAAAGAGGCAATAAAATAACAAAGTTTAGTGTTGTCACCTAAATGTATTTCTATTTGGTATTGGTCAATTACACAATTTATACAAAAATATGCCCCACTAGCAATTTGACGAAAATTTTAAGTTAGATAAAAGAATGATACTTTTTAATATGAAACTTAAATTTTTTAAAATGTGATTACACTATAGTCTATAGACAAGGCTATACACAGAAAAAATATCCCTCAAATCCCATTAAAATTGGTCAATAGGACAATTATTGATTTAAAAGTATACAAAAAATTAATCTTTTCATATAAACTCAATGGCAATGTCATGGCATGTTTTAGGATTTAATGGTATTTTCCGATTAAAATAATAATTTATCCTATTGACTATTTTTAATAGTAAAAAACTATTATTTATATAGTATTTTTTATATAGAATTTTTCTGGGTGTATATATCCTGATCAATACGCAAATATTTTTGTTTTTTATGCTAGAATTTTTTATTAGCGCAAGATAAAATAGTAATGTAAAGACATTAATTGTTTGCTTTTATAGCACCTATCGACCTGCTGCATTAATTATAAATATTTTGCCAACATTTTTTTCTTGCAAATAACAAATGGCAAATTAATGTTTGGCAAAATATTTTAAATTAATGATGCAGATCGATATATGCTTTGATAACAAATAATAAATGCCTTTACACTACTATTTTATCTTATACCAATAAAGAGTTATGGCGAAAAAACGAAAAGATTCGCCCTTTTGGCATAACAAGATTTTCAATTTTTTAAATTCGCCCTTTTGGTTTTGTCTTTTGTGGCTATAAATATCCAACAAAATGACATGCGATTTTGGCACATAATACTTGAGGATAAACTACATTCAAAAAATGTAAAAAAAAAAAACGCAAATGTTAAAAATTGTACATTCGCCCCTTTGGTATGATAGTGACGATATAAATTTTATTGAATTATGAAAACTTAATATTTTATGCAATAAATAATAGGTATACCTTCAAATCATTATTTATTGTGTTTGACTGGTCATATCTTCGGTCAGATTAATCCAAATTTCATGTAGTTTATTTCAATATATTAGCTGAAGTATTCTCAATGGAATATAAAATAAATTGAATCGATAATTCAAATCTGTAAAAAGTTAAAGTCCAAAATATGTAGAAAAATACGAAAATTTCCATATATATATATATTACGTAATAACTCAAAAACTTGAGGCAATTTGAACCAGTTGGGAAGGTTAGATCACATGGGAAATTTTAAAGTAGGTGTAATTATTATAGTTAGGATTATCAAAATTATAGTCGGTCTAAGCCGACTATAAATACCCTACACATATGTGTGGTTACCATTCAAAGTGATATATAGGTCACCAGGGTATACGAATCCTGAAAATAACTACAAACATTCAATCGCTGAAGAATTTCCATTCATTTGATACCCATATTTACAAATGGGTAGGTGTACCGAATTTCGATTTTTTTTTTGTGAACCACAAGTCTTTTCTCCGGAAAACTTTATTATCATGTATTTGAGCATGATGTCAATATATATTTGACCAAAAAAGTTTACCTAAGCACGTATACATAAAAATTGATCTTTATATGTACATTTTATATGAGGTATTTGAACATAAGTGGTCGGATCATAGGTCATAATGGACCGATCTCGCCAATTTTTTCGCACATACAGCGTAGGTATATAAGTAATCTAAGTTATAAGTTTCATTTATCTAGCTCTTCAATTTTAAAAGAAGTAGGGATTTCAACAGACAGACAGACGGACAGACAGACGGACAGACAGACGGACATCGCTAAATCGACTCAGGAGGTCATGCTGATCAAGAATATATATACTTTTCCATACCGGAGATGTTCCTTCTGAGTGTTACAAACGGCGTACCAAACTGAATATACCCTTTCACTCTTAGTGTAGGGTATAAAAACTGAGTCGTGATTAGAATCTTGAAGTCCATCGGAAAATCATACTAAGATCGCGTATATTTTTTTTGTTGTTGTGCTGTGTTATCAAAAGAAACATATTAAGTCTTTTAAGACTCTTAAATATGTTGTATTTTCGAATATTACAATATTACATGCATTTTAATAAGACTCTTTTATGAGTAATACTTTAGAGTATTACATCGCAAATAAACACTTAAAAGTGCACAATACAGCTTTAGAAACCTGGATATTTGGAACGGTTTTATGAACCGAAAAACGAAGAGTCTAAATCTCAAAGCAATCCCAAACTAGACTTTTTATTAACCATTATACGTGCTCTTAAAACAAAAGGAGATTTTTTTTTATGAGTCCATTTTCTAAACATTTATAAACAATTCTAAATTGAATACATGTATAACTCATTCTAAGGATTCCTAAAGTGCTCCTTTAATTTTATTTCATTCATCTACTGGGCCAGACCCTTACAGATTACATTATTCTTTTATGTGTAATAATTTTAAATGCGGTACTTTTATAAATATTTTTTCCTTAAAAGCTCATTAGTCAAAAAAAAAAATAAAAAAAAATATTAAACAATCAAATTTCGTTTATTGAACATCAAACGACTAAAATGTTTAATTTTAAGAGATTATTTTACAGATTATCGAAAATGATAATTTTAGCCTGTAATTGAATGATATGATTTCGATATCGCTTGATGTACCCTACTATTGAGTTTAAAAATAACAATAAAGTGTAATAAAAGTATCACATTTCAACATTCATTTTTAATCTAGAGAGTTTTTTTTATACAAAAAAATATTATTTAATACTTTATTTCAACTCTCCATTTTTGTACACCTTTCTTTCAGAGTCAATCTGTCAAATGTATTTTTCATAAACGTTGTTTTTTTTTAAAAAAACCTCTTCACTTTGTGAGGCTTCGCTGAAAAATGCACTAAACAACAATTCAAACTTTTGCTCAACGCAAATTTCGTAGAAATATATAAACTTTGTCTTTGTAACTAAATTTAGTCGTTATTAAAAATTAAAAAAACTACATACAATATCTAGCTAAAAGACAAAAAGTTTTTAAACAAAAATTTGTATTATAAAGGCAATTATTATATTTTACACCTGAGTTGAATTAAGTTTTTCATTTTAATTTGCATATGTGTTTTAATTAAATTGACAAATGGCGAGCTTCTCAGATAGTTCACTGTCGCCTACTTGTTTCTAAAAGGTATACAAAAATAATTATAATTTATTGCGGCGCATTTTCTAAAAAATCACTACACTCAGAAGAACTAGTTATATAAGGTACTTAATGGTATAATAATTATTGATTTGATGGTATTTAAATTCAAACATAATTTAGGGTGTGTGCGAGTTTGTTTAAATTTAAAGATTAAATTTAATTTGTCGGTAATGCAGTATTTGTTATTTAGGGTAATACAGCGTTTACTTTTCATTTAGCACATTTTCGAGCAGACTAAATTAAACAAAATGGGATGACAGCAAACAGATATAAAGGGTGTGTGCGAATTCGACTAAATTGCTGACTAAACTAAATTTGGTCGGTAATGCAGTGTCCGAGTAGACTAAATTGAACTAAATTGGATGACAGCAAACAGACATATGATAATCAATTGATTATGGACTTTAACAATTACCGGTTACCGAATGGCGATCGAATGAAAAGTCGTTCAATTTAGTTTAGTCAGCAATTTAGTCGCACACACCCTTAATTTAACAAAATTTTCATGCAAACTAAATCAAAAACAGCAAATAAATAGATGAGTATTTGATTATTTGCCGACTTTCCAAATTACTGATTACCGGATAGCGATTGATTTAAAACCGTCTTCAAATTTAGACAATGCCTAGTAGAAATTTACCTTATTTGGGAAGATATGATGATCATGCCCAGATCATGTTCCCAATCATGGCCCTAGCAAAATTTCTATAAGGAAACCTAATTAAATTAAAGATCTGTGTGAGTTTGAATAAATTGTAGACTAAACAAAATTGAATATGTTTCCATTCGATCGCAATTCGGTAACCGGTAAATGGTAAATGATAAAGTTCGTATTCAATCCATTATCTTCTGTTTGTTTGCTGTCATTAAATTTAGATTACCGACAAAATTTTGTTCACACACCCTAAGTATTTTTTAATAGTATATTGTAGTGTTCAATGATATTTCCCTATTAGAGGAATACTTTACATTGACATATTAAACTATTACAATAATATAAAAACTTTAATTAATTGTATGTTACATGTTTTTTTTTTGAGAGTTGGACTTATCAATTATTTAAGAAAGCAATTTAACATTAATGGTATACACAAAATATTGTTTTAATAGTTTAAGGGTGTGTGTGAATTCGTCTAAGTTGCTAACTAAATTGTAAATTGGGTTTTCATTCGCCCTGCATTCGGTAACCAGTAATTGTTAAAGTCCGTAATAATTCGATTATCATATGTCTGTTTGCTGTCAATCAATTTACTTCAATTTAGTTTGCTTGAAAGTGTGTCAAATTGAGGGAAAACACTGCACTACCGACAATAATTAGTTTAGTCAGCAATTTAGGGTGTGTGCGAATTCAACTAAATTGCTGATTAAACTAAATTTTGTCGGTAATGCAGTGTTAGATTTTTAATTTAGCAAATTTTCGAGCAGACTAAATTGAACTAAATTGGATGACAGCAAACAGATATATAATAATCGATTGATTATGGACTTTAATAATTATCGGTTATCGAATGGAGATTGAATGAAAAGTCGTTCAATTTAGTTTAGTCAGCAATTTAGTCGAATTCGCACACACCCTTAGTCGTATTCGTATAACCCCAAGTATAATTATAATATACCTTCAATTGATCAAATTTAATAGTACAAATAATTCCATCAATTAGCGAAAAATTTGTTTAGTGTACTTGAGGCAGTGCACTTGCATTGAGAAAGTTTGTGATTTGCACATGAGATGATGATGGATGATGCACTGGCATAAACTATATTAGCTTGCAGTTAATTTAAAATTCAAAAATGATGCACATTATTTGCAATGGTTTGCTAGATAATTATATAGCTTATATGTAGTTAGTATATCTGTATCTATAATAATAATTTCTGCACTAATAACGTGCATAATATGGAATTTTTCTTAATTTATAGTTTTTTTTTTGTTGTGCCCGCAACATGAACACTTTAATTAAAACTCTTTGAAATAAAAGAAGAATTAACAATAGTGTGTAACGGTTAAAACTAAGTGCGCCTTAAGCAATATAGTTTAAAACTATTAAATAAAATCCAATCGAAAAATGTAGGTTATAAATAATAAAGCTTCTAAATGATTGCAAGCATACTTTAATTAATTTAATATTTTTAAAACTGTATTTTATTCTTACTTCTGACTCACGTTCTTTATATCGTAAATAAATTAGAACATGTGGTAAATCATTTCCACATTTAAAACCATTTTTTTCTTGGTAGGAGTTTTTCATATTTTATGACTTGTTGTATGGTGTTTTCTGGATATACATAAAAATTCAAGTTTTTGTTGTTGTTTGGTATTTATTTAATGCTTTTTTACGGTCGTTGGTTTCGTAGTGAAGTCATTAAGTTTCGCAGTTTTGTGGCCACAAATAAATTCGAAAGGAAAGTTTATTATAAATATCCTCAAACATGCGAAATTTAGTGCGGAAAAATGGAAAGTTATAAATTTGTTTTTATTTTTCTATTATTAAACTGTAAAAATAGATTCGGCAATTTAATATATTATTGGACATTCGAATTCATGTTTAGAAATAACTATTGCGGATAATAGAAAATTTATTTAATTAATTCTAATGAACCGTTTATTGAATCTAACCCAAGTAACAGATTGCAAAAATTATTTTGGATCTATAGATGTACATGTGGCGTATGTGTATTGATACGTAGAATTAACCGTTTCTTGGCTATGAATGGAAATCTATGTAGAAATCTTGAAAAATTCTATTCTCAAATTGAGAATCGAAATATAGAAAAACTGTGTATAAATGATCGTACGATATCTACTTCCAAACTATGAAAATATCTAGATTTCGTGACGACGTACCCTGTGTTAGAAGGGAATGAATTACTACATGGGTTAATGATAATTTTTTCTCAAGTCAAGTTTTGCCTGATCGAATTGTTTCAAAGACAATTCATCCCTAATGTCAATTCATTTCGAAACAATTCATCTTCCGTCTATTCTTCCACGACAATTCTTTTCGGGACGAATCTTCCTCCAACAATTGGTGCTCCGGACTATTCTTCCCCCAGACTATTCTTCCCCGGCTTATTTTTCACCAAGATTAAATTCTCTAGACGAATTTGATTTCAAAGTCAAATATTTTTTTTTTAAATATATACAGACTTTAAAACAAAACTGTCTTTAACCAACAAAAAATACAATTTTTTTAAATTCAAATTTTATTTATCTTTTAAGCCCGCTTCAATCAGTCACCTGCCAAACCCACCAAACATGACTAATGAAAGCAATAATCCAGATACAACAAATGGCACAACGCAGCATGAGAAACTCTCTGGTTATGATTTCTATCGCAAGGTTTTGGGTTCGCCCAAATATATAGTAAGTTAAAAACATTTACATATTTTAAACTGAAAAATTAAATTAAAATGTTATGCCACAGGTGGCACCCATGGTTGATCAGAGTGAGTTGGCCTGGCGCATGTTATGTCGTAAATATGGCGCCGAACTCTGTTATTCACCCATGTTTCACAGTAATCTCTTTGCCAACGATCCCAAGTATCGCAAAGATGCGTTGCAGTCCTGTGCCGAAGACAGGCCACTTATTATACAGGTGAGTTTATTTTATTAAATATAAATTTAAAATTATAAACTATATAATTTTAGTTCTGTGGCAACGATCCACAAACACTGCTAGATGCTGCTCTCCTAGCACAAGAGCATTGCGATGCGGTAGATATTAATTTGGGCTGTCCGCAGGCCATAGCCAAACGTGGTCATTATGGCTCCTTTCTGCAGGATGAATGGGATCTATTAAGAGATATTGGTAAGTTTTTCAATACTTGTTGCAGTTCACTGAACACTTAAAAGAGTCACTTCAAATTTAGTTCACTTCGCACACTTCCCTTACCAAATTTGCGCGCTCTCTTAGGGTGTGTGCGAATTGAAATAAATTGCTGACTTTTTATAAATTGTTGGAAGTGACCGTTAATGCAGAGTTTACATCATCGTACAATTAACACAGCACCTTATTGTAGTCCACAAAATGTCAACTGGAAATTTATAAAACTCACTTTAATTTAGTAGAATTCGCACACACCCTTAGTCATTATTTTCGCATGCCCTAAGTACATCTTATATTATATATTTGAATAGAATTGATCAGTCGATCGACTGGAAATAAATTCAAATATACATAATCCAAATTTGAAGTCTAAAATATATATCTAATATATATAGGAAATGCCGTGCTTGTCATCATCATACATTTTGCATAGTACACTGCATTACCAATGATTTCCAGTTATTTAGGGTGTGTGCGAGTTTAACTAAATTTGAAACTGAACTAAATTTTGTCGGTGCAGTGTTTACTTTTCAATTTAGCAAATATTCGAGCAATTTAAATTCAAACTAAATTGAATGACAGCAGACAAAGAGATGATAATCGATTGATTACGGACTTTTCTAATTATCGGTTACCGAATTGTGATCAAATAAAACCCATTCAATTTAGTTTAGACTTCAAATTAGTCAAACTCGCACACACCCTTAATTTAGACTTCATATGTATAAAAACTTGCACACATCATAATTATTACGTATATTGTTAAATTTTTATATAAGAGTTGGCAGTTGTAAATCCGTAATACTGTCCATTTCTTATACATAATATCGGCATTGCTCATATATCAAGTTATGTAGGATGTGTGCGAATTTTTCATTTCATCGCTATCCGATTTTTGTTTTATTTATTTTATTTTTTATTCTGCAGTAAAAACTCTCCACACAAAACTCTCCGTACCCGTCACCTGCAAGATACGCATTTTTGAGGATCGACAAAAGACGATAAAATACGCAAAAATGCTGGAGGAGGCTGGGTGTCAGCTGCTGACCGTGCACGGCAGGACGCGTGAGCAAAAGGGGCCCCTGACAGGCATTGCCGACTGGAGTTACATCAAAGAAGTGAGGTTGGTACTAAAAAATAAATAAAAAAAACAAAGTAGGACTGTGAGCGAGCTTGTCTAAATTTGTCGATATTGCAGTATATAATCCTAAATTGGGTCTTTTCGATCCAACTAAATTGAAATAATTTGAATGATCGATTGGAGATCGAATGACATTTTTACAATGCATACTTCAAATTTAGACGAACTCGCACACACTATAAATAAATTATTTTACTAAAAAAATCTAATTCTAGAGAAAACATTAAAATACCCATGTTTGCCAATGGCAACATACTATGTCTCGAGGACGTACAACGTTGCCTAAGCGAAACGCAAGTTGATGGTGTCATGACAGCCGAGGGTAATCTACACAATCCTGCTATCTTCACAGGCACAGCACCCAAAACATGGGACATGGCATCGGAATATTTGGATTATGTTGCACAATATCCATGTCCCGTGTCATATATACGCGGGCATTTATTTAAAATGTTTCATCATGTGTAAGTGAATTTATTTAAATTTATTTAATGGCATAATTCATGAATTTAATTAATGGTTACACACAGCATGAACTTGCGTCCAAATTCATCGCTGCGCGAAGAACTGGCAGTTTCAAATAAATTACCACATTTTCGTCAACTTGTAGCAAAAATTCAAACCAAATACGAACCATACCATGAGGGTCAGCAACGTTATGAGGGTGAGGAAGTGGATCCCAGCGTTTTGCAAACAGAAGATGCGGTAAGTGGTGTAGAGTTAAAAAACATTTAAAAGGTTACTACTGGACCAATATTGTTATCAATTGAACACAGACTTATTTAAGATGGGTAATAATTCTTATTCGAAATTCTCTACGTGGTACCGACTGGCAATAATGTCTAAGACGGAGTTAGCTAAGGTTAAATATTGGAAACAATTAACCCTCCACGTGAGTGCCTATTGGTAATAAGCTCCCTAGTGTCCTATCCGCATCAAGGAGTTCACTATGGTCAGATATTGGAAAATATCCTCATTCTAAACCCATTACGTGAGTCCCGACTGGTAATAATATCCCCAATATTGTAACCATCTTGTGAATTAGTTAAGGTCAGATGTTGAAAAGAATTATCATGCCAAACCCTTCATTTGGTAATAACCTCCCCAATGTCCTATACTCACGACGGAGGTACTAAGGTCAGAAATTAGAAACTATCCTCGTTCTAAACTCCCCATGTGGGTTCTGATTGGCAATAACCTTGCCTGTGTCCTATACTCAGGATGGAGTTACTAAGGCCAGATAGTGGATTTGTAGTAACCGCTCCAATGTTCTATACTCTTTTTAAACTATCTACGTGGTTGCCGATTATAATAACCCCAGTGCCCTATACTCCCCAGAGTCTCATACTTATAAATCTAAACTTTCAACTTGTGTGATGATCGGTAATTACTTACCCTGTATCCTATACTCATGACGGAATTACTAAGATCAGATATTGCAAAAAAAAAATCTCATACTAAACTCTACACGTGGTTGCCGATAGGTAATAACTTCCCAAGAATCCTATCCCTAGTAAGGAGTTCCCTAAGAACAGGGAGAATGTCTGTCATTTAAGGGTACTCAATGATTAGCCTTCTAGCACTTATATAATTACCATATAATTCAATAAACTTTGAAAACACTATGGTGGTAAAAATTTAACAGATTTTAAAATGAAAGACAGTTATACTATACTATTTTAAACATCTATTGAATTCCACACTTTAAATACACAGTACAACCTCAGCCTGCCACCATGGTTATGCCAACCCTATGTACGCGTTGCCCCCGAGACTCACAAACAGATAATCGCCGAGAAGGTGCGTCTCGCCGAGGATCCCAATCGCAAGAAACGTCAATATTTCGACAACGATGGCAACGAAATTTCGCGCAAGAAAATGAAAAAGTTACGTAGACGCATGCGTCGACCCAACCGACCGGAGGGTGAACATGAGCGCAATCTCGAAAATTGCGATGAGTGCACAAATCCTATGGTAAGTATTATTTTTACCAAATCAATTTGTATTTTATTAATATTTTATATGTTTTACTCTGTCAAGGGTTTTAAGTGTGAATTTCGTTTGTGTCGCGTTTGTTGTCGCGAAAAGTGCTACACCGAAGACTACGATTGTCCCGGTCATGGTATTCTGATCAAAAGTCGTCGCGTCAAGGCAAAACTTTATGGCAATACATCACAAAATGATGATTCCGGTGTGGCGGCAGAAAGCGTCGAAGCCGAGGAAGACAGCAGCTGTGAGAGCCCGGATGGGATCACGGAACCAATGAATTGCAGTTGACGACGACGTAGCAACAGTACATTTTCTACACCTCAAACTATTTTACTTTTACCTGTAAACTTTCTAGTAATTTTATTAGAGTTTAAGAAGTTTTTGTTTAGCGATGACGAACGAGTTCCTGTGTTGGCCAATATGACGATAATAAATGCATAGTTAATTTTTTGAAAAGATGCGTTTTATTTGTTTTTTTTTTTTTTTTTAATTGATCAGGTTTAGCTGGAAAATTTAATTTTAGAAATAAATTGTCAATTAATATTTGCAAATTGCTAAAAATATTTTATTTTATTAAAATTTAAAATTCTTCAAAACGAAATGGTGTTTTAGGGTGTGAGCGAGTTAAACTAATTTGCAGAGATTACTAAATTTTGTCGGTAATGCAGCGTTTACTTTTCAATTTATCAAAATTTCGAATAACCAAATAAAATATTTCATTACCTATATCGTTTGGCAACTTAGTTTAGTCGTCAAAAGCACACATCCTAAATAAAAAAAATAATAATTTACTACAAAAAGTTATGGATTTCCAAAAAATTATATTGGGCAAAGTTTGCTTAATTTAAACCAACCCTGTTTAATATCAACGCACTGCGTTACCGTCTACTACTATATCGACCGATTGCAGCGAATGCAATAAAAGCAACGATAACCGATAACGATAAACGTAATCAGCTGTTATACGATTTTCATTTTTCATAATGAAAATAAAACAATAAAAAGCAAAAAGAAAAAAATTGCAACGAAGCGAAAATTTTCCAACTTTAATGCGCAAAAAACAAACATAAATAAACAACAAAACAATTAAACATTTCACAACAATAACAAAAAACAAGTAGAAGCAAAGAGAAAGCAATGCTCGATTCACTGCGACACGAGCAGCACCAGCAACAACAGCTGCGCTCCATGGAGTTGCCGCAGACGCCATCGACAACCTCGTCCACTAGCAGCAGTTTTGGTGCGGTTGCAGGCAACAACGATGAATCACTGGGCAACGCAACTGTAAGACATATAGATAAAACATAAATTATTCTATACGCCCTACATATTCCCTCTCAATAGATACTTTGCACCCATGACGGTGTGCTGCTGAAGAAGGCCAGCGCCGAACACATCGGTGACCTCAACACCAGCGGTTCGCTTTCGCTGGTCGAATATGCGACGCCGCGTCGCCTCTGCATCGAATGGCGACCAAACGAAAACAACATCATCGCCGACGATGGCCAGGATCAAAGCGACTGGGCACTCGTCGATACCATATCACGTCGTTCGCGCACAACTTCCGAGTGTAAAGTGTTCAACACCAAGCCATCGGAGCTGTTGAGTGCGCCATGCCGACCGCGCGTGCTGCGGCTGCAACTGGAGGAACTCGATTCGATTGATGTGAAACATCGCGGACAGACTATGCGTTTTATGCGTAAAAGTGATAATATGTTGCATAGTGAATTCTTTTTTCAACACGGCAATGCAGATCTTTTTGTGCATTCAATGCGTCAGTTGCACATTATCGATAGTGTGCACTCGAATCGTGAAAAATTCATTGTGTTGCCCACCGAAACGCAACAGTTGAAAAAAACTTTTGCCGAGCTGGATATTGGCGAAATTAAATCTAGCTCTGTGGGACACGAGAGTTGGCTGCCCAATAAGGTTGTGGGATTTTTGGTAAATTTTCCCGATTATGTGCAGCCGCCTTTTCGTGGTTCGCCCAAGTCGCGTCCTGGTGCTGCTACCACGTTGTGCGGTGCTGTAAATGGTGGCGATGCAGAGCAGCGCAAACAACGTCAGTCATCGGTTGAAAACTATCAGCTGATTGGTCTGAGTGGGAGCAGCAGCATGGAGAAGTCGTCGCCGAGCGATAGCAGTGAGTTGGAGAACGTCAAGGAGGAGGACGAAAAGATAGTCAATATGCTGCCCGAGCGACAGCCTGTTATAAGAGGTACGTCATAAAGCTTTTTCACTTTTTAAACTTTGATATTTTGGTGTTTATAACCTGCAATCAAAACTAATTTATCAATATAAAAAACCATGACACACTTTTAAAATGTAAAAGTGACATCTTCCGCATTACTTTCCGTTAAATAAAGTTAAAAAATAATTATTACAGGTGCTCCACTCAACGAAACACAGTGGCTGGAGTTTCAGACACCCGACGGACGCATCTCCGATCCGACACGCATCAGGGAGCTAATCTTTCGTGGTGGCATCGAGCACAGTCTTCGCCCAGAATTATGGAAATATCTGCTCAACTACTATGAGTGGAATGATACCGCCGTCGAGCGCCTGCAGCGACGCAAAGAAAAATCCATGGAATACTACAGCATGAAGGCACAATGGCTGTCGATGAGCACAGCACAAGAGGCAAATTTTTCTGGTTATCGCGATCGTAAGTGTCAAATTGAAAAGGATGTCAAGCGCACCGATCGCACGTTGCAGTTCTTTGCCGGCGAAGACAATCCCAATTTGCAACTGCTGCAGGGTATACTCATGACCTATGTGATGTATAATTTCGATTTGGGTTATGTGCAGGGTATGTCTGATTTGTTGGCGCCCATCTTAGCCATACAGGTGAGTTCAAATAGATGTTTTGGTTTGAATCATGATGAAACCAAGACACAAGTTTTTTTTTATATTGAAATAAAAAAAAAAAATTTCAAATAATGAAAAACACGTGTGCTCGCATTAAACTTTCAAAGGCGACTGATTGAAAATTTTTGATTTTGTTTTTAAGGGTGTGTGCAAATTTGACGAAATTGCTGACTAAACTTTACTTAAAAAGTAAAATTCATCTGTAGATATAAATTTTATATGAGGTATTTGAACATAAGTTGTCGGTACACCGGTCACAATTGACCCATCATTTCTTGTTTAGGTGTTTCATTGATTTAGCTCTTCTTGTTTATCTGTAATCGTGATTTCAACAGATATGCGGGCAGACGGACATCGTTAAATCGACTCGAGAGGTAAAGCTGATCAGGAATATACATACTTTTCTATACCTGATATGTTTTCTTCTGGGTGTTACAAACAGCGTACCAAACTGAATATACGCCATTTCATGATGGAAAGATATACGAATTCGAATTTCGGTAGTGAATTTTAATAATTTCGACTCGTTGTTGGCTCGTATATCTTTCCATCATGAAATGGCAAACCTTACTGAAGAGAAATGTCAACATAGCGGCAAGAAATATGGCGTCGTTTGCTGTCCCTGTAGCTCTACTTTTGTAGCGTCCCTGTTGAAAAAACTTTTGTAGCGCTCTTATTGAAAAACCCTTTATATAATTATGGTGAGATTTGAGTGAAATTTCATTCTAAATGCTTTTACCTTTGCTTTGAGTCGTGCTTGATTATTTCAATGTCTTTGAATACCATATATATCTCGTGGTTCATCCTGATTCGTTAGAAATTGGACGCAAGATTGTACGTTGGATTTATCTGTCTACCTCTCCGTGTACTCCCAAAACATAGTTAAGAAACAAAAGCTACTGTTTAAAATGTTGATCATAAGTTGGACTGATATGAGAAGCGTCATATCGTCCGTCGAATGATGGTTCTACTTTTTAATTGCCTACTGAATCCAAAACAGTCCTTCCTTGCCAATAGTTATTCTCCGTTTAATCTCCAGATTTATGTACGTCGTCGTTGGTATTTATTATGCATTTTAAATAGCAACAACTTTTTGGTACTCTGCCCCACTGTGCTTCGGCCTCAACAGTCTAGTTATAGATATTTTTTTACAAAATTAACCAACGCTCAGCACCGTCTTCATGCAATGTACCGTGATGATCGAATGAAAGGATTATCTTGGTGTGAGTTGTTTTGGTATGAGATGTCTTGGTATGCAATGTGGTTATTCGCATAATTTTGGCTGGAGCCTCAACCTGTCAAAAATATGCAAATCTGAGGTCGAATATAAGGAGTGCGCACGAAAAAATTGTAACATAGATTTTTACTTCCTATTTTTTTAGAAGTGTTCGAAAGAAAAAATTTAATGACAGATGAACACAAAATAAGTTATTTTCATTTCCACAAAAGTGTTAACAAGAAATTGATACTCAAGCTGAAATTCAAAAAATAATTGTGATATTTGTTCAACAAAATTCGAAATGGAGTCACTTAGAAATTGTCAAAACTGTTAAAAGTGTTCCGTAAAATTGTTAACCGGGTTTTGAAAAACATTAATGCCAATCTAAACATTGATCGAAAGGTGGGATCTGACATGCAGTTGAATGCAGTTGATTCGAATCGTTTATTCGAAAAATAAAAAGGAAGTTGGCCTTAAATCGTACAAAGTTCCGAAAGTCTCATTTTGGATTGCTATGAAATTCATTTACGCAAGAAATAGATGATAAAAATTGCAGACATAATTTGTAACAAAATTTCTGTTTTGCATTATGGATGACAAAACATGTGTATTGGCGAACTTTTTACAGCTTCCAGTAACGTCTTTGACAAGGAGTATCAGCGGGAAAATGTGCCAGAAAAGTAGAGAATCCAAAAAAATCCAAGTCCCCAAGAAATTTCTCGTGTGACAGGCAATATGCAGTTGAAGTAAAAAAAAGCCAGCCGTATGTAACTTCTGAGTCAATCAACACGGATATGTGTATTGCTAAAAGCTTGCAAAAGTGGTTAACACCATTTGTAATGAAGCGTTAAGAATCGTACTTCTTTTGTATTGATCTGGCATCATGCCATTATGGAAGCGAAGGAGTGGTTCACCAGCAATAATAGCAGTATTGTATCTAACGAGGCTAATCCGCCAAACTGCCGATATATAAGGCGATTGGAACGTTATTGGGTTCTAATTAAGAGAAAACTGAAGGAAACGAAAGGTTAATCGAAGGACATAAGGGTATTTAAAAATAATTGTATTTCCGCTTTCCAAAAACATTGATGAAAATATCTTAAAGATGGAAGAAATTTCTAAAAAGGTTCATAACTTCCTTATAAACAAAGAATTCTATTTTTTTTTTATTAGAGAATTTACATAAAGTGAGTCTATGTTACAATTTTTCGTGCGCACTCCTTAGGTGATATAGACAGTACACAAGTCAGCAGCGGTGAAGTATGACTTACACTGTTTTAGATAGCGCTTCTTTCATCATATTAAATATTTGATCGTTCCAATAGAGCTCGCATTGTATTTATATGCCTAGAACGTCAAGAAGAGCCGGGAAAACAACAGCCCAAGTAGGAATTAACGACCGGCACAAGCCTGAAAAAGGCTTGTGCCAATGCTACTAAGGCCTGCGCTGTTATCCAAGCTCGTTCCAAGACTGTGTCAAGACTGGAATGATAACTATGTTACAAGCCTGTATTTCAGGCTTGTACCCAGTCTCGTTGACAAATTTTGTGCCAGACTTAATTCGCTGTCTTGTGCCAACATTGTGTTTTAGGCCTGTACCAAGACTGTGTCAAGGCTGGAATGATAACTATGTTACAAGCCTGTAATTCAGGATTGTACTAAGGCTTGTACCAAGGCTTATGCCTCAGTTTTGAAACAAGACATATTACCCAGACTTGCGACAATCCTTGTAATACGCCTGAAGATTCAGGCTATTGGGCATAATTTGTCATGGGCATTGCATTCATTATTCATTTCATAACACTTGAGAGTTGAGTCTGTCGATAAATAAATATGTAAGAGGTTAACAACCAATTTAACAGGCAGAGAATGTGGCCTTGCAGACTTATTGTTCAGACAACTCCAAATAGTTGAGTTTCTCGAATATATTTTTGACGTTTAAAAAATCGTCAACAAACATTTTTTTTTCATCAGATAAGTGTTCTTTAACATGAAAACAACACAAAAATGTCAACATAGTAAACTTTAATTTACTCAAGTCAAAGTCGGTACACACGCAAAACTAGGCATGGGACAAAAAGTTGTCGAGACGGAATTTTGAATTTCCGTCAGCACATGGCGGTTTGAATAATTTGACAATTTTCATATGTGGCTCAATATTGTGTCATCCTTGTGTCAATATTGGTATACCGAGGCCTGTGTGGAGACCGAGAATGAAAGTTGTGCCAGGCTTGTGTCTAACCTAAACTAACAAGGTATGTGTAAAGCCTGGGAGTGACGATTGTCCCAGACTTGTGTCTAATCTAAACTAACGAGGCTTGTTTGAAATCTGGGAATGACGAATGTGTCAGGCTTGTGTCAAGCTTGTTATATCAAGGCCTGTGTGGAGTATGTGACTAACGATTGTGCCAGCCTTGTGTCTGACCCGATATACCAAGCCTTGGTAGTCAAGCTTGTAACAAGCCTGGCACTTTTGTTGCAGCCTGGAAATTCCTACCTGGGAGTCAGCAGAAGGATTTTCTTTGGTGCAGAATTTAAACATGTATTGCACTCTAGTTATTTTTTTTTCTGGGAAACCTTGCCTGTAATGAAAGAATTTGTCAGAAAACCATAGGTAAAAAGCTGTGTGTTTAAGCTTTGCTTGGCAGAAGACTAATTAAGCATTGAATTGATAAAAAGAGTCTCGACTTGGCATCTAGTATTCGTCCAAGAATAGTCCTTGGTTTCTCAGTTCTGTCTGAGTTTTGGCCCAAGGTTTCATATCCAAGCATTGGTCTGCAATTGATAGCTGAGTCTTCAAACCGTCGACAACTTTGGCATTATCTGCAGAAGAAAACAGTAAATTTATAGCATCCCATGTACCAATGTTGGCCAGACTTGCGCCAGTACTACTCAACCCTGGGCTATATACAGGGTTTTTCAAATGGGACACTACAAAAGTAGAGCGACAGGGACAGCAAACGACGCCATATTTCTTGCCGCTCTTTTGACATTTCTCTTCAGTAAGGTTTGCCATTTCATGATGGAAAGATATACGAGCCAACAACGAGTCGAAATTATTAAAATTTACTACCGAAATTCGGAGTCAGTGGCCTCAACGTTAAGAGCGCTACGTCCAATTTATGGTCGTCATAATCGTCCTAGCAGATCAACAATTGAGCGTCTAGTGGAAAAATTTGAATCCACAGGCACAGTACAAAATGTTTCCGTGCCAGTGAGAGACAAAGAAGTGCCCGTAGTGTCGAGAATATTGTTACCGCTGAGGCTTCAGTTGAAGAATGCCCAAATGTGTCTCTCTCGTCGTTCTCAAGCGTTCGGCATCTCTGTGACGTCCTTGTGGCGAATTTTGCGAAAATATCTTGGCCAACAACCTCAAAATCAAATTGACGCAAGAACTGAAGCCGCTTGACCACCTGAAGCGTCGTATGTTCGTGAATTGAGCTGAGCAACAACTTGAAAATGATTCGGATTTTTATCGAAAAATCATCTTCAGCGATGAGGCTCATTTCTGGCTGAATGGCTCGTCAATAAACAGAATATGCGTTATTGGTCAGACGGCAACCCACACGTACTCCATGAGTCATCATTGCATCCCAAAAAAATAAAGGTTTGGTGCGGTTTATGGGCCGGCGGCGTCATTGGGCCGTACTTCTTCCGTGATGATCAAGACCGTCACGTTACTGTGAATGGGAATCGCTACCGTTCACTGATAACCGAATATTTTTGGCCCCAATTGGATGATATGGACTTGGAGGACATGTGGTTCCAACAGGACGGCGCCACAAGCCACACAGCGAATGCCACAATCAATTTATTGGAAACCAAGTTTGGAGAACGAACGTGTTATCTCACGAAATGGTCCAGTCTATTGGCCGCCTCGGTCGTGCGATTTGACGCCGTTAGACTATTTCCTGTGGGGCTACGTCAAGTCTATGGTCTATTCCAACAAGCCAGCGACGATTGATGAACTTCGTACGAATATCGAACGTGAAATTGCAGCAGTATCGGCCGATTTATGCTTGAAAACCGTCGAAAATTGGGTTCAGCGTCTGGACTTCTGCAAGCGTGCCCGTGGTGGCCATGCAAAAGAAATCGAGTTCCATACATAATGGCATCGAACGTACTTTTACAGGAATAAAGAATTTCATTGATATCCAAACTTTTGTAGCGCTCTTTATAAAAACCAGAGTTGTCCCAAGGATGATAACTTCGTGCCTTTGCTGGTGTGTATGTTGTGGCCCAATGCCAGAAAACAGTATAGGCCCAGAACTGGAACAATGCTGTTTAGTTGATTGGCGCTATTAAAAAATATCTTTAATATGTATGTTAAAATGATGCAACAAAAGTCATCGGGATCGCTTTACAGAAAAGCACAGACTTTTTTTTCCAAAATCAAATACAATACTACGCCCAGAAAAAATTACTATTATTATTTTAATCGGAATATACCATTAAATACTAGAAAATACCATTGAGTTTATATGAAAAGATTTATTTTTTCTATACTATTAAATCATTAATTGTTCCATTGACCAATTTTAATGGGATTTGGGGGAGTGAGTGCATATAGATCACTTACCGGTCGAAGACTAATGATTTTGGCAACAAAACTTGACAGCTCAGTGTTGGCCGAGTCTTGGGTGAAGACTAATTTACCAAGACTTAGCCGTCCAAGCTTGGCTAATCATTGGCCACGTTGTCAAGTCCAGAAGTTTCTACATGGGATTCTCTTTTGTTATTGTAAAAATATTATATAAAATTAATAAATATTATTTCCTCTCATTTGCAGGAGAACGAAGTCGATGCCTTCTGGTGTTTCGTTGGCTTCATGGACATGGTCTTCGCCAACTTTGACATCGATCAGGCTGGCATGAAGTCACAATTTGCACAACTGCGTCGTCTGCTGCAATTCGCGAATCCGCGTCTCTTCAACTACATGCAGACGCATGACTCTGACAACATGTACTTCTGTTTCCGTTGGCTGCTCGTCTGGTACAAGCGCGAATTCTCCAACGACGATGTGCTCAAGCTGTGGGAGTGTCTGTGGACACGACTGCCATGCCCAAACTTTCACATTCTCATTTCGGTGGCGATACTCGATCAGCAGACGGACATAATCATCGAGAGCAAATACGAATTTACCGAGATCTTGAAGCATGTCAATGAGCTGTCGGGTCAGCTGGATTTGCAGCGTACTCTAGAGGTGGCAGAGGCGATTTATATGCAAATCAAATGCGCCGATAGTTTAACAAATGATGTCCGTCAAATAATTGGCGAACCATTGGTGGAGTCGGAGCAGTCGGAAGATTTAGAGGCTGCTGCTGCAATAGCGGCACAACAGGAATTCGATGATGGCTTTGATGAGTTGGTGCGTGAACCGACGCCCGAGGAGCGTGAGAGGCAGCAACAGCTGCTGGAGGAGGCGTGCGAGAATTCGATGTTTATGCAGTTTTTGTAGAGCGCGACGTGAGGGTGTTGAACATTATTTTTATATTATTAAAACGCCAACGAAATATACGAGGTGTGATAATGGCGAGTGAAGTAAAGGGTTTTTCAAATGGGACGCTACAAAAGTAGAGCGAAAGGGACAGCAAACGACGACATATTTCTTGCCGCGCTTTTGACATTTCTCTTCAGTAATGTTTGCCAATTGATGGAAAGATATACGAATTCGAATTTCGGTAGTAAATTTTAATAATTTCGACTCGTTGTTGGCTGTATATCTTTTCACCATGAAATGGCATACCTACTGAAGAGAAATGTCAAAAGAGCGACAAGAAATATGGCGTCGTTTGCTGTCCCTGTCGCTCTACTTTTGTAGCGTCCCTGTTGAAAAACCCTTAAAAAAACTATTGTAGCGCTCTTATTGAAAAACCCTTTAATAATATGAGGAAATTAAATTATGAAAGAACGATAATATGAGAGAGCATAAATAACAGAGAGCGAAAACACGAAATACTAAATCACGAAATTTGTTATAAAAGAAAAACGATTTTGTATAAACGTCGTATATTAAATCGTTATTTGGGTCACATTCCCGATTGTTATTTTTATTTTTTTTTTTTGTTTTATAAGAATTATATTTAAAACAGCTTAAAATAAATAACATCATTTTAAAATTTAAATGTGTAGAAAATCACACACACACGCACCTCTTTATACGGGATTTTATTGCATAACATGTAAAAGTTTTTATAGCATATTTAATTTTATGTTACTACTATTGAAAAACACAACAAATTATAAAAAAAAACGAAAACTGAATATTGCTTTTCAACAAATAATTATCGTCAATTTACTACAATAAAATAAATTTGATAAAATATATAAATATGTATCATATGTGCTTTTTATTTGATAATAGCAGGCTGGATAATTTGTTGATTTCAAAGAGTCGATATGGAATTGATTTACAAATTTTGCCAACTTAATTTTAAAATATCAATCAATATCACCAAAAGTTCTTCATTGCATATTTCTTTTACAGATAGTGGATCTACATAACTTTAAAAAACTATTTTAAAGTATTGATTTTGATGCAAATTTTTCAATATTGATTAAACGAACATTTATTTTAAAATATTATGGTATTAATTCTTTAAAATAACAATGAATATTTAAGTCGAAGTTGTATTTTGAATCGTTTCAGCTATAGGACATAATTTAGATATGAGATGTATTAATTATTCAAAAGAAAGCGTTAAAAAGCAGGTAAGAGCTGCGATACAACATGAAAATTGATCGTCTTTAAAAGAGCTACAACATTTCTAAAGACATCACGTTTGTATTTCTTCAAATATAACATTTTGTGTAGAACTTTCAAAATCCCCAAGTTTGACATACAAAGGAATATTCTAGCAAAACCGTGCGCTATGGAACAAAATGGTTTTCAGATTCGAGATCAGCGATTAATACTTATATAAAAACCATTGAAAACTTGAGTTGAAATTTTTTTCCGAAAATTAAAAATAGGATGGGCTAACCACTTGATTTGAAAATGTGACATAAAAAAAAATTTGAATAAGCTCAATGAGATATAGTTTTTCTTGTAGAGAATGACGAGCGGAACTGCGGATCCAAATTTCAAATAGCTATCCTTCCAAAATTGCCTTTTATGGGCCCAAAACTGCTTTTTAGGAGTTATGTTTAGTGCTTCAATTTGACTAATTTATAAACTAGTTAAATTTTATTTATATTTTGTAATTAACTGGTAAATATTTCTGCGCTAAATAAGATATAAATCATGAAAATCTGTTAAGAATTGATAGAGTTAAAAATCAACACAAAATTGTTCGAATTTGCAAAAAAATCGTAAATTCGACATTTTGACTGAATATTGTGAAAAAACTATACAAGATAGAGCAAAATAGTTTTCAATTTCGAGATCAGCGAATAATGCTGATCTAAAAACCACTGAAAACTCGAGTCCAAATTTTTTTCGGAAAATTAAAAAAAGGATGGGCTAACCACTTGATTTAAAAATGTGACATAAAAAAAATTTTGAATAAGCTCAATGATATATAGTTTTTCTTGTAGAGAATGACGAGCGGAACTGCGGATCCAAATTTCAAATAGCTATCCTTCCAAAATTGCCTTTTATGGGCCCAAAACTGCTTTTTAGGAGTTATGTTTAGTGCTTCAATTTGACTAATATATCAGCTAGTTAAATTTTATTTATATTTTGTTATAAAACTGTAAATATTTCTGCGTTCAATGAGATATAAATCATGAAAATCTGTTAAGAATTGATTGATTTAAAAATCAACACAAAATTGTTCGCATTTACACAAAAAATCGTAAATTCGACATTTTGACTGAGTATTGTGAAAAAACTATACAAGTTAGAGCAAAATAGTTTTCGATTTCGAGATCAGCGAATATTGCTGATCTAAAAACCATTGAAAACTTGAGTTGACATTTTTTTCCGAAAATTAAAAATAGGATGGGCTAACCACTTGATTTGAAAATGTGACATAAAAAAATTTTGAATAAGCTCAATGAGATATAGTTTTTCTTGTAGGGAATGACGAGCGAAACTGCGGATCCAAATTTCAAATAGCTATTCCTCCAAAATTGCCTTTTATGGGCCAAAAACTCCTTTTTAGGAGTTATGTTTAGTGCTTCCTTCAATTTGACTAATTTATCAACTAGTTAAATTTTATTTATATTTTGTTATAAAACTGTAAATATTTCTGCGTTCAATGAGATATAAATCATGAAAATCTGTTAAGAATTGATTGAGTTAAAAATCAACACAAAATTGTTCGCATTTGCACAAAAAATCGTAAATTCGACATTTTGACTGAGTATTGTGAAAAAACTATACAAGATAGAGCAAAATAGTTTTCAATTTCGAGATCAGCGAATAATGCTGATCTAAAAACCATTGAAAACTTGAGTTGAAATTTTTTTCCGAAAATTAAAAAAAGGATGGGCTTTTGATTTGAAAATGTGACATAAAATTTTTTTTGATTACGATCAATATGATATAGTTTTTCCTGTAGCGAATGACGAGCGGAACTGCGGATCCAAATTTCAAATAGCTATTCCTCCAAAATTGCCTTAATGGGGTCGAAAACCGTTTTTAGACCTTATGTTTAGTGCTTCAATTTCATTAACGTATCAACTGGTTAAATTTTATTTGTATTTTGTAATGAAACGGTAAATATTGCTGCGTCAAATACGATATAAATCATGAAAATCTATTATAAATTGATTGAGTTAAAATTCAAAACAAAATTGTTCTCATTTGTACTAAAAATCGTAATTTCCACACTTTGACAGAATATTGTGAAAAAACTGTACAAGATAGAGCAAAATAGTTTTCAAATTCGAGCTCAGCGAATAATGCTGATCTAAAAACCATTGAAAACTTGAGTTGAAATTTTTTTCCGAAAATTAAAAAAAGGATGGGCTAACTACCACTTGATTTGAAAATGTGACATAAAAAAAATGTTGAGTACGCTCAATGAGATGTAGTTTTTCTTGTAGAGAATGACGAGCGGAACTGCGGATCCAAATTTCAAATAGCTATCCTTCCAAAATTGCCTTTTATGGGCCCAAAACTGCTTTTTAGGAGTTATGTTTAGTGCTTCAAATTGACTAATTTATCAACTAGTTAAATTTTATTTATATTTTGTAATCAAACTGTACATATTTCTGCGTTAAATAAGATATAAATCATGCAAATATGTTAAAAATTGATTGAGTTAAAAATCAAAACAAAATTGTTCTCATTTGTACTAGAAATCGTAGTTTTGACATTTCGACTGAGTATTTTGAGAAATCCGTACGTGATAGAGCCAGTAAGTTAAGTAAGTTTTCTATTAAAAAATGATAAGTAGAACTGCGCATCCAAATTTCATAGCTCAATTCCTCAAATATTTAGTTTTATGAAAAAATAGACAGATTTTTGGTTATTTTTTTATTTTTATCAGGCAACAAACATTTAATTTTTAAACTTTGGTGGCTGTTGCCTTTGGTGCTGTTCCCAGTATGTGCTCTACTTTTCATGCAGATGAGACTGACATCAGTTCGGCTTATATGCTGCACATAAATATGATGACTTTGTAAATTATAATAGTTTGGACTTGGCCTGTAAATGTTGAACTTTTTTTTTATATTTTATATATATGCTGTATATTGGTTTTCAGCTGTTGTTTATAATGTGTTCGTTCGCAAGTGGTATGCCGTATTAGTTGATATCATATGTTGGTCTCCATGTTATACTTCACATACACAGAAATAATTAAAAAAAAAACAAAAAATAAAGAAAAATAAATTAATAAAACAAATTGAAGCAAGAAATGTTGTTTTATTTAAATTTAACTATTAAATTAAAAATTAATTAAATTTTAAAAATACTTCAATTCAAACTAAAAATAAAATATTAATGTAAAAAATTTTAAAAATAACCAATTATAACCAAAATTGTAGATAATGAAGGAAATTACATTCATTGAAATTACATTTATTTAGTATTAGGTATTAAATGTATTATGCATTTTAATGAATACCAATTTAATGATGTAAACTTCTTTAATGTGTAATTAAAATAGGATGTCCGTCAAGCCTATCTCATTTAAGAACCTGATTATATGGTTTAGTTCATCGCTCGGACTTGGTTGTCGATTCCCAAGTTTTTGCATTCTTGTGCGCGTTAGCGTTGGACATATTCCTAAAATGTGTTCTGCATTTTCATCGTCTTCTAGACAGAATCTACATGTACTGTCCGTTTCTATACCCATCCTAGTCAGATGTTTAGCAAGCCGACATTGACCTCTATGAAGTTCTTTTAGAATTTTCAGGTTTGTCTTCGATAGTTTAATGTATTCTTTAAATCTTCTTATCTTCATAGGACCCAATGAATTTCTTTGATTGACGCTTTTTTTTGCCTGTCCCAACCTTAGTTCTTCTCGTAATAGCTTTTTTACAACACTGTCAGCGATTCCACAAAAAGTTTCGGGACCTATTAGCTTTGTGGCGGCTCCTTTACGTGCAAGTTTGTCAGCTTCTTCATTGCCTTCTATTCCCCTGTTGCCAGGGACCCAGAGTATGGTGACGCTATTATTCATACCTAGTTTATTTATTATAGCTAATCATTCCCGTACTAGTTCTGAGTTGATCTAGTAAGATTCTAATACCATTATCGCTGCCTGGCTGTCCGACAGGATTGCTATATTTTTGTCCAGATTGAACTGGATCTATTTATAGCGTATATTTTCGCTTGAAAGATACTGGTATATTTTCCCATGACTTCGAAGTATTTAGTTCAAGGCCCGTATACTCCTGCTCCGGTTCCTTCATCTCTTAATGATCCATCCATGTACCACGTGATCATATTCTTGTGTATATCATATGTATCAGATATTTTTTTCCATATCTTTTTGTTACTGCGTTTCGTCTGGAAGTTTTTTACGAAGTTGAATCTTTTCGTTTTATGGTCTATTGGAGTTGGTAGCGTGGCAAATAGTCTGGTCAGAAGACACGCTTTCCGTGCAAGTTTGTCAGCTTCTTCATTGCCTTCTATTCCCTTGTGGCCAGGGACCCAGAGTATGGTGACGCTATTATTCATACCTAGTTTATTTATTTTACCTAGACATTCCCGTACTAGTTCGGAGTTAATCTCGTAAGATTCTAATGCCATTATTGCTGCCTGGCTGTCCGACAGGATTGCTATATTTTTATTACTATAATTCCTGTGCAGATTGAACTGGATGCATCTATTTATAGCGTATATTTTCGCTTGAAAGATACTGGTATATTTTCCCATGGCTTCGAAGTATTTGGTTCTAGGCACATATACTCCTGCCCCGGTTCCTTTATCTGTTTATGATTCATCCGTGTACCACGTGATCATATTCTTGTGTATATCATATGTATCAGATATGGTTTTCCATATCTTCTTGTTCTGAGTTGATCTCGTAAGATTCTAATGCCATTATTGCTGCCTGGCTGTCCGACAGGATTGCTATATTTTTATTACTATAATTCCTGTGCAGATTGAACTGGATGCATCTATCTATAGCGTATATTTTCGCTTGAAAGATACTGGTATATTTTCCCATGGCTTCGAAGTATTTGGTTCTAGGCATATATACACCTGCCCCGGTTTCTTTATCTGTTTATGATTCAGCCGTGTAACACGTCACTATATTCTTGTGTATATCATATGTATCAGATATGTTTTCCATATCTTTTTGTTATTGCTTTTAGTCTTGAAGTTTTTTACGAAGTTGAATCTCTACGTTTAATGGTCTATTGAAGTTGGTAGCGTGGAAAACAGTCGGGTCAGAAGACACGCTTTCCCGGGATCCATACGTCATCCATTTCCAAAACCTTCGTTTGCTATGCGGTGGAGTGCTCCTCTTGCTATTCCCTGCAGGAACAGGTGTAATGGTGCAAATTCAAGAAGTACTTCCATTGCCGCCGTGAGACATGTTCACATGACTCCTGTTATACAAGAACAGGCTAGCCGTTGAACTTTCTCTAATGATTGCTGGTTGTTGTGCTGCAATAGAATGTGCTTAAATAAAACAAACCATTTAAATATTTGAATAAATTTATAATTATATTTATTATTTATATATATATATATTTATATTTGAATATCATTTATGGTTGTGTGTGTGTGTGTTTGTGTATACTTGTAATTGTAAATTAACGTTATTATACTTTGAAAGTTCTTTTTGTTTTAATTTATTATTTTTTGCATTTTTTTGTTTGTATAGTTTTTAATAATTACATACTTTGAATATTTGCATTGGTTTTTCTTTTTAAATGTTAGAATTTCTTGCTTGTTTAGTGTTCAACATCGACTGCATGTCGAGTCAACGTAGTTTTTAGTTAAATTGTTCAAGTATTTTTAATATATATATGTTTTGTGGTATTTTTTAGACTTAAATTTAATTGTTTTTTTGTATGAACAATAATTTAAAGAATGCTACGGCTAACTAGTTGTGGTTGTTGTCAGTTTATTTAATAAATTGTTTGCTTATTTTATTATAATTGAGTTCAATTGATTATGAAAAACTAAGGGCGACAGATTTATGCGGTATTCAAAAACGAACAAACAAACAAAAAAAAAATGTTACAGCAGCACATTAAAAGAAAGAAAACTAAAAATTGTATATTTTATGCACTGCTGTTGTTTTGTAGAAACAGACAAACACACAAAGACGAAACGTATCAATTTGAAAAGAAAGACAATGATTAAAATGTATTAATATTATTATTTAAAATTATATTATATACGTATATATAAATATAAAATAGAACGTTATTACATGCGTACACATACAAACACAATAATATTACAAATAATTTAAATTTAAACTTTTTATACGCTTACAAATTATGTACACAAATACAGATTTTTTAATTTCTTTTTAGCCGACATTAATAATAAAGTTGCTGATGTATAATAAGCTTTTGAACTTTATTATTTTATTTTAATTTTAGTTTATTTGTGGTTGTAGTTTTTACTTGTAGTTCTATGTTATAGTAGTAGGAGTGGAGGGGAGACGTTGAAATTTAACAACTTGTTAATCAATAATGCATTAAAAATAATGAATAAAAAATAAAGCAGTTATATGGAGATAACTTAAAGAGTCTGTGTGTGTATGTTCGAAAATTATAAATTCAATTATAATCAGAGTGTTTTTGTTGTTTTTGTTGTTTGAAAAATATATTTTATATTTGTAGATTTTTCGATATTGTGGAAGTTTTGTTTGTTGGTTTATTTTTTGTTTGTCTCTGTTCAAGCTTTGCATCATAATTCAAATACTAATAAAAACTATGGTTTATAATATATGTTTTTAGTTAGTTTTATAGCTTAACTAGAATTAAGAATATTGACATTAAATTTAAATTTTTAAAAAATACACATGATTAAGAAAATATATGCTTCATATTTTAATTGGTTTTGCAATAGAGTTTTTTGCATTTTGTTTTAGCTGACTTTAGTATTTCATTTTATTTTTTGTTTGTTTAAGTAGTGTGTTTTTGTTTCAATTAAGCACAAACGAAACAATTTCATATGGAAAAATGTTGAACAAAATATTTCGTTTAAATAGCTTCGCATTTGTATTACTATTTTTTTTGTTTGTTTTATTATTATTATTTTTTGTTGAAATATTTGAGTAAATGGTTTTAAATATTATATTACTTAATACACTACAGCGCTCTAATGATTTATTTTTATATTTTCATTTGTTTGCTGCTTTCGACGTCGTCGTTATCTCGTTGTTGATAGCAATAATTTATAATTGTTCTTGTTATTATTATTTTCAAATATATATTATATAGTATAATTATAAGCGTTTGTTTTACATAATATTTTACTTTAAAATGTTGTATTTTACTTAAGTTGTTTTGTTTTCATCTTTAAAGTAGCAGCTTTAAATTTAATTAGTAATAATTGTAATTTTAAACTTTAGGCTTAAACTTAGGGGCCGCTCCTAGCAGGCCAAGTTCTGTGTTAAAGCTTAAAAGCTTTGCTCTTAGTTAAACTGTGTGAGAGAGAGAAATAGATAATGTGTGTATGTGTGTGTGTGTGGAGAGAGTAAGAGTACTTAAGCAAAAGCTCACACAAATTAATTTACACTGCCTTCTTGCAATTGAGTTCGAGTCGAAGCTTTGTCAAAATTGATTTAAAAATGGTGGAGTTCAAAAGCTTTGAAAAAAAAACATAAAACGCACAGTTTAATGCAGCAGCAATACATTACCAAACTGTGCTAGTTTTTAGTTGATTCAAGTGCTTTTTAAAACTAAAAAGCTTTGCACAATATTATTTTAATGTTTTGCTTCAAAAGCTTTACAACTACAAAGTTTTTTTTTTAGTTTTAGTGTTTTGCAGGAAAAGCTTTTTTGTTATTTAAATGTTGTCGAGCTCTTGTGTTTTAAGCTAGTTTTAAAAGCTTTTAAGTGTAAAATTACGATTTTTTAAAGCTTTAAAAGTTTTCAAGCTTTTTGTACTTTCAAAGTTTTTAAAAATGGTATTGAAACATTTTCTGAAGACTATAAAGCTTTTTATGATGTTAGTTCAAGTTATTGCACGAAAATATTTTTCATTTTTAAACAATCGTCAATTATAAAAATTTTAAAGTTTAAAGCTTTTAGAGCTTTTAAAGTTTTAATGTTGAACGTTTTGTACAAAAAGCTTTATTTTTTGATTTAGTAAATATTGAAGAGCTTTAGAATTTCTAAAAGCTTTTAAAGTTTTCAAGCTTTTTGATATTTAAGTTTTCTAAAAATTCTTATTTTTATAAAAAATGTACTGAAATTATTTAAATGTTTGGTTTCAAGAGCTTTTAAACAATAAAGCTTTCTTTGATGTTATTTTCGTGTTTAGCACACAAAGCTTTTTAGAGCTTTGTCAAACTTTAGAATTTTTAAAAGATTTGAACGTTAAAAACATAGCTTTTAAAAGCTAAATAAAGCTCAAATGATTGTTGTTTAATCAGCTGCAGCAATAGCTGTTTTAAACCACTGCGCTGCATTCAATCGTATCACAAAAAATAGCCACCCGCAGCAGGCAGCGCTATTACTGTGAGACATGATCGAATGCTAGCGCTCAAAAGCTATTTTTAAAAGCTCTTTTCAACCCACAAAGCTTTCTGACTCGCCCCCACATTTTTAATATCAATCTTTACATTTTGTCGTTTGCTTTAGTAACTCGTTGTCGTCACGTGCGCATCGTCATCTGCGTCGCTCATCATCACTCATTTTTATTATTATCTTCATTCTCACTGCCAGTCGAAATGTTAAACGTCGACGATGACGGGTCCGTCGTCTGTCGCGTATGTCTGGTCGAACGCAATTCGCGACGTTTCTCTGGCGGCTGTTCTAACGAGGACGCCGCCGTATCGCCGCCACTGCCACCACCACCTGAAGAACGTGGACGCTTCAGCCGATTTGACGAACGACGACTTTCGGCATCGGCAGCTGCTGCTGCAGCCGCAGCGGACGCTGCAGAAGAACCACTCAAATTCGCTATATTTCCAGCGGCATCCAGATCCTCGATGCTGCCGCCATGACTGCTCGCAGCAGCTGACTGCGATACTGCTCCTGTTGTTGTTGCGGAGGTTGGCGACGGTGCCACCGACGATGACTTCTTGAGTATTGGCTGTATTATTAGCTCATCGGCCTCCTCATAGGGTGGCGGTAATTTTGCTGCATCTGCGGCATTTGTTATTGTCAGCGAGATGCGTGACTCGCTGCGCGCCTCCGAACGTTCGCTGCTGGTACTGTGACCCGAACTGATGGGTGGCGCTATTGTGATTGTGGTCTGCGAGGGTAAATTGGCTGCAATGCCGGAGGAGTTGAGCGGTGTTAGCGTCACTTTGTCTGCTTCAGGAGCAGCGGCACCGGCAGCAGCAGATGAACTAGAGCTAGCAGATGCAACACCTAATGTTGTGTTAGACGTTGACAAACTGCCGCTGCGTATACTTTTCTCAATGCTAGTCATGCCGCCGCCCAGATTCATGGGAAGGCCACCCGCGAAAGCAGCAGCTGCGGCCAAATCATCCTTCAACATATTGGACTGCAGCATTGCATGTGCGTGTGCCGCTGAAGAAGCAGCAGCATCATTCCGTGATCGCTTCGATTTACTGCTGCCACTAGTGCTGCTGCCTGAACCGCCACCGACGTGATGATCGTCATGACTACTGCCGGCAGAGGTTGGTATAAGTGAAATGCCCGAGCCCAGACCCAAAGTCTTTGTGTAGTAGTCAATGTTCTGTTTGCTCAGCTGCTCGAACGCATCCTTCATTGCGTCCTGTTCGCGCTGTCGCTTCGAACTGCTGCTCGAGCTGTTGGCATTGCTATTGTTGCTGTTGCCTCCTGTCAGACCCGCCAGACTGCCTGTAAGGCTGGCCAATGAGCCGGGACCGCTGAGCGGCAACGAGCCACCCGCTGCGGCCATTGCTTGTGCCGCCATCTCTGCAAGGAAGGCCTGACTAAGGTCACCAGAGATGCCGGGTATTTGTGGCATTTGTGCGGCCAAAGCATTGGCGGCTGCAGCAGCTGCTGCCGCTGACGACGTTGCCGAAGACGACGATGAAGACTTTTTGCTGGAGCCGCCGCTACTAGGCATTTTGCCCTGTGAGAAAGCCTGCAGTGTTGCCAAATCGGAGGGTAATGCGCCACGCGCCAAGCTCTCCATCCATTTTTGCTGCTCCTTTGCAGCCTGTTTCTCTTGCGCTGCGTGCGCAGAGGCGGCAGCACGTTTTTCATTAGCAGCGGCATTGGAAGAGCTGCTGCTTGAGCCGCCGCCGCCTGCAGTAGGCGGCATGCCCAACGAATTCATGAGACGCGTTGCTTGCGCCAAATCCATGCCGGCCATGCGACTGAGTGACTCAAGCAGATGCGGATCTGTAGCGCCGGGCATAAATAGATTCGAGAATTGTGCCAGCTCGGCAGAGGCTTGTGCGGCAGCGCGACTTGCAGCCGACTGACGACCACGCGACGTTGTTGAGGATGAAGATGAGTTGTTGTTGCTGGCGGAATTTGCGTTATTACTGCCCGCGCCACCCGCAGATGCACCCATGCTAGCGGCCATGGCATTCATTAGACTGGCCGAGGCTGCAGCAGCAGCTGCGGCAGAGGAAGCAGCTGTCGACGACGACGAACGCGAGTTGCTCGACTTTGACTGCGTCGAATGCGATTTCGATTGTGTCGCGGAGGTGTTGCCCGCTGCAGAGGTAGCTGCTGACGCGTTGCCGCCGCCATTAAGCAGATTATATTGTTGTGCAAGCTGATCGTAGGCAGAACCCAAGCCGCTGGCGCCCAGCGAATATGGATTCAAACCGCTGAGACCCATGGGCGGATAGAGTAGCGATGGGTTGGGGAACATGAAGGG
Source organism: Dryomyza anilis (assembly GCA_951804985.1). Classification (NCBI taxonomy): domain Eukaryota; kingdom Metazoa; phylum Arthropoda; class Insecta; order Diptera; family Dryomyzidae; genus Dryomyza; species Dryomyza anilis. The sequence continues at coordinate 28,029,190 of OX638131.1, forward strand.
AAAACCGGCAGCTGCCGCGGCCAATTGTGATGAAGAAGCGGCGCTGAGGCTTTTATTGGCTGCAGCGGCAGCAGCTGAGTTAGCGCTCTGTTGCGCTGCATCTTGCTGTTGTTGTTGCTGCTGCTGCTGTTGTTGTTGCTGCTGTTGTTGCTGCTGCTGCTGTTTGCTCTTCTTTGAGTTAGAGCTGCCGCCACTAGATTGTGACTGATTTTTACCGCCACCTGCGCCACTTTGTGCACCACCTAATCCTGTCAATGCGGGACCTGCGGCTGCCATTAAAGCCGCCAAGCTTTGTGTATCCATGCCAGCCAAATTGCCAAGTCCACCCATACCGGCAAGGCTTGCAAATAGATTCATATTGTTCAAATTGCCCAGACCCGGTATGTTGCCCATGCCGGGCATGCCAGCAAATGGCATCGAAAGCAGTGGATTCTTCGGATCAAAGCCTGCGAGTGGATTCTTCGGATCGAAACCTGCCAGAGGATTCTTTGGGTCAAATGCGCCCAAGCTGCCACCAAGACCAGCCAAGAGACTGGGATTCAGACCGGCCAACGAGCCAAATTGCATGGCAGCGTTTGCCTGATCGATGGCGCTCTGCCTTGATGATTTCTTGGAGGCAGCGGAGGTTGAGGCGGACGAAGAGGAGCCACTGGATGATTGCGCATTCGATTGCTGTTGCGACGAGTGTTGCTGCTGCTGTTGTTGTTGTTGCTGCTGTTGTTGTTGCTGCGAGTGACTGCTGTTCGAGGCATTGCTTGAGGCGGACGATGGACGACCACCGTGCGACTTGGAGGAGGATTGTGCGTAGGAATCCATGGCGCTGCTGCTACTGCTCGGTTTGGGCGAGGGCGCGCTCATGGGATTTTGCATTTGTTCGAGCCATTTAGGATCGACTTCGTAGGCGGGATTCTCGGTGAGCCTGGAAATAAATACAAAATAAATATTAGATTTTTAATAAAGGAATACAAATAACAAGAAAACATAAGGAATACAAATAACAAGAAAACATAAGGAATACAAATAAAAATAATATAAAAAAATAATATTTTATGTAAAATAGAAACTCAACACGATTTTAACATTTATATTATATCAGTTATTTTCATAGAACAAACATTTTTGAAATTTTGATCGTTGGTTTGGACCATATTCTGAATATTAATTTCCGTTTTTTCACAAGATCTTTAATACTAACCTAATATTTAAAAATTGTATTAATAGTGGCTACGAGTTTGTGTAAAATTTACAAAAATAACCACATTATTAGAATTTGTCGATAATGCAGTGTTTATCAGCCATTTGCAAAGCACCATGAACACTGCATTATCGATATCATCCAACAATTTTGAATAACAATAAAACTACAAAATATAGTAAATGATTTAATAAATTAAATAAAACCAAACTAGCTAAACTTACCACTGCATCAGCCGCTTCAATTGTGGCGCCTTGTTGCCAGTCAAACGTTTGCCTGTCTGTTTGTTTATCACCGGCACTGGTTCCTCGCCCGTCAGACCCTGTGGCCCGGACATCTGTTGCTGTTGCTGGTGCGCATGTTGTTGCTGCTGCTGCGACGCCGACGAAGACTTTTGCATTTGTGCCGACGACGATGAACCATGTTGCGACGAACTGTTGCTGCTTTGCTGGCCACGATTACCGCGACGTCCGCTGCCACTACTGCCGGCACTGCTTGTATTGGCAACAGCTGCGGCGGCAGCAGCGGCGCTGGCATAATCCATGCCAAGCTGCTCATTGAGCGGCGTATTCATGTCCGACAGCCATTTATTAACCTTGACATCGTGTGGATTGTATTTGGCGCTGTGTAAAAAAACAAAAGAAATAGAAAAAAAGCATTAAACACAAGACTTCTTTTCTCTATCTCCCGGCTGCTACTAACCTCATTTTCACAGCCTGCTCCATTTCGGCCAACATACTCTCGTAGGCCTTGCGCTGTGCGGGTGGCAGACACTGCATCATCTTCTGCTGTTGCTTGAGGAACGTTTGCGGATCGGTGGACATGGTCTGTGCTAGCAGCGCATTGAGACTGTCCTTGGAGGAGAGGCCACTGCCGCCAGCGCCGCCCATAGCCATGCTCTGTAGCGCAGAGAGACCGCTGCCGGCGGCGGATGAAGCGCCCGAGTTGGAGGAAGAGTTTTTGTTTTCTATAAAGTGCAATGAATAAAAGAAAAAACAAAAATATATAAATTTAGTAACTCTTTAAAATGTCGTTGAGTTTTGCGCAGGCAGGCAGCTGCTGTTTTGCTAAGGTTTTAATCAAATATTATAAGAGACTTAAACTCACTGCCGGGCACTGTGGTCACAGTGATGGTGAAGGGTTTTTGGTTTTGTTGCTGCTGACTGTGCGACATGGACGATTGCACATTGGCAGGCGTCACCGAGACGCTGGGTGGTATTTGTGCCTTCTTCGAGGAGCCTGCAGAGGCAGCGGAGGACGAGGAGCCAATGGATGCGGCGCTGCTAAATGGCAACGAGGGATCGGGGAAAGTTTTTTGCTCCTTGGCGGCGGACAAACCCAAAACGATTTCATCGAGTTTTTTGCGTTTCTTCTCCTTGCCGACGACGGGTTCTTCGATGGTCTGGAAAATAGAAATTTGTGAAGAATTAATGGAAAGCGCTCATTAAAAATGGATAAATGAGAAGAATAAAAGTAAAAATAATAAAATTTAATAAAAAAATTAAAACTTACGCAATTATTCTTCTTCATCAGCTTGCTGAGCGTATCGTCCAGCTTGCTTTTGCCGCCGCCCATCGACGGAAAAGCAGAGCTAATAGCCGCATGCAGACTTGAAGCCGCAGCATGCGAGGCGGCGCTTGATTTTTTCGAGGACATCGAGAAGTCTTGTACCTCGCTGAGGTCAAGAGCGCCTGAAGCGGACTTGAGCATATCAGCCATGTTCATTTTTAAGCTATAAAAGGAAACAAAAGAAAAATTAAAAAGTTTGCATATAAAATAACGAGGACAAATTGTCTACCTTGATGACAAATCCATGGGCGCACCCATGGCAGACGGCGTCTTCATGGGTGGCACGGCGGGTTTATTAAATTGTCCTGAATTTTGACGGCTCAGCGAAGCATGTTGATGCGCTGGCGGTGGTTGTGGCGCTGTACCCAATGCTGCAGCAGCCGATGCAGCTGCGGCAGAAGAGCCGCGCCGTGAGGAGCCAGCAGTGGCGGCGCCTGTGCTGGCGGCAACGATGGACTCCATGTTAGCGATTTCAGTTTCCCAGTCTTTTTGGCCCACTGTAGAGGTAAAAAAAGAAATAAATAGATTTAAATATGTTATATAATATTTAGTGGGATTATTTTTCACAAGTACAGCTATTATATATAATTCGCTGGAGCTGATTTTGACTGCATTCTCAGTTTTTCTATAACGTAACGTTTTTCAGAAAAATACAATCATAATTTTAAGCCGTTCTCACTTACTACTTAGTATAAAAAATTTTGTACTGTTGAAAAATAGTTTTACTAAAAACTTTAAACGCAATTTTTCTCCTAATGCTCAAGACTAATTTTAATATACTAAAGAATGCTAATGTTCTTATACGTTTTTAAGATATTTATATCTAAACACGGACAGTTTTGATTTTTTTTTGAAAACTTTTTAATTCTGTTTTTATCATTTAGAATCTAATGATAAACAAGAAAATGATTTATTGTTAGTCATAGTATAGTCCAAACTAACTATCAAAATTACTAGCTTAATTTTTCAGTAATGTATAAATAACATATCGAAGCATTTTAAACATTTATATTTTTTGACGGATTTTTATTTTTATTTGATTAGGCATATTTTAAAAATAAGAACCGTTCAAAAAAAGAACTAATTTTGAACGCTAGTTTGGACTATGCTCTGCATAACCATAAATCATTTTCATATTTATCATTAGAAGCAAAATGCAAAAAAATCATCAAAGAATAATAAACAAAAAATCAACACTTTTCGAGTTTAGATTGAAATATCATAAAAACAAATCGTAATGTAAGCATTTAATGATATATAATAATTAGTCTTGACATTTTAAAGAAACATTGCGTTTAAAGTTATTTAAAAATTGGTTTTAAACAGTACTATATTTTTTTTTTATTCTAAAAGGTGCGTGACAAGGACCTTTGGATAGCAATTTTCTTAAAAACGATACCTAATAAAAAAAAAAACTCAAAATCAGCACACACGAATTATATAGATTTGATGCATGATATGTCCATGGGAAATTTATTTGATCATTTTGTTGTGTAGTGTAATTATTTCTTTCTTTTGACTTACATGCTTGTGAACTATTCAGCAGCGCGTGCAATTTGGCGCGTTCTGTCTCCACATCGATGGCAATGTGTCGCTTACGTTTCTTGCCCGTATTCGAGGACGAAGAACCCGTTGCCGATGACGATGCTGCACCACCTGACACTGACGACGATGTCAATGACGTTGAGTTCGTCTGTGCGCCACCAACGCCACTAGTACCCGCCAATGCGGCAGCAGCGCTTTGTAGCGACATACCCGGCAACAACGCTGCCAAGGTATTGCTCACCGAACCGCCACTAGCACCGGCAGCTGTAGCTGCAGCAACCGCCGCCGAAATGGCCGCATTAATGCTGTTACTATCGAGTGCTGCCGCAGCGGCAGCTAAACTTTTACTCGACGAAATACCACCAAGTGCGGTGGAAGACGCGGACAACATCGACGAACCTGCTGCTGCAGCGGCTGCAGCACCAGCGGCCACTTGTTGCATTTGTGAGGATTGCAAATGTTTGGTGAGTCCCTGATCGGTGGTAATTGTAATGACATCGGGTGTCGTTGAACGACGTTCCACAACATTCAAGTGTGGTATTGCCTCGTGCAGCCCAATGTTGAGGTCTTGATTCTGACAACCGGTATATGCTGAGTAATTACGATCTGCTGGCCAACTGCCAGTCTCTACACAGGTTACAATATGCGCAACACGTCGCTCGAGCGCAAAATCCTTGAACCAACGTATCATGCACATCTCTAGTTTGGGACGCTCTTGCTTTTGCTTCACCTGTGGCTGTATAACTTCGAGATCGGGGAAACGTGCTTTCAGTTCGGCTGCTTGTTTTTTGCACTCCTCCTCGACGGCCTTTTCCTTCTCCTTCATGACTTCGTCGTCGTCGGGATCGGTGTTGCCGGTGGTGGCGCCAGCCAAGTCGAGTATCTCGGTTTCATCGCCACCGCTAGACACCGCGGGTTTCTTTGCAGCATCAATGGATTTATTTTCGGCAGTTTCCGCAGCAGCTGTTTCTTCAGTCTTTGCAGTCGTCATCTCTTCATCAACTTCTGGTTTTTTAAGCAAACATTCTGCTTCATCTGCGTCTTTAGGTTCAACGTCTTTGTCCATTACCGCTTTTGTTTCTTCTAGAGCAGACTTTACTTCTGCACTGGCGCTCTCGTCTTCTACTACTGCGGTTGCTTCTTTGGCACCGTCTAAAGTCTCCTTGGCAGCATCACTAGACTTTTCTTCGTCTGCAGTTGCCAATGCTTCCTGTTTCTTTGGAGTCGCTTCTGTTGATTTCTCGTCTTCTTCGTCTTCGTCCATTTTGCCCGCCTCCTCGTCGATGGTCAACGTGAGACTATCGTTGCCACTCTCGTCGCATTTATTATCAACATCATCGTCCAACTGCATTTTGTTCGCATCTGCTGTTAAATCAGTTCCTTCTGTTTTTTCAACTGCATTCGTTATTTCTGCCTCAGTTTCCGCAGAGTTTGTTTCTTTCGCTATCTCAACGCTCGACTTCTCCGCATCTTCCGTCAGCTCTTTAGACTTTGTTGTCTCCAAATCTAAAGCGACGCTATCTGACTTTTCGAGCTTAGTCTCAACGGTTGAAGACTCCAAGGCGCTATCTGTGGCTGCTTCTGTTTCTGGCGCAACTTCTGACTTAACTTCCGCTTTAACTAGTGAAAACGCTGCCGGCTCCTTTTTCACAAAGCTGTCCTGTGTTAGCAGCTCATCGTCCAGATCTATGATTTCGTTCTTCAGCGCTGCCGCTGCCGACGCCGCAGCTGACTTGTCCGCATTGTAGGCCTCCAACTTAATGCTACGCTGTATCTGCAGTTCTAGTTCACGTATGAAACGCTTCTCCGACTCGGAGAAACTAAAGTTTGGATCGTTAAAAATAAATGTCTCCGAACGATAGAGTCCATGCTTGAGCACAGCGTTAATTAGTTCTTTGTCATGACGACCTGGTTCCCACCAGTCGGGCGTATCCGCACTGCTGAGACAGCACTTGAGCAGCCGTTCCTCCAGCAACGGATGACGTGCAACTTCGCGTAATTTTGCCAACAGTTCCAAACGATCCAGTATCAGTTTGGCATGATCTTCACCAATATCTTCAATAATACCCTCCAAGCCACGTTCACTTTCTGTGAGTTTTTGGCCAGCCTGACGTTTGCACATCACCGTAAAGACCTTGTGATAGTCGGTAAGTGTCTCATCACTTTTACGTTCCAAATGTGCCATTTGTTTGAATTTGGTCCAATCTAATTGTGACATGCTACAGCCCAAACCGGCAGCGCCAGTATTCATCATGCTCATGCTAGTCTGTGGTTGTGCATCGACACCGTAGCCGGTGAGTACGCGCAAAAATTCATATTCTTCGCGTCGATTCCATTTCTTGGGAATGCTTTGCAGTCGTTGGCTTTCGCGTTCTTTGGCCGCCAGTTCCATTTTGCCCTGACGTTCCATTTTCTGTAAAAATAAAGAGTATTTAATAGATTAGTTTTTGCAAGTTAGAGAAGTCTGTCGAAAGCATTTAAATGTTTTATTTTAATATCCGAAACCAAATTATTTTAACTACATTTTATGTGTGATTTATAAAAGAGAGTTTATTATGTTGTATATGGCATGCATAAAGTAAATAAAAATGAATCTTAAATAATCAAAATCTGCAATTCAAATCTTTAAGTGCCTCAATATTAATGATCCAGCATTTTGGTAATACCATTTAACACCAAATAAAAGCAAAGTTAAGTCGTCATTTAGAATTTGTTATGTTGAATAATCAAATCAAATAAAAATATTTCAACACCGCTATATATAATGTGATCTTTCTGTTAATCATAATTTTTAGGGATCATTATAAGAAATCGAGAATAATAATAGAAAAAAAGAAAAATGATAAGAAATCGTATATCATAGTATGAAATCGACACGAAAATCATATCGAATATCATAATAAGAAATTGAGAATTATAATATAAAATCGATAATCATAATAATTTATCGATAATCAGAACAAAAAATCGAGAACATGATAAGAAATAGAGAATCACAATATTAAATCGTAAATCAGAAATCGAGAATCATGATAAGAAATCGTGTATTATAATTAGAAATTCTGGAATCATAATAAGTAATCGATAATTATAATAAGATATCGAGAATTATAATAAGAAATCGAAAATCATAATAAGTAATCAAGAATCATAATATGATATCGAGAATCATAATAAGAAATCGAAAATCATGATGGGAAATCGAAAATCATAATAATAAATCGAGAATCAGAATTCGAAAATTATGATAAGAAATCGAGAAATATATTTAGAAATTAAGTAATCGAGAATCAGTATGATATCGAGAATCATAATAAGATATCGAGAATCATAATAAGTTATCGAGAATCATAATAAGATATCGAGAATAATTATAAGTAATCGAGAATCATAATAAGATATCGAGAATAAAATTAAGTAATCGAGAATCATAATAAGAAATCAAAAATCATAATAATAAATCGAGAATCACAATATAAAATCGAGAATCAGAAATCGGGAATCATGATAAGAAATCAAGAAATATAATTAGAAATTCTAGAAACATAATAAGTAATCGATAATTATAATAAGATATCGAGAATTATAATAAGAAATCGAAAATCATAATAAGTAATCGAGAATTATAATATGATTTCGAAAATCATAATAAGAAATCTAAAATCATAATGGGAAATCGAAAATCATAATAATAAATCGAGAATTATAACATCGAGAATAGAAATCGGGAATCATGATAAGAAATATAATTAGAAATTCTAGAATCATAATAAGTAATCGAGAATCATAACAAGAAATCGAAAATCTTAATAAGAAATTCAAAATCATAATAGGAAAGAAGTCGAGAATCATAATAATAAAACAAGAATCATAATAATAAATCGAAAAAAATTGTGCAGAGGTAAGCGTCATTCCCAAAATCTCTGCATAGGACCTACACAGAACAATATATATTATCAAATGCATAAATCACAGAAGTATTACATTCGGAATAGTATTACATCAAGCATCTGTAATTATTATTACTATTTTATAATAAGCCTTATTATTGATTTCTAAACATTGATTTCAAAATTTTTACGGATCAGATTTGCACATGTTGTTATTTCTCAGTCTTATTTTTTAAAATTTTAGATGGAATGTACTTTGGCGATATTATATTTCTATCGAATATATAGTTTCTATGCGATAATTCGCAATTAGATCGCAATGCTATCGTTTAAATGATTAGTAATTTGGTAGTCATACTAATTTTATTAACGCAAAAGATTCTACCGATAATTTACTTATGTAATATGTGTCGCCCGAAAAAATTGTACATGGGAAGATTTGTCTGGTAAGAATTGTATCGGGAAAGAATTATCTCTAGAAGAAATTGATTCAAATTAAAATTAAAATTGTTTCGTCAAAGCATTGTCTATAGAAGGAATTATAACGATAATAAAATGTCTAGGGAAATAATTGTCTCATGGTAAGAATTGTCTTGGGCAAAAATTATCTGTGGAAAGAATTGTCGAAGATCAGAATTATTTCGAGAAGGAATTGTAACGGGAAATAATTGTCTCAGGTTAGAATTGTTTCAAAAAAGAAAGAATTGTATAGAGAAAAAATAAATCTGGAAGGAATTGTATGAGATTAGAAAGAATTGTTTTGAGAAAGAATTATCTATGGATTGAAAATTTTCAAAAAAAAGTCGAATTTATTTTTAAAGTCGACTTTAAAAGTCTATGCTTATGCGCCAATATGTTCAAAAATTTGAATAATTTTTAGATTTTTTTTATAATGTTTTAAAACTAGGTTAAAATGCTTGTTTTAGATTGTGGGAGGCATTAGATTATAAACAGTTCAACAAATATTCAACTTTAATCAACATATTCGAATTTGGTAACAGTATTTGGAGTTGTTGATCTCCAATCTAAAGTCAATGATCACTATCACAGTCAAATACAGATAATACTAGAGAACAAATTGAGATCTTTTTTAATTAACCACGATCTTAGTATGATTTTCCGATGGATTTCAAAATTCTAATCACTACCTCATACTCAGTTCTTTCAGATTGCCTGTAGTTTACGAGTTATTACGTATTAGAAATATATGTCATCTTTCGTGTTTTTCTACATATTTTGGTCTTTAACATTTTACAGATTTGAGTTATCGATCCAATTTCTTTTATATTCCTTCGAGAATACTTCTGCTAATATTTTGAAATATACTTCATGAAATTCGGATTTATCTGACCGAAGTAATGATCAATCAAACACAAATAATATGAATTTTAAAGTGTACCTATTATTTATTGCATAACATATTAAGTTTTCATAATCCATTAAATTTATGTATTATATGTGAAACTAGATCTATAATTCTATGATTCCTCTTAGTTTTTTTGCAAATCACTCTTTAAGTCTTCAGATTAAATACAAATTCACGCATACTATTTTTGATTCAAATTTTCTTTTGTGGAGCTCCTTTTAATCAACATTATTTTTTTTCCATCAATTATTCATAGAAATTTCAACAAAATCGTAAACCAGTAGCATGCAGCTTTGCATAAATGTATTACTTTCCATGGGTTTGCCTCAGTATCCTACAATAGAGTCAAATGAAGATCACGTACTAAATGTCCATACTTTTATAATAAAATATTTCAATCGAATTTGTGAATTTCACTTTAAGCTGAGGACTTAAAGAGTGATTTGCAAAAACAAAGTTAGAGGAAGTATAGAATTATAGATCAAGTCTGATATAAGATATGTACTTTTATTTAATTATGAAAATCATAGATGTTATGCAACAAATAATAGGTACACCTTAAAATTCATATTATTTGCGTTTGACTGGTCATAACTTTGGTGAGATCAATCCAAATTTCATATGGTTTATTTCAAAATATTAGCTGAAGTATTATCAGTGGAATACAAGATAAATGTGTAAAAGTTATAGACCACAATATGTAGAAAAACACGAGAATTGCCATATATATGTTTTACGTAATAACTCAAAAACTTGAGGCAATCTGAAAAAAAAAAAACAGAGTAAGAGGAGTGATTAGAATCTTGACGTCTATCGGAAAATCATACTTTTTTTTTTGTTTTGCTGTGTAATTATTGTTTTTCTTTTAAGTAAATAAAATATTTATTTTGCAGTCAATGTTTTTGGAAAAAAAAAAATTGAAAGTTTAACAATGTCGATATATTTAAAAACGTCATTTCAAATATCGAGATTTATCAACTGAATTTTAAAATAAAAAATACATAATTGGTTGATTTTACTTGTTGTGTTTATGAATTCGGGGAATTTTACCAAAATATATTGTACATTTTGTTATTAAATTTTGAATCTAAACAATTTTCAACTAATTTTCATATTTTTAATATTTTTCTCAATTCATGGCACGTGCTGCAAAATGATAAAATGACAACAATCATTATTTCGTATATTTTAATATATTCAAAATAACAAATTTTATATAAAAAAAGATGAAGAAAAACTTCTTTAGAATATAAATAACTTTTCTCTCAAATTTTGCAAATTATTCACTGACTTTTAGGCTCACTCTCTATGCTTCCCTCTATCTCTTTCTCTCTCTCTCTTTGTCGCCCACTGTATAAACACAATGGCGGTTCATTAAGAACGACCCACCCCTGCATTTAAAGCAGCAACACATTTCGCGCTGATCCGTCATCGGTTGTGTGATTTTACGAGTCAAAATTTTGAGCATCGTTCAACAAAAACCGAATGACAAACGTTTATTTTACTGCGAAGAATTATAAACAGCAGCGCCGCGCCGCGCACAGTGCAAACAAAAACAGATTTAAAATAAATAAAGCAAAAAAACCAACCGAACCGAACGAAACGAATCGACGATGTATAGAACGAGTACCATTTTTACACCCTTAATTTCTAATGAGCAAGAAATAAATAAATAAAATTCAATGAAATGTAACCGTCAGACAATGACACGCATACACAGGCACACACACACATATATTCAACACATGCAGCAGCAGCACAGCCTGGTGCCTGGTGCTTTGTGTAGGGAGCAGGCAGCGACGGTGGTGGTGGTGCGGTGACACAAGAAGGCAAACGAATGTGAAACGTGCCACAGTTATAGGGTGATATGGCGGCAATAAAAATAATATTCATGAGAGCTAATTAAAATTTGTTATTAATAAATGAACAACATTATTTAATAGGTACATGAAATAAATTATTTAAACAATAAACTTGGAAATATTGAAAATAGTTAAATAATTTATAATCAAAATTTAAGTAAAAATTTAAAAAATTAAAAATTATATGTAAAAAAAGTTTATACTAAATTAATAAAAAATAAACACTAAACTGAAAAAAAATATCAAATAAATTTTAAAATTGAAAATAAATTTTAAAAAGCATTAAATAATTAAAAACTGAAATAAAAATTATATTTGAAAAAAAAAAAAACCTTAAAAAACAAAATAAAAATAACCTAACATTAAAAAATAAATAAAGAAAAACCAAAAATAAAATCAACAAAACAATGTCAAAACAATAAAAGTAAAAATCAAATAAAAATATTTAAAAACTGAAAACAACAAAAATAAACCAGTTGGGAAGGTTAGATCACATGGGAAATTTTAAAGTAGGTGTAATTATGATAGTTAGGATTATCAAAATTATAGTCGGTCTAAGCCGACTATAAATACCCTACACATATGTGTGGTTACCATTCAAAGTGATATATAGGTCACCAGGGTATACGAATCCTGAAAATAACTACAAACATTCAATCGCTGAAGAATTTCCATTCATTTGATACCCATATTTACAAATGGGTAGGTGTACCGAATTTCGATTTTTTTTTTTGTGAACCACAAGTCTTTTCGCCGGAAAACATTATTATCATGTATTTGAGCATGATGTCAATATATATTTGACCAACAAAGTTTACCTAAGCACGTATACATAAAAATTGATCTTTATATGTACATTTTATATGTGGTATTTGAACATAAGTGGTCGGATCATAGGTCACCATGGACCGATCTCGCCAATTTTTTCGCACATACAGCGTAGGTATATTAGTAATCTAAGTTATAAGTTTCATTTATCTAGCTCTTCAATTTTAAAAGTCTTAGGGATTTCAACAGACAGACAGACAGACGGACAGACAGACGGACAGACAGACAGACGGACAGACGGACATCGCTAAATCGACTCAGGAGGTCATGCTGATCAAGAATATATATACTTTTCCATACCGGAGATGCTTTCTTCTGGGTGTTACAAACGGCGTACCAAACTGAATATACCCTTTCACTCTTAGTGTAGGGTATAAAAAATGTAAAAATTTAAATAAATAAATATAAAAAGTAAAAAACTAAAATTAAAAAAATTAAAACAAACTAAAAAAAAAACAAAAATTAAATAAATTTTAAAATTGAAAAGAAAATCTGATATGTACATTTTAAAAACCTTTAAATAGTTAAAAACTGAAATTTAAAAATTATATTTGAAAAAAAAAAAACAAAACAAATACAAAAAAAATTAACCAAAACTTAAAAAAAAAACGTAAAAAGCAAAAATAAGAAATAAAAAATAAAATAAAAATGTGAAAACAATAAAAGTAACAATCAAAAAAAATATATATATTTAAAAACTGAAAACAAAAAAATATAAAAAGTAAAAATTAAATTAAAAAAAAAATATATAAAAAGTTAAAAACAAAAATATAAAAAAATTAAAACTAAACTGAAAATAAAATAACAGAACAAAAATTAAATAAAATGAAAAGAAAATCTGATATGTAAATTTTTAAAATCTGTTAACAATACTATACAACAGCCATTGTGCTGTGTAGCGTTCAAGACTATTTTTGTATTTTGAAAAATTACTCCCTGATTCCGAAAATACGGTTTAAAATTTGTTCTTTGGTTATGTTCACGAGATATCGGCCATCCGATCAAATATTAAACCGTATAAAATATGTTTGGATTTGAACAACTTACTGAATTATAAATACGGATTTTGTGAGGCTATATCCTCACCAAAACGCAATTATTTTTGTTTTTTATGCTATTACTTTTTTACAAGATAAAAAAAAATAGTAATGTGAAAGCATTAATTGTTTATTTTTAAAGCAGCTATCGATTGGCATCATTATTTAAAAATATTTTGCCAAACATTAATTTGCCATTTGTTACATATTTGCCAGAAATTTTTTTGGCAAAATATATATTTAAATATTGATGCCAAATGATAGGTGCTTTAAAATCAAACAATTAATATCTTTACACCACTATTTCATCTTGCACCAATAAAAAATTATAGCAAAAAACCGAAAAGATTCGCCCTTTTGACGTGACAACATTTTTCAATTTTTCGAATTCGCCCCATTGGTTCTGTCTTTTGTTGCTAGAAAAATCCAACAAAACCACACACGATTTTGGCACAGTATACTTGAGGAAAAACAACATAAAAAGGCAAATGTCAAAAAATAAACACTCGCCCCTTGGGCATGATTAGTGACGATATGATCAAATGTTATTTATATCGTATGAAAGGTAATTGAATATCCAACTTCACAATTTTTTAAAATGCAACTTCCCTACAAACCATTTGACGATAATTTTTATTTTCGATATAATAATGATAATTTTTAGATATAAAACTCAAAGTATTTCAAAAATTAATTGCGTGTTCTTTATAATTTTTGTCAGAAAATAAAATTTTCTGAACAAATAAAATTTGTTTATCGAAAATAAATCCATTTATGATATCATCTCGATATCTATAACGACAAAAACAAAGATATCGTTTTAGACAGGTTCATTTTTATCGAAAACCGTATCGTTTTTGTATCATTATAGATAATCGAAAACGACAATTTGAGCCTATAAACGATATCATTTCGATATCGTAAAATTATCGTTTGGTTTACTGGGTTTGATTTAAATTTTTGTCGAAAAATATTACTTTTTTCGAGTTCTCCTATCGAATTCTAACAAACCAGTAAAATTATTTTCGAAATGTTGTGATAAATGTTTATTGGATATTTAATTAACTTTTATTTGATATAACACTTGGTAAAATCAGTTATTAAAAACGCGAAATATTTACAAATATATATTTTTGAAAGCTCAGTTCAAAGTTATTGGCCGATATCCCGTAACCTCTTCATATATTCGAATTCTGTGAGTCATGTCCAATAATACAAAAATAGTGGCATTTACTGCGCAAACTTTTTTTCACATTTTGTTGTGTAGTGTAATAAAAAACTGAAATAAAAGTTTTACATGAAAAGAAAAAAAACTAAAATAAATAAAAAACAAATTAAACTACACTTAATAAAAAGGATTGAAATTAAAAAAAAAATTGTGAAAAAAAATAAAAAATAAGAATTCAAATAAAAAATAAAAAATGTATATAAAAATATTTAAAAACTGCAAACAGTAAAAAATATGAAAAAGTAAAAATTCAAATAAAAAAATTATAAAAAATTATATATATTATAAAAAAAATAAATATATATAAAAAGTTAAAAACAAAAATTAAAACTAAAACTAAACTGAAAAAATAACATAAGACCTGATAAATTAAAATTCATAAGAACATTTGATACAGAATTCAAATAAAATATTGAAAATTCAAATAAAAATATTTTAACAGAGAAAACAATAAAAAAAGTAAAATTTAAAATAAAAAAAAATCATACTAAAATAAAAAATTAAATATAAAAAGTTAAAAACTAAACTGAAAAAAGAACAAACAACTAATAAATTAAAATTCATAAGAAAATCTGATATATAAATTTTGAAAATATTATAGTTTAATAAAATAGTTTAAAACTGATATAAAAAAAATATATTTGAAAAGTAAAAAACTAAAATAAATAAAAGAAAAATAATTAAACTAAACTCATTATCAAATTAGACTAATCTTTAAATAAAAAATGATTCAAATAAAAAAAAAACATTGTGAAAAATATAAAAAATTAAATAAACAAAAAAATAAATAAAAAAAAAATAAAAAAAAATAAAAAAAAACATTGTAAAAAATAAAAAAGTAAGAATTCAAATAACAAATTAAAAATTCAAATAAATATATTTAAAAACTGAAAACAATAAAATTTAAAAAAAAAGGAAAAATTAAAATAAAAAAAAATAAATATAAAAAGTTAAAAACTAAAATTAAAACTAAACCTAAAAATAACATAAAACTGATAAATTAAAATTCATAAGAATATCTGATACAGAATTCAAATAAAAAAATTCAAATAAAAATATTTTAAAACTGAAAACAATAAAAATATAGAAAGGTAAAAATAAAAAAATTATACAAAAATAAAAAGTTAAAAACTAAAATGCAAAAAAAAATAAAACTAAACTGAAAAAATAACATAAAAACTGATAAATTAAAATTGATAAGAAAATTTGACATATAAATTATGAAAATCTTAAAATAGTTTTTATTTATTTTTTTTATTTATTTTAGTTTTCCTTTTCAAGTATATTTTTTTATATCAGATATACTTGAAAAAGAACACTAAAATAAATAAAAATTATAAAAAAAAAATTATAAAAAAAAAATTATGAAAAAAAATAAATAAAAAAAATGAAAAAAATTTAAAATAAATAAAAAAAAAAAATTTTTTAAAATTTTAAAAAATAATTAAACTAAACATCATCAAATCATACTCATCATCAAAATATAAAGATTTTTGTAAACCAATTTCTGAAATTTTTAAAATTTAATTGACAAATTTTATTTCGAAAAGTATGAAAATGCAAAAATAAAACAAATATAAATCAATAAATTTGAAACCTAAATAATCAATTTAGAAATACTAAAACAAGAACATTTTAAATCCAAAGTCGTCGACGAGCGACAAACAACACCACACAATTAAAAATTATTGTTTTTACCTCCACAAATAAAACATCATCATCCAGTTGTTCGACATTATTGTGATGAAGCAACTCATGATGCAGCAACTCATTATTATTGTTAATGACGTTGTTGTTGGTGTGTGCGCGTGCATTTTTTGTTGTTGATTTATTTAAATGCTCACAAAACGCCGTAAAGCTGCTAAAATCCATAGGCTTTATAACTTGCATATTATTCAAATTTCGTTCAATATTTTTATTTTTAAATAAATTTTATAATTTATTTAAACATTTTTTTCTTAAATCACAATTATCACAACCAAAGTAGTGGCATAATATATACAGCATTTGCTGCTTGGCAAATGAAGGCAATAAATAATTAATTATTGAAATTTCAATAGAAATTCAAAAATTACAAATACACAATTGTAGACGCGCGCGGGTGTAATATATATAGGTAATGAAAAAAAAAAAAAGCGGACGTCGCGTCGTACGTTCACCGGTTTTTAGTTTTATTATTTTATATTCTATTTTTTTACACTTTCACAACTTTACAGCACGGCGCTCGAACGTATAATAAGCGCAGCACAGAGAGCAAAGTAAAGCAGTTTGACAAAGGAGCGGGTTGAGACCTACCGTCGCTCTTTGAGCCTACTCAGAATTGCTCAGAACGAAGACAGCGAGAGAGAATTATTAAAAATAAAAAAATATATAAAAAGAGCGAAGCAAAAGAGAGAGTATGAGAGAATCTAAACGTGGTGGCGACCAAATAGGCAGGCAGCAACATTGTCAACCCAACAGCAGCAGGCTGCTGCTAAAACAACAAACAAAACGAAGAAATCCCTAAATTAAACCTCATCTAAAATCGTAACAAATATACGTTGTAATGTAAAACTAAATCAGCTGGATGATTTATAGTCGATCATGAACGACTTTACTCTAGAGAATGTATTTTTTTTTTGAGAGTGGTGTTTTTATGGTGTAAGGAAAGAACTTTTCCGGGCACTTTTAGTGAAAGAATTTGAGGGGAAATTTTTACCGGATAAGAATTTTTTGGGGAGAAATCTTGTCTGGGGAAAGTATTGTCTAGGGGAAAATTGTCTCGGAAAAGTTTTGCCCTGTAAAGAGTTGTCAAGGAAAGAATTTTATGGTGTTTTTATGGTGCTCAGGTTATTGTTGGGTAAGGGACAGAACTTTCCCGGGGCACTTTTAGTGAAAAAATTTGAGGGGAAATTTTTGCCGGATAAGAATTGTTTGAGGGAAATCTTGTTTGGTGAAAGTATTGTCTAGGGGAGAATTGTCTCGGAGAAGTTTTGCCCTGTAAAGAGTTGTCAAGGAAATAATTTATCGGAGGGACAATTGTCGGTCGCTTAAAGATTAGTGCGTTGGACTGTGCGGTGAAATGTCCCATGTACAAACCTGCGCTGGGGCTAACAACATCTTTTCATACAAACAGCAATATCTCTCGAAAGACAACGGCAAACCTTCGAGAGTAAACACTGCGCACGAAATAATTCTTACCCCCGTCGTAGGTCTCACCACTTTTGAATACAAATATAACACGCCAGCACAAATAGTGGAAGAGCTCGACCTAAGTTATTCACTATTATTATTATTACTATTATTGTCGGTCTAAAATTGTCTGCGAATAAATTTTCGGAAGAATAGTAGTGATAACATTGTCTGGGGATGAATTACCGGAAGAATAATCGCGGTAGAATTGTCGGCAGAAGAGCCGTAGTAGAATTGACTGAGGATGAATTACCGGAAGAATAATCGCGGTAGAATAGGCGTGGTAGAATTGAATGGAGATGAATTGTCGGAAGAATAGTCGTGGTAGAATTGACTGGGGATGAATTGTCTGCAAAAATATAGAATGTCGTATTTCTATTAAGTTGCAAAAATACACTGCGCGGCACTAAAAGTTGAACTCTATTGTTTGTTTATAAGTTTTCTGTGTCAGTGGACTAATAATTTAATATAAACATATACTCCTACACGTCTGAGTTAGGGGCTATAGAGTTCAAAGAATTAACAAAATATTTCATAATTTTGTAGCGAAATGGTTCATTCTGCGTTTGTGACGTCTAAGGAGCGATTATCGGGAACTTCCTAAGGTTTGTGACTAAGGGTCGTCTAAGGAGCGACTATCGGGAACTTCCTAAGGTTTGTGACTAAGAAGCGTCTAAGGAGCGATTATCGGGAACTTCATATGAATGAATTCCACTGAATATTTTGTGTTTTTTTATCTTAAAGTTGTATCACAATTTTTAATAGATCACTTTTCACAATTATAGGGTTATAACCAGTAGAAGATGTCATAAAAGTATCATCATGTATTCGAAGAAAATATACGCCGTCCAAATTGAGCTAGGCTCTTCAAATAATTAAATTACATAAAACGTACAATTTCGGAAATAAAAGCCTTACTTGTCCTAACTTCGATTTTGCATAAATTCATTGAAATATTTCATTACACTAATTTTGGTGCAGTTTAAATTGCAGTAATTGTTGGTAAAATTAACTTCGAAAATGTCATCGATATTTTCAAATTAATGGCTCTAGTTTTTTAAATCAATTTTCTCATAATTTTGCTCTTAAATATTCAAATAAATGATATGAATAAAATTATGTTTTCTGCATTTCACACGGAAAACCTTGCGCTAAAATACAAAAAATGTATATTACGCGAAAATAAATTCGTTTGCGAGATATAGGCAAAATAATATCGAAAAACTACGCATTTTGTTAATAACAAATATTATTACTAAACAAGTCATTCATTACGTATTTATGTTACATATGACATTACAAACAAAAAATACCACAAAACCAAGTGTAGCGCCTGTCAACCAGAAAAAAATGCCAAAAGTATAGACAAAAAGGGATAATAAATAAAAGTAATAAAAACAAAATGGATTACCACACAACCCGCGTTTACCGCGCGCGCTCCCCCTAATGTTCACTACTATCCACCAACAGAGAGTCATACTCACGGAGAAGACGAAGAAGACACAGAAATTCATAACATTGTCATCCCTCTCGATATCCCTAGAACTGACCACCCGTTCGTTCGTTCATTAGTTTGTTGTTTCGTTCATTCGACCTGTCTGCCTGTCTGTCCTCTGTCAGTATGTCGCTTTGCTGTATCATTTACAACAACAACAACAGGAGCAAGAACAAAGAGCAGGCGGCCCGTAACCCAAGAAGGTATTTTATGCTACTTATGTGCGCTTTGTTGTTATTGTTGTAGGCTAATATAGCTTCATAATCGGAGACACGAGCCTGCTGCTGTTGCTGTTGAATATGTTGCCGACCGACCGAGCGAGCAAACGACAGAAGGACTGTCCGTCGGCTAACGACTTGTTGTGTAATCTCCGTCTGTACAGTTCTACTCTCATCGCTCTAATCAGTTGTATGGGAGAGAGTGAGGTGAATTTTAGTTCTAGTTAAAATTGTGCAAAAGAGCGTAGCGTTATTTGAAATGTTCTCGCTACAGAGGATCAAAACGAGAGTTGAGGAGAGCGGATTTTTGAATAGCCCAAATTGTAGTTGTAGAGCAAGAATAATCCAAATACGTCAACGACATTGATTACCATCTGTACAACAATGAAAAAAAAAGTTGCTTTTGTTGTTGTTATTTAATACACATCTGTGTGGTTGTACAGTGCTGCCAACATCAAATGTTTTATGAAAAAAAGAGATATAAAAGGAAGAGGCAAGCAACTCTCTCGATGGTTGTTGATCCTTTTGGCACAAAAACTATTATCACAATTTACCACTTAATGGCCATTTAGTTTGTATTCCTTTTTTTTTTTGTAGAACTCATGATCCACAACATGCTCTGTTGTGGATCATGATTTGCAAAATCGAAAAAACAGGTTCTTGGGAGTTAGTTAAGGGTTTTGTACGAGTAGAGAAATGTCGATTAAAAGTGATTGACGTTTAGCTTAGGAAGGAGGCTTTCTTAAAACCGGATTGTTGATTATAGGGCAGCTAACGATACAGGAGATGAAAAGAAGGAAATTATTAAAAAAAAGTTGGATTTGTGTAAGAAATATGTTAGGGAGATATGATATAGAAATAATACACTGTAAGCAATTAAGTAAGAAGATAAATAAATGGATACTAAGCCCTGGTTTAACTATAATGCACTTAAGGCCGATTTGATAGTGCTAGTTTAAACCTAGTTTATTTAATCTTAGTTTTGATTTAAACGACGTTTAGCTTTGAAATCAGTTTTACAGTGAACGTTTAAAATAAACTAAGTGTAAGTCGGTTTCATTAGGAAGGCAAATGTCAACGCAAATGTCAACGAATTATCGTGTATTTTTCTCTTTTGGAACAGCTGATAATTTTATGCAGAAATTGTGAGGTGAGGATATAGTTTTGATTAATACAAATATAAAAAAAAAACAAACAGAACGCAAACAGGCAGACGGACAATGCGGCGACGAGAAACAGAGAGCGTGGTCGGTCAGTTCAAAAAGGGTGTAAGTCTCATTTTTGAGGAAATTATCTCTCAAAATCTTAAGATTTTAAACGACCAACATAAGACGTTTAAACTAATATTAAACGATGAATTAAAGTCACCGTAAAACTGAATTCTGAGATTAAACTACGTTTAACACACAGATCAAGTTAAACTACCACTGTAAAACCGGCTCTTGGTCTATAATATACTAATCGCTATTTTTTTTTAAATGCCAAATTAACTGACAACTGATAGTCTTTTAGACTATAAAGATAATCGTCGTTCGCACGTATCGATTCGACACTATAATCATATTAAAAATTATCCAACAGACGTCTGCGTGGACGGACAGTTCAAAAAGAGTGTGTCTCATTTTTGAGGAAATTATCTATCAAAAACCTTGAGATTTTTAACGAAATTTAAACGACCAACATAAAACGTTTAAACTAATATTAAACAATGAATTGAAGTCACTGTAAAACAGGATTCTGAGATTAAACTACGTTTAACACACAAATCGAGTTAAACTACTACTGTAAAACCGGTCCTTAGTATATAATATACTAATCGCAAATATTGTTAAATACCAAATTAACTAACAATTGATAGTCGTTTAGTCTGCAAAGATAATTGTCGTTCGGACGTATCAATTCGACACTATAATCATTTTAAAAATTATCCAAACGACGTCCCTCAGTTCCAATTGAAGTTTAAACTTAGTTAAAACTTGTTGGCATAATCAAAATCGCATAATCAAAACGTCAGAACATTACAGACAAAAAGACAATTTCATCTAGTTTAAACTAAGTTTAATTGGACAATATGACTGTAAAACTGAATCTAAAAAGTCCTAATTTATATTTTTAGTAGAACAAAGTATTATGAGTCATGTTTTAGCTTTTGATCTAATTAAAATTGAATTAGATTATGGTCGAATCGATTGTTTTAAAATTTCTTTTACAAAAGAATCAAACCACGTTCTTTGCCTTGAACAAATTAAAATCGTTAAGAAAATATTGTTATGGACCACGGATTCGAATTAAAAAACGTTTGTCTAAAATGTTTCACGTGCTTTGCATGGAGCAAATTAAAATCGTTTAGAAAATATTGTTGTGTATCAAGGATTCGAATTCAAAAACGTTTTTCCAAAATGTTTCTACATATCGGTCGAAACCGAACCATGCTTGCCTAATTCGATCCAAGGGGAGCTGGACAATTTTACACCAAAAAATACTCGGTGCAACAAAACAATTCTAGGATGAATAGTCTCTCGGGGAAGAATTATACTTTTATTTTACTCTTGTATGTTTGCCATTGACTGTCAAAAGGTAGCGTGGTATTGAAACATGTTTTATATGAAATGATATAGTTAGTCCCAGCCCAAATTTGAACCTGTGCACTCACCAGTGAGCTACCGACACTACGCCAATTTACAACTTGTGTAGTGTCGGTAGCTCAACCCACCACTTTTAAGTACATAAAAAAAATAATCGACTTAAATACAGCAACCATAAATAATTGAGTATCATTAGCTGGTCTAGCAACGAGTTGCCATCATCACCGTTTTTGACGACACACTTAGAGGACGATCAAGCTCTATAAGTGTATATCTTGTCATATACCAAATGGGAATAATATGTGCACAACCAAACGCGCAAACAAAAATTCCATCGTTTGCTTGTTTGCCGGCGTTCATTCGCTGCAAACACGCAACGTAACGCCGCGCCACATCGTGTGCTCAGCAACGGCGATTGTTAATGCACCTAATTTAATAGTCATTTCTACAATTTATTTAATTGCATTGATGTAATATTTTGTTTTTTTCTGTTAATTAATTAATTAATGAATATGATTAAATATTTAATAAATTCAATTAAAGGTCGTTTTGTTGCATTGATGTAACATTTTGTTTATTTCTGTTAATTTATTAACTAAGATGATTAAATATTTAATCAATACAATTAATTCCATAGTCATTTCAGCAAATATTTTAATTGTATTGATGTAACATTTTGTTTATTTTCTGGTAATTTATTAATTAATATGATTAAATATTTAATCAATTCAATTAAAGGTTAATTGTATTGAACAATTTTTTGCACAGCTCAAATGGAGCTGTTCCCAACTATTATTATTACTTATTAGCCCGATAAAAATTCCTCAATGGGTATTTTATAAAATAAATAAGGCTCAAATACTTAAATCCCAATATGTATAAAAAAAAATACTACTTAAAAATGCTACAAACTGAACCCTTTCAAACAATGTACAGTTCTAAGACAAACAATATGATTTTTTATATGCAAATATAGATATTTTCAAAAAAAATAGCTTTGTATCACTAATCAATTGTATTGCAATAGCAGGTAGAAAAGTACAAAACAAATATTTTCATTGGAAATTTTACCATTTTATATAATATATCTACTACATATACAACAGAACATTATATATGCAAAGTAATGCGAGCAATTATTGACACAAGTCAAATGGACGCCACAGGAGATTAAAGGATACCAATGCCGACCGACGAAGAAGCAGGTAGATTATTTCAAAGCAGCAGCAGCAGTACCAAATAAAAAAAGGGGCTACAAGATTTAACAACGGAAAAAGCCGTTTTTATTACTATTATCATTATAATCTTAAGTCACGGCGCACGCAAAATGAGCAAACGAACTATAGAGATAGAAGAGAATGAAACACAGTTTATGCAAAATGAGTTTCAGGGTCAATGAAAGATTGCTCAATATCAAGAGAGCGTCAAAACTTAAGAGCTATATTAGTGACAAAGAAGAGAGTGAATAAAACGTGTGAATAGAGGTGTATAACAAAAGCCTTTTAAAACATTTGCCACCCTTGCCATACACACACACACACGTTATTTAAAAGTTGATTTCGTTTTTGAGAGTATCACATGAGGAGGATGGATAAACAAATAATTACTATTCGAACACAGAACTAAAGGAACCAAATCAAACAAGAACAAAACAATATACAAAAAAATCGAGTAGACGATGGATGTAGCAATTCTTCAATATAATGCGTGGCTGACACGACTGACGAACGAGCGGACAGACGGACGGACGGACGGACAAAAAGAGCGCAGTCAGTGCTGCGACGACTGTACCCCTGTGGCATGCATAATTATTATTATGGCAGGAAACGCAATTATTAGGAATCATTGAGAGAATAATGCGTAAAATAAACGATTTAAGTAGAGTAGAATTAAATAGTGTAATTTTTGAAGTACAGTACGGAGTTGATTTGCAGTTGGGATATTTTAAGTGAACTTTCAATACATTAACTACATCAGAATTGATAAATTTCACAGATTATTTGCTAAAATGAAATTTGATGAAAGTTATTATTCAAAAATATTATTAATTTTTTTATACCCTACACTAAAACTGATAGGGCATATTCAACAATTTGACTATAAATATGAAATAAATTGAAAAAAAGTTGATTTTAAATTTGACTTTAACACCCAGACAAAAATTCCATCAAATCCCATTAAAATTGCTCAATAGGACAATTATTGATTTAATAGTATACAAAAAATAAATCTTTGTATATAAACTCAATGGCAATGTCATGGTATTTTCTAGTATTTAATAGTATTTTCTGATTAAAATAATAATTTATCCTATGGACTATTTTTAATAGTAAAAATTATTATTTATATAGTATTTATTTCTGGGTGAAATTGTCTAATTTTGCTTTCTTCATTCTTACTGACTTCATTAACCAACAATTAAAATTTCCCTACTTCAAAATTTTATATTTGACCTAATAACAAATTTTTATGTTTTCCCAAATAATTGTTTTTTTAATATGTTCCCTTTAGATTTAGATTGCTCCATACACCAATGTTTCGGTTACTAGAAAAACTATTAAACGATAAAGGTTTACATTAATGTTTCTAAAAATATACACTATAACTCTTTTTATGTAGCATTTAAATGCAGAATATATTATATTTTCGTAATACGTAACGTTTTTAAGAAAATATAAAAAAAATAGTACTAGTAATACACATTAAACGCAGTTTTTCTTCTAATAAAATAAAAATATTTATATAAATAGTACTAAAAGAACTTGGTCGTTCCTATTAGTTTGGCCATCAACGTAATTCCAATCATCAGGTGACAAAATGTATTGTTCAATCTTCCGAATTGTCGGTCGGTATTTTAATACCATACCATGAAATCATACTTTAAGACCAGGTAAGTGCTCCCACTCCCAAACACTTATTAGGCACCAAGAGGGTAAAACGATTTTCCATTCCCACTAAATTTTCAAGAGCAATTTAAATACATTTTAGGAATTTAGTAAATTTGGAAGAAGCTACCTAACGTTTGATACTAAAATTATTTTTGAGAATACTTATTCTTCCTCTACCTGTTCATGAAATATTGCGTTATCTCTCAAGTGGTTAAATCTTTGTTTTTTTTTCTTAAATTGTTCCATTTTTGGTTATTATTCTCCACAAAGTCTTAAAGGCAAGTAGATCATACCATGATCAGAATGCTAGGGAATGAATTAAAATAGATACATTCAAATTTTCTTTTTACTAAAATTTAATTTTCAGTGAGTTTTTCATAGTATTTTAAATCCTATTTTAAAGTCGTACTTATCGGTTTTAATTATTGCTTTGTTTCTAATTTTTGAATAAGTAATTGAGACTAGAGATGGGCGCGTGGCGTGCTTTTTTCGTGTCATGCCCGAAAATCTGAGTTCGTGCGTGTCCGTGCCTCTAAAACTAGTCACAGAAAAAATAATCGATGTAAATATAGCAACCGATATTAATTGTATTTATTTGTCCAATACAGCAGTGAAATTCACTAATTTATTATAAACATTTGCTATATTTCGTTAAATCAGCAATTCTGTATGCTAATTTGTACGTCAATGCAGCAAATTAATTAGTCAGTGCAGTTTTAGCAATTATATTTGCTAAAACTGTGACGACTTAACTATTTGCTGCATTTACGTACAAATATTCATATTAGCGCAATTGCTTATACATCGAAGAATAGCAAATGTTTTCATTAAATTAGTGAATTTAATTACCGGATTGATTAATGAATGCAATTAATATCGGTGCTAAATTTACGTCGATTGTTTTTTTTTCTGTGTACACCAATTTACAAACCCTTTACTTCCAGCATCAGAAAATAAGAATTTCGTGGTATTTTAACCAGGGTCAAACACAATTTGGAATACCGATGTCGGTTCCACAATTTTTTAATAACGGTTCCGGTTCTTTGCGATCCCCGGCAGTTTCCAATTCCGAGAATAAAACAGTACCAAAATCAATTTTTGAATTATTTATAATATGGGACCATAAAGAACCGGTGCCGAAACCGATTTCAAAATTTTAGAACCGGAATCGGGACCCATAATATTGTTTTTGGTTGGAATCGGAAACAGGAACCGCTATTTTTTAAATCTTGGAAGGAGAACCTGCACCGATTTTCCAAGAGTTTTAGTCCCACTCTGGGACTAAACCAAGAACCGGAATTGTAACCGGAACCGTCTTGATTTTTGAAGCCGGAATCGAATCGGTACCGCTATTTAAAAAACCATGGAACCAGAACCAGAATCGATATTGTAAAGGGTTTTGCCAAGTTAAAACTTTTTTATTAGGTTGCTTTCTTGTCTGTCTGTTCAGTACAAATTTTTTAATTGATTTTAAACTACCTACGCGATGAGCTACAGACTTGAGATTTTAAATATTGCCTCGAACTGGATGACATTGCAATATTATCGTTTTCTTGCCATCCGTTTCATCATGGTACTATCGCCATGGTTCCATATTAAAGACACTTTGAAAAGAATATTTTTAATTTTAATAATATTAGGCCTTTCGAATTCTGTCAGACGAAAATCTAACTGACACAAAAAAATACAAATATGAAATAAAAAATATTTTTTAATATAAAACGTTTTTTAAGATATGATTTAAAATAAAATGTGAGGCGGTATTGGATTCTTAAAGTTCACATAAAAAATGTTTTTAAATTAAAAAATATTTTTTCATTTCATATATATATTTTTTGGGTTGAAGATGGAATCGAACCGCTATTTTAAAAATCTTGGAACCAGAACCGGAATCGATATTCTCAAGGGTTTTAAACCATGTTTATAATATTGTTCACGTTTTGCCTAGTTTTTCATGTGCTTTTTACGTGTTTTGTCGTGTTTCTGATATTAAAATTTCTCTTAACCGATAAATGCTACAAATGCCATCGAAGTATTGTTATTAAGCTAATGAAATAAGCTTTTGGAAAACGTAAATTGTAACTCATAAAACTAAATATATGGGTTTTATTGTTCTTCCACTTCAAAATGTATGGAACCTTTTTAAAATAAAGAATTCTGAATTTTTGTTGACTTACTTTTTCCAAACAGACTCAAACATTTAAATGTATTGGAAAATTTACACTACTTTAATCTCAGTAAAAGTTGATTTTGAAAATAGTGTCAGTCTATACAATGAAGCCACCCTTGTATAAATTGTAATTGGGGTTTGATCATGCACTGAACATTGTAGTTTTATCATATCATAACCGACCAGTTGCCCAAATTTAGTCAAAATCTAAGAGGTCAATACCTCATAAAGGTTTCTGTTTACATTTTCAATCCATGGTTTAAACTAGCTATACAACATTTTAATTACTACATAAAAAAAATATATATCGAACAATCAAATTAAATACAAAATGAATTTTTGAACGTCCAAATGCTCAAAGTATACAAAGTAAAATAGCCAGAACTATGCTCAACGAGTGGATAAAACACCCATAGAAATTAACATTTTTGTTTTCTTTGTGAAAAGAGCTACCTTATTAGTTTTAGGCTATGTACAGAGTAATAAAAAAAAAATCTTATTAATTTGTCACACATACATAAGACAAATAATACATATCTATTGAAATGTAGGTACTTTGCGCTAATGGTAATGGTGGTGTGTGTATCTCACGTTGTACAACCAGTCGTCGTCACCACCACCGTCATCATCATCATCACCATCGACATCAAAATCAGTATTACCATCGCCGATAGTGTGAGCGCGACTAACTGACTGTAGAATATTTGTTTTACTTTGCATGAAGAGGAAGAAGAAAATAATTGAAATTGTCTCAATATTCAGCGCAATGTGTTTTTTTTCGACGTGGTGAGATATATCGACAGTTTTGAAAATGAGAGACATACCCAATGTAACTATACAACATATTCTGTGAATACTAATAATATGTGTACCTATAATTTCGATGCTTTGGGTTTTATTACTTTTTATTTTAGATTTTTTTTTTGTAGAAGAATTGGAACAGAGTGTGTGCGGTAAACGTGTGGTACACATAAAAAAAAGGAGGGAGGAAAGGAAGGAAGGCAGTATGCCAACCAAAAAAAAATAAAGTACCAGGCGGCAAAGGCAGCCAGCTTGGCTTAGCTTGGAGGGTACATTTTGCATAAATTAAGCTCATATTTTATTGTGCGCACACGGCGAGAAAAAGCGGAGGTGATGTTGACAAATGTGTGCGAGCGAGCGGAGGAGGGAGCATGGGGCAGCAGAAGTATTAAGAAGTGGCGAAAAAGTAGTAAAAGGGAAAAAGGCAGAAAGAAGCTCAAAAAGTGGCGAGTAGAGCAAATGGGTTAGATTTTTTTTTATTTTTATTTTTGGTTCGTTGGTTGAGTTCAATGTGTGTGTGTGTTTGTGTATGATTACTTTTGTAAATGATAAAATTTTCGTATATAGCATAGAAATCGCAAGAATTTTATAATTCTACTTTTTTATTTTATTTGTTTGGTTGGTCGTCGTTCGTTGTTTTGTTTAAATTTAGGGGTAGTTTATGAAGAGCACTTTTGAGGCGACGACGACAACGACGATACCCACGTCCGTCGCAGTCATCGTCGTTGGTGGCGAAGCCGAAACATAGGCGTCTGCTGTCTATAAATAATGTCAGGATGCTGCTAGTGGAATTGGCGTGGGGGGGAGCGGGTGATGTCGGTGGGTTAAAATTGAATGGGTGTAGAGTAGTTCGTGTTATGTATTCAACATGAATTTATACTTGCAGTCATTCATCGTATCGTGTGTATTCGAAATATTGGCAAATATTGCAAGACGGACGCCTGAGTCAAGGAACAATTGGTGGAGAGTACGACAACGTTGCGATTTTATTTTGTCAATATGCGCGACGACGGCGGCGGCATAATATTTGTAGGTTATATGCAGAATACACAATGCGCGTAGGTTGCAGCACTTTTACCAAAAAAAAAAGGGTGGTGGTGGAAAGTTTTAAGGATTTTTTTTTTTTGCTTTTGTTCAAGTATATGGAGGAGACTTTTGTGATATAATATTGTTGTAGGTGCATAATGCGTAGGTATTACATTGAACAGAAGCAGACTATTTTTTATATAAGAAAGAGTGTCGGGGTATCGGAATTTTAATTTTGATATAGAAACTAATTATTTTTTGATGTTGCACGGTGTGACACAATGTAATAATTGTGTATATATTAATAGGTTCATTTTTAATTAATATTCTTATCAATATTTTTGGCAAGACAAAATTTTTAATTTTTTTATTTCAAAAAATTTTACTTTCTGACAAATAATAAATAATACAACACAACAAAAAAAAAATATCCGCAACCTAAGTATGATTTTCCGATGGACTATAAGATTCTAATCAATACCTCATACTCAGTTTTATTTTAGATTTTCTCAAGTTTTTGAGTTATTACGTAACACAAATTTATCACAATTATCGTGTTTTTCTACATATTTTGGTCTTTAACTTTTTACAGGTTTGAGTTTTCGATCACTTTATTTTTGTATTTCATTGAAAATATTTCAACCAATATTTTGAAATAAGCCACATGAAATTCGGATTTAAGACCAAAATAAGTAGAAAAACACGAGAATTGCCATATATTTGAATTACGTAATAACTCAAACACTTGAGGATTCAAAAAAAAAAAAAAATACTGATTATGAGGTTGTGATTAGAATCTTAAAGTTCATCAGAAAAGCAGCACACTAAGATCGTGGAAAAAAACAAAAGGCCTCAATTTGTTGTCTAGTGTTATATGATTGCTTTCTTCGATCACTTCTGTAACGCCAAAACAAACGCAACAACGAACACACATCTTCAGCTGTGTTCACTTTATTCATATTCATCGCATAAGTGAATCAAAAAAAAAAAAAAGTTGGGAAAGTTAGGTCACATAGGTAAGTTCGGTCACATGGGACGGACTTTTATAGTCGGTCGGGCCCGACTATGGAATACCCTACACCTTTGGTGTGAATATTAATGTTGGTATTTTAATAGTATACCTACCTTTAAAGTTCTTAATAATGCTGAACATTCTTACACTCAGAATATTATTTACATACCAAATTTCTGATACCCAATTAATTTAAAAAATTGATGTAAAAGTTAAAAAAAAAATGTTGAAACATGTAGAAAGAAAAATAAATGTGGGCGGATCACGCCCACTTTTAAAACATATGTAGAGATTTAAGGCTAATATTTGATCATTTTGTTTTCACTAATTTGCGAATAAAATGTCCACCATGAAAAAGCGAGAAGTAATAAAAAAAATCGAATGTGGGCGCATTCTAACAATACGTTTTAAATTTTATAGGTATATCTTGAATACTTTTCGAGTTATTGCTTCGTAAAGAGTTACATAAAAGTGACTTGTATGGGAAGTGGGCGTGTCCGTTGACCAATTTGGCTCATTTTCATTGACAAAACTAACTTTTGGCTAAAAAGTATTGAAAAGAAATTTCATCGCATTCTAAGCAGTATTTCTCAAGTTATCGTGTATACGAACAGCAAGACAGACGGACATGACTAAACGGACTCGGGTAGTGATGCTGATCAAGAATATATATACTTTTCCATACCGGACACGCCTCCTAAGGGGCGTTACAATATATGCCCTGTACCTCATAGATGTAGGGTATAAAAAAAACACACCACCGAAACTCGCGATAGAGTTTTCGAAGAAATAATAATATTTGTTTTAGGCCAAGTTCGCTCACCATTTGAACTGTGCGTGTTATATTTGTACTCAAAGTGGTGGGACATACAGTTTAATTACGAACATGGGACCTTTCGGCTCGCAATCTAACGCACTGACCGCTACCGACTCCGACGTACGGAAATACAACACACTATATCAGTGGGTGTTGTTAAACAAATAGATTTTTTTTTTTGGGACGGGAAGACTATAGTTAATAAATATAGGAATGATAAGTTTCTTGAAGATCTTCGGAATATCGTACAATGATCTAGAATAACAGCGTTTCATTGATCTAACTCTTAAATTTTGTCAGTAGTATTGATTTCAACAGATGACGTTCATCGCTAAATCGACTGAGGAGGTCGGTCATAGTCTCAAAATAAAACATGCATAAAATACACGAAAAAATTAGTGTATTTGACGAAAATATTCGTGAAAATGATCCACGAAAACATTCGTACATAATACGAGTGAACTTTCGTAAAGAATCGAAATATTCGTATATTTGACGATTAATGAATAATCAATTCACATATTCTGTCTCTCTCTTTTTCTTAAATTCTCACATATAATTGTTCCTCTTGTAATAAATGGAAATGTTTTGACATCGCATCGTGATGGTCGATCCAACTTTGAACACACACACAAAATAGTCAATTCTTTATTTAATAATAATATAAAATAATTCCAGAAACTTTTATTAGACACGCGATTGATTTGCGAATTAAATTCAATACATTTACGCAAATGCCGATGCGGAAAGAAATTTTGATCTGTTTTGTCTTGTTTTCTGCTTATTTTCTTTTGTCTTCTTGTTTTTTTTTCATGTTTTCTGCTTTACGAATATCAAATTGTAAAATATGCGAAAGTATCTTAAAATAAAAAATCGGAACAAAGTTAAAAAGGACGAATGCTGAGTTGTATTTACAATAAATCGTATATTTTACGAAAAAGTATTTCGTTAATTGTCGCATTGATTATTTTGAGTGTACTGATCAAGAATATTTATACTTTTCATACCGGATATGCTTTCTTCTGGGTATTACTATCGGCGTACCAAACTGAATGTACCCTTTTTACTCTTAGTACAAATTGCAGCATTCAACCGTTTTTTAAAAGATCTCATTGATTGGATTCAAAATAGGGTTTGACTTTTTTCTTTAATGAAATTATTAAGAGTACCCCAAAATTTGTTTTTTTGTGAGGTTATGTAACGCTGATTTATTATTTAAGGGAGGAAATATGTAATTTTTAAATATATTTAATATATTCTATATAAATTTATACCTAAATATAGTTTAAAAAGTAACAAATAATTAGTAAAATAATATAAAAAACATGCAATATAAAAATATGAAATCAAAAGAAGTATTATTGGGTTAGGGTTATTGGGAAATATTAAAAAATCAACTAAAGATACAAAATTAGTATTACAAAATGAATAGATCTAGAGATAACAAAAATGAGCATGCAGTAAACGTGTTTAAATCAAATGTTTAAATAGGGTTAAAAATGAAAATTATGACAAGGATTTTAAAATAATGGTGTGATTGATTAGGGGTTTAAGTGGTCTTATGGGGAGTGAATTTAAGGGGAGGCAGGATATCAAATTTTAAAAAAGCAGTGTTTAAAAAAAAAATGTTGAATAAGCAAATAAATAAAACAAAAATGAAAAAAAAAACGCACAAGAATGAAAAAAATGAAAGTGTCCTCAGCCAGTAAAAGGACTTTAGTTTGTTTGTATGTTTGTGAGGTATGTGTGTGTGTGTGATGTGTGTATGGAATGAAATGAAAAACAAACAACAACAATTGGCTTTCAAAACAGAGTCATACTAACCAAGTACATGGCCAGCTTATTCAGATCCAAATTGGCCAACTGACTGACATCGCTGGCATTCAAAAAGCTCAACATGAGGCCAATATCAGCGGCAGTGGGCATCTGTGATTGTTGTTGTTGTTGCTGCTGCTGATGTTGTTGCTGTTGATGATGCAGTTGCTGCTGCTGTTGATGATGTTGCTGCTGCTGTTGTTGCTGCTGTTGATGGCTATTATTGCCTTGTGCTGCCGCAGCAGCAGCTGCAGCCGCTGCTGCTGAGGTGCTTGGACCCTGATTATTGTTGCCAACATTAGAGTTGTTGCTGTTAACACTGTTGCTGCTGTTGTTGCCAGTACCTTGTATCAGCGATTGCAGACAACGATTATTTGTATCATTAACATTTTGTTGCTGATGCATAATGGGTGGTGTTTGCGACTGTGCATTGGAGCCGCCACTGCCGCCGTTGCCACCGGCACCAGAGCCGCCGCCAGCGCCACCTACGCTCTGCAACTGCATTTGCATTGACTGCAGCGTTGGCGTGGTGGGTACCGAAAGCGGTGGCGTTGATGAGACCAAAGCTTGAAGCTAAAGTTGTGTAAAGAGAAGAGAGCAAGGAGACATGTGGTTTGTTTTTCGGTATTTTCTTTTTTGAATGATTTTATATTTAAACAAAAAAAAAAAAATGAATGAATTTTTAATGGAGTTGAAATTAAAATATTTTGTTTATTCGTATTTTTTTTTTCAAGGTTTCTGTTAAGTATGACTTCAGAAAAGATTTTTGGGTAACTAACTTTGCGGGTAACATTATGCGCATGTTCTCTGGTCCTAACAGAATTAAGCTAGTCATGGTATGTCAGAGGTTTTGTCAAGGAATCGTCACAAAAGTGTTTTTTTTTCTATTTGTAATAATTTTACATATAAAAAAAGTTATTTCAAAATTTAAGAAATACATTTACTAACATTAAGAAATAATAATTCTTTTATATACAAATTGAAACACCTTATTTAATTAAAAATAAAATAAAAAAACATATTTTAAAATAATTTAATCAAGAAGTTATGTTTCTTAAAGCAACGTATATTTAAATTAATTGAATTAAGAAATTTAAATCTATATAAAATGCAATTTTAATATTAAAGATAACGCAGAAAAGGCTTTTATGTTATTATAAATGATTATAAAATAATAAAAAATTAATAAACTGATTTTAATCAAGAAAAACAAATTATAAAAATTTGAAGTTTAATTTCAAAACTAAGACTATTGAAAACTCTTAAGTCAAGTACCAAGAAATTAGTTTCTTAAATGATTAATTATATTTATTATACTAATTTAAAAATCAGGAGATGAATTTAAAAAAAAAGAAAATATAATAATTTTAATAGAGAAAAACATTTTATAAAATATTGAAATTATATTTCAAAATTAATAGTATTTCAAATCCTAAATTAAAACCAAGAAATTAGTTTCTTAAAACGACAAATCTCTTTTTTATTATTAAATTAATTTTTAAATCATTATAAAGAAAAACATATTATAAAATATAAAAAGTATATTTCAAAATTAAGAATATTTCAAATCTTAAATCAAAACCAAGCAATCAGTTTCTTAAAACAACAAATCAAATTTTATTATCAAATTAATTTAAAAATCAGAAAATGAATTTAAAAAAAGAAAAATATTATGTTTAATAAAGAAAAATATTATAAAATATAATCTTAAATCAAAACCAAGAAATAAGTTTCTTAAAACAAATCTTTTTTTATTATCAAATTATATTTTAAAATCATGAGCTGAATTTTTAAAAAATAAAAAATATTGAAATTTAGAAATTCAATTTAAAAATTAAGATTAATCAAAATTTTAATTCAAGTTTATTATTATTATTTTTTTTATATAAAATTAATTTTAAAAATCTTGACATGCATTTCAAAAACGAAAAAAATAAATTTTAATCAAGAAAAACATATTTTAAATTTTAGAAATTAAATTTAATTTTTAAAAATAATTTTAGGCTAAAATATCAGCAAAATTTATAAAAAAAAAATTGTTTTCAAAAATTATGAAATTTATTTTTAAAATAAAAAAAAATAAAATTTAATCACGAAATTATTTTCACAAACCAAAAAATACACAAAAATGTAAAGAAAAGAACATCAATGTGTTTCACAATACACAATTTCGATTTATACATGGTGTTTGGTTTATCGATGTCAATAAAGTGATTCTATGGAAAATGATTCTATGATTGAAAACAAATATGAAATTGTAAAATGATATTATGTCCTATTTTGCACCCAGTTTAAAATACAAGGTGTTTAGTAAATGCATATTACTTACATAGTCTATTCAAGAAAATTGGTTATAAATTAATCTATTGATAAATGAATAATAATTTTTCATCCATATTTTAGACAATTATATTACCTTTCCAACGGTATATCACAATCTCGAATCCCATGATTTCTTCTTTTTTTAAAATGTACATAAAGTTGAAATTTACAAAAAAAAATACCAATTTTATTTATATTTATTTTCTCAAAATATCGTTATCGATCACCTGTTTTTTATAATTTATAATGATGGACCAGTTCATTCCCAGTACTTTATAACCAATAACAGTGATTTTAAACTGGTAAATTATCCTGCAGAAATAATTAAACACTGATGCGTGTTGTGATTTGGAAGTTGAAAAAAAAAAAATCAAAATAATCGAAAATAATTTTAATTTATTAAAATTGTAATCATTATCATATTAGTTCACAGAACATATTTTCTGTTCATATTTCCAAACATAATAATTTTTTTAATTTATTTGTACCACCAAATCACAAGACCCGCCACTGTTTAATTATTTCTGCAGCATTTCTTACCCAGTTAAAATCACTGTGATTAGTTGGAAAATACTGCAAATGAACTGGTCTATCATTATAAATTAGAAGAAATGGGGTGATCGATAACGAAATTTTGAGAAATTCAATGGCAAAGTAAAAATTTGAAAATTAATTTTTGAAAATTTCAACTTTACGCACGTTATAAAAAAGTAAAAAATCATGGGGTTCGAAGATGTGATATACCATTGGAAAGGTAATTTAATTTTCTAAAACACGAGTGAAAAATGTTATTCATTTATCACCATATTATACTTTATAATCAATTTTCTTGAATATGCTATGTAAGTAATATGCATTTACTAAACACCCTGTAACTTAATCCGAGTGCAAAATAGGACATATTTTTATTTTACATTTTTCTTATTTTCTTGAATTATTGACATCAATGAACCAAACACCCTGTATAAAAAGTCAGTCTAACCTATACACGAAATAAAGTCAGCTTTTTGACAAATAATATTTTGAGAAAATTGTCTAAAAAGCTGATACTTTCTTTAGAGTCGACTTTATTTCATTTATTGGTAAGATCCGTTCATTTATAAAATCGAGAAATGTATTTTGCTCAATTAATAGAAGAATTTGTTGAGCTATGAAATTAATTTCAAAAATTAAAATTATATTGTAAAATCAATATAATATTAATGCAGAAATTCAGATATGAAATAATTGATTTTATTTTAGTAATTAATATCTAAACTCAAGAAAACTTTTTCTAAAATTAAAAATGAAATGAATTTCAAATATCAAGAATTGAATTTTCAATGCAATAATTGAAGTTCTACATATAAAAAATGAATTTCACAAAAGGAAGAAATTGAATTTTTAAATACACAAAGTATGCATTAACACTTGCGACAATTCCTATAGATTTCAGTCACGTACCTAGACTTTGAGGGGCCTATACAAATGCAAAATGTGCAGAAATAGCTAAATTTTCAAACAATTCTAATTTTGATTATTTACATAAAAAAAAATAAACTAAATAAAAATACAATTTACACAAAACAAACACAAAACAAATAATTTTTTAACTAATGGTTAATTTTACAAAAACAAAACTAACATCAACAAATTTTAAAGCCAAATCCAAAGTGTTTAATGCAAAACAACCCAATTTAGACAACATTTTTAAGTTAATAAAATAAGAAAGATAAAAGAGCTACAGCTAAAATAGTTTTTCTTTTTGCCAATAATATTTTTGACACACACATTATTATTAGATTTATTACCACAAATGCTAAACTAATCTAAACAAAAGTGACAGCGCGATTTCATACTTTAAATCATCATCGGTGAGAGTATAAGGTGAGTAGTATTGTGTGATATACAAATTATAAAAAAAATTTATTATACAAAAACTAACCTTGGCCTTTTGCTGTTGCTTAAGTTCTTCCTTTTTGTAGTTGCGCTGATAAGCGGTTATCACACGTCGCAGACGCGTATTTAAATCTTGCATCGATGGCCAGATTGTGGTGTCTTCGACGGGCATCATATGCGTGGGCGGATAGCTGCCGGCACCGCTTTCCTCCTCGTCGAGTCCTAAACATGAGTTGTGTGAGTTTAATGTTTCGTTTGCCGACGACGTCTGTTGTCCGGCATTCGAACAGCTCGAATTGCCCGAAGTCATCGTCGTTGATGTTGTTGCAACTGTATCTGAATCGACAGCCGCAACCGCAGTGGTGGTAGCAGCGGTGGCGCTGACAATAACAACATCGTCATCATCATCATCATTATTAGCATCATGCACGTTGGCTGCATCGACATCAACAGCCATTTTTGCAACTGTTGCCACTGCCGTTTTGGCTGTAATTTCAGACAGTTTTTTCTTTTTGTCATCAACACAATTTTGCTCTTTATCATCTTCATCAATATTGACATCATTAATGGCATCATGATCATCATTATCATCATCATCATCGGCTATATCAACAACATCATCAGCGACGACGACAACGTTGGCGGCATCGTCTGTTGCACTTTTAACTGCTTTTTTATCACATGTGACGGGTGTTTTATTACTATCGGTGGTACCATCATCATCCTCAATAGATGTATTGTTGATGGCACCAGTTTTATGCATTTCTAGATTTGTGTTGTTCGAGGGGTTGTTGTTGCTCTTACCAGACGAACTCGGCCGATCAGGATCGAGTAGTGAGTCTTTGTTGTCGCTGGTTAATTTGGTCGAATCGGAATCTTTGGTGGCGGTGCCATCATCATCGACCTCATCGGCATCTTCGTGCTTTGAATTGGCATCGTCTTCATTGCTGCAATTTGTATAATTAAAAACAAAATAAAATTTTAGAAATACGTAAAAATTTGCATAAAGTAAAATTAATTAAAAACCATGCAAAATATGTTTAAACATATTTAGGACCGTTTTCACAATATACAGTTAAGTGTTTTAATTCCACATATACTATGGGTAAGTCTAAGTTAAAATGGCAATGCTTTATTTTTAATTAATCTTCTTTATAATAAACGCATCCTAACCAAATCTATTTATTTCTTTTCATTTCTATACATTTTTTAAAATTTTATTTTCACTACTCTATTAAACGATTAAAGAAATTGGTGCAGTTTAATGAGTGTTATGATGTGGAAATCAGCATTTTTAAGATGAACATTATGTTCTCAATATTGAGACAGAACTGTGGTCAGTAAACTTTATTTCTTTTGAAGATAAAAATGCATAGCTTAGTGTATACCACGTTAAAAAGTACATTTACATTTAAAAGTTCAGTAAAGTTTTTACTGATTCTAAAATATTTGAAATTTGACATTGTTAGAAAATTTCAAATTCAAAAATTACGATTCTGTTCCGCTTTGGAACTAGATAATCGTATGTCTAATATTTTGCACAAATTAAAAGATCCATCCGAGCAGATTTTATCTCAAGTTGTTCCGAAAATAACTTCTGGAACTAAATTTTTTTTAGGAATGCAAAGATAAAAAGTAATATCCGATTTAAGAAAAATAATTTTTGGAATCACATTATATTCGAGAGTTCTAAAGAGCAAACAAATTTAAATTTGTCGGTTTAATATGGAAATATGAGAGAGAGTCGAACTCTCCATACAATTCTACACCAACTGATTCTACATTAACTTCTCTCCATGTAATGACGACACACACAGCAATTTGGTTACGATAAAAAAGTCGTTCCACGTTTGCTACTTTTAGAACATATTTTGAGAAATACATAAAAACGTTTTTAAAACCTCATTGAAATATTTTATTTAAGCAAAATAAAGTTTGAAGCCATTTTAAGAAGTAGTTACAAGCCTCATTCCATTTGAACCATTTTTAGAAATAGTTCCACAAGTCATTCCATGGAAACCATTTTTAGAAGTTGTTACAAAAGTCACTCTATCGGATGTTATTTTATAACTACGTCTATTTGAATCGGGAGAGAAGTTATTCGTTCAATCAGTAAAGAAAGAAATTTAGTACTGAAAGTGGATCCACAACACATTGCAAGTAGAAATGAATGGAGATGTACTACACTGTTCGCTTTTCTTAAAAGTTGACGTAAAAGTCTTGCACGTGAAGACTGTC
Source organism: Dryomyza anilis (assembly GCA_951804985.1). Lineage (NCBI taxonomy): Eukaryota > Metazoa > Arthropoda > Insecta > Diptera > Dryomyzidae > Dryomyza > Dryomyza anilis. Next base: position 28,068,146 of record OX638131.1, read on the forward strand.
TGTGATGAGTGATTCTTTGAATACATTACAAATTGCCAAAGTGATAGCAAAGTACTTCTAAAATCTGCTGGAGAATTTACTAGCTCCTCACAAAGTTTGAAGAAATTCCACGATATTTTAAAAACGTTCTAATGTAAACTAATGTGATTGTTATTGCTACATTGTATGGAAAACCATTATCAAAGCTGTTCTTGGAGCCCGTCATATGGGTTTCGTACGATATGTCGAAACCCTAAAATGTCGAAATTTTAAAAGCCTTAGAACACCGAAACAATATTTGGCCGAATCAAAAAATGACGAAAAATATTTTATAGCTAGAAAATGTCGAAAAATCTTTGAAACTATAAATAGGATTTTGAATAGGATCAAAAATGTCGAAAATTAAAATGCCGAAATATTAAAATGTTGAAATACAAATTTCAAATCGTATATGAGCTATTCCACACCAAATCTCCCATGATTTGCAACTCACCCTCTTCGATTTCAATGAAATTTTATAATAATAATGTAAAAGTTTGGCGCTGCAGTCCTGTGACCTGTGACTACAGACCGAGCTCTCTCACCATTTGAGCTGTGCGTGTTAAATTTATACTCAAAGTGGTGGGACCTACAGTTTAATGCCGAATCTGAACGGCGGTTGACAGCTTTGTTTACTTGAGGCAATGTTTACTCTCGTAGGTTTGTCATTGACTGCCGAGAGGTAGCGTCGCATAGAAAAATGTTTTCTATGAAAAAGACATTGACAGTCGCAGTGGATCGAACCGGGGACATTTCGGCTCGTAGTCGAACGCACCATCGACTTTTCGGTCGTAGTCCAACGCACTAACCTGAGTAGCTACCGACGCAATGAAATTTTGGCAACTGATAAAGGGCATCGAGATCTGACCATTTTTTTTAATATTTTTCCGACCACTATTTCCAAAGATACCACTTTTTCCAGAGATACAGTCCCAAAGTTAAAAAATTGTCAAAGATAACATTTGTATGGTGGTTTATATTATATATCTCTTCGTTAAGGTTTCGTTTTAAAACTAATAAAAACATATTTTGGAAAATATAAGTCTTTTTAACATGAACATATGACCAAACTATCGTTAAACTTCAAATTTCATGTAAGTATTTTTTTTTTTTAAATCAAATTTTTTTCATTTATTATAAGCAGGGCAATCGATTAAATCAAACAATCTTACTATAGGAAACTATATCTGGATATAACTACAGGAGACAGTAGATTCTGATTTGTAGGAAATTTAATTAGGTGTAAAATTTGGTTTGAAAAATAATTTTGTTTTAGTACAATTTATAATTTTCAAGTGCAAAATTTCATGAGGGCTGAATAATTAAAATAAAACATATTTTATATTATAAGTGTTTTTATTCATATTAATCTAGTTTTTTAGTCCATAATTCATAAATATTTTCCTTGTTTTTCTTCCATATAATTGTTAGCCCTGATTATAAGTATTCAAGCTAAATTCCAAGATGGTATTTTGAAGGCAGCATATTTAAAAATCTCCGCATGAATCCTAGAGTAGCTAAAAATCATAATTTGTAGCGGAGATTCTGATTTTCTCTACAACGGGACTCAGAATTAATGTGTCTATGTTGTTTTATAAATATCTATGTTGTTTTTTTAATATCTATGTTGTTTTTTTAATATCTTTGCTCTATATATTTTTAAACGTTGCAGTTTTTTCGACATTTTTATCATTTTTCGGCAAACATTTTTTCGCTATATTAAATTTCGATATTTTTGTTTTCGACATTTTCAGGTTTCGGCATTTTTATTTTATATTTTTTGCCAAAACTTAAGGCACCTGTTAAAATAATCACAGCTTCGGTATTTTTTTATACAATTTTGCTCCTTTATATTTTGTTGAAACTTTAATAAAAAAAACAGAATACCATATCCACTTTATTAATTTGATGTCAATTCAATTTTAAAATTTTCGATTTGGGTACCAAAATGGGAACTTTCGGTCCCGGCATATTCGGATTGCGGTGAAAATTCTTTACATCGATTTTCTCATACAATAGAACAATTACATTTACAATTACATTACATTTGAACTTACCATTTTTAATGCAAAAAATATCAATTGATATAGAGAACTTTTCATTCGAAATTCAAAATATTTTCAATTGAATTCACTGCCCGACAAAATTCTAATCTTGACATTAGAGCATATATTGGATACATTTGTAGTGCTGATTCCGAAAATAAAATTTTTTAATTTACCATTATTTTGGTCTTCTTTTATTTTTAAAATTCAATTTTAAATTTTCTGATTTTGTAAATTTTGCAGATTTAAATTTACCAAGTGAAAAAAATGTTGTCTTTATTTAATATTGTATTTATAACTTTTTAACCAAGAGTCGTAATTTATTTTCTTATTTTCTTATTATCACATAAAAGTTCATAAAAATTAAAAAAAAAAAAATAATTAGCCAATTTGACAAAACTGATGCCATTTTCGGAATCAGCAATATTTGCTGAAACTTTTACTGCACCATAATGAACGTAGGGCAGAGATATCAATTGATTTTTTCTCAATTCCATATAGGAAGTTCTGCATACCAATTAATATTTTCTGAAATACAAATGGAAAGTTCTGAGTATTCAATGTTATCTGTATATTCAAAATTTCTGAATTTCAAATGATAAGTTTTGAATATCAATTGATGTATTATACAAAAATAATGTAATTTTTATATTTTATATTTATTATATATTTTTAATTAAACTAATCATTAAACTAATATGTTTTTATATAAAATATAATTTTGTATAATAAATCTATTATCACTTACATGGGCAGATTTGTGACAGCAATATCATCGCCGGCGCCTACGTGTCCCACAAAACACAACATCGGATCGGCGCGTATCTGACGGTACATTTCGCAGCCATGCTTATAGGTGCCCACCAAAAGACTCTTGTCGCAACAGATTGGATTCCACCAGGCCGACGGCGTCTGGTCGGGCGTCGACGGTGGACGTATCGACAGATCGCTACACATTACACGCGCATAAATAACAATTCAACATATTTTTTTTTGTGTTTTGAAAAAAAAAATGAAAACCAAAATTACATTTTTTAATTTAAAGAAAATATTAAATTTTTTGTTGTTTAATAAGTGTGTGTGTTTAAAAAAAAAATCATAATTACTACATAAAGCAAAATTTGTTTTAAGTCAATTAGGAAAACATATAAAAATATTATATAAATATACTTAAGCCGAGAGAGAGAGAACATTATTTATTTTTTATAATATTAGTATTTAATATTTTGTGAACAAAAATCATTTAAATTTTGACAAAAATTGTTTTGGAAAAATTTTTAAAACCAAAATTGTTTTAAAAAAAAAATAAACTAAATAAAAAAAAAAGTTTAGCATAAAAATCCCTATACGCTGTTAATTGTGTATTTTATTTTTAATCAAGCGTAGGTTTTATATTTTAAATTTTTAAATAGTTTAAATTGAAATTGAAAAAATGTTGATTTACCTTTTGTTTGCGTAATATTTTACATTTGCGCTGTATTTTTTGAAAAAGGTTTAATTTTTATTTATTAAAGAAAAAACAAATTTTTCAGAAATGATGTTTTTTTGGTTGTTATGAAAATATGTAGGGTATGTGAGAGAGAGAGATGGGGGCTTTGAATATATTTTTTTAAATTGATTTTTTTTTTTGTATTTAATAATTTGAGAGGCAAAATGCAAACAAATCACAAAAACACGTATAGTATACACAGCAATTAAATGAATTAAAACACCGGAATTTGAATACACAACGAGAAATAGAGAGAGAGAGTGGAGTGAGAAAGAGAATGAGGCAAAAAAATGAAACAGTGTTTGTGTAAATTTTTAAATTTTAATAGACGCCGCGGACACCACCAGTGAAAGCCGAATTTAAAAAACTTTAAAAAAGAAATCAATATTTTAGCTAAATTTGGATTTTTTTATATTTTGCAGTGTCCACAGTATCGCAGGCCAAGGATTTATCAAAATTTCATACATGATATGAAAGACACCGAGCATAAAATGATTTTTTACAAAATATTAAATGGATGTTGAACGAATTGACACACTGTGATTTGGCATTTTTTTTTTACATTTTAGCAGATATTTACTTTATTTAACCCATTAACGCACAAGTCCAACAATATAAAATACATTTTCTTCCTGCACATTCTAGTATTTGACAATTTGGAAAATATGTTCTCATTTTTAGAAATAAATTAGAAATTGCAGAAAAACCTCAAAATATAGATGTCCACGTTTGTGACAATTGGCTTTATGGGGTTAATTTAAGAAATAAATAAAATTTCATATTTTGCCGCACAGTGTATGAATTAATATTAAATCAAATATTAAACAAAACTTAATTTTTGTCCAGTTACAATATGAGCGAGACAAATGTATATAAGGAAATGTTAAAAGTTATAAGGAATACAAATAAACACGACTGAAAATATTAGACACAGCAGAGAATGCATGATCTTCGTAAAGGCTTTTTAAGTACAGCTGTGCGATAATCATTTTTTTTGACATTTCTATTAATTGTAATTATGTTTAAGGAATTATTCGGTTAATCAAGTTTTCTGTTTAAACAAATTCACGATTAATCAATTAATCAGAATTCGATCGAAATTCGATTTTATTTATGTTTTAACTGAACCCAAAAAGAATGAATCGTATTCGATTAATCGAAAAATTTGTGATTAATCGTGATTATGATTAAAAAAAATACTATTTTATAAATTAAAATTTAATATTCGATATAACAAATTATTGAATAATCAAATTTTTGATTAGTCGAAAATGTAGATTAATCAATTGACTATTGACTATTAATTTTCTGATTAATAAAATTTATGATTTTAATGTTTTATTAATTCAGTATTTTCTTAGTTGATTAGTCATAATTTTGATTAATCAAAAAACTTGATTAATACTAAGTATTATAATATATAATAATTATAATACGTTATATTTGATTAATCAAATTATTGAATAATGAATTTATAGAATAATTAATAATTTGATTATTTAATCAAATTAATTATTAAACAAATTATTTATTAATCAAATTATTGATTAATCAAATTATTGATTAATCAAATTATTGAGTAATCAATTTATTGATTAATCAAATAGTTTATAAATCAAACAATTGACTAATCAACTTATTGATTAATCAAATTATTGATTAATCAAATTATTGATTAATCAAATTATTGATCAATCAAATTATTGATTAATCAAATTATTGATTAATCAATATTCCATAAAACACTTAATCGCACAACTCTACTTTTAATTATGTATATTTTTTTGTAAAAAAAAATGTAGATGAAAAGTTAACAATGTAAAATAGTTTAAAGCAAAATAAACAAAATTCAAATAAAACAAAATAAAATAAAAAACATTAGGAGTAACAAACCAACAAACAATTAAATAAATAAATTAAAAAAATCTCATATAAAAAGTAACGACAACAACAGAGAGATAGAGATATCGAATAATCGAAAGATAGGAGAGCACAAAAGATTTAAACAAATTCGTTTACCTGATCGGTATGTTATCCTTGATTTGTTGCACCAAATCACCAATGACTTCATGCTGTATATAGTACAACATACGCACGCGCAGCAACACTCTAAAAATTATTAAAGCACAAAAGTTGTTGGCAGATTTTCCACACAAAAAAAAAGTACAAAAGATATGAAGAGAAACAAGAACAAGTTAAAAATTGAAAGTGGAAAAGAGAGAGAGCGAAAGAAAAAAAAGAAAAAGAATATAGAATTTATGCATTAGTATCGCTTGTACAATATAATCGAAATGCATAAAGTTTTCGATTCCACACGACTCACTTATTCGCGTGTCGACTCAAATGTTTCTTATAGGCACCCTCAAGGAATGCATCGGCATCGTATTTATCCTTTTTGCTCCAATGATTTGGATCGAGTATATTTTGTCCGGGACTCTCTTTGTCGCAGTCCACCTTTGACATGGATGTGCTGGCGGCTGCGGCGGCAATGGCAGCGGCGGCAGCTGCTGCAGTTTCTTTTTGCGTTTTTCCACCGTTGCGTCCTGAAATAGCAGATAGCGGAACGGATATAAGTTAGTGTCAGTTGAGAGCTTTTTGTTTTTTTTTTTGTGGCTATGAATATTTTTTTTTTTTTTGTATAAAATTGTTAAAATTTATTGTTGATATTCAATTTGTTGGAGACATTTGCTATTAAACGTATTTAAATATATAACATTTATATTTAAATTTTTGTATTTTAAATTTTATTTTTAAAGCTTTTGGTAAATAAAGCTTTCGCCTAAATCTTTTTTTCTCCCAACCATTTATGCCAAATATTTGTGGGAGTATTTATTTAAAATTAAGCTGAACAACATAATTTAGGCAGCATAATTTTTCAAAATAATATTGTTTTTAAAAAGCTTTTTTTGTAAGAGCTTTCAACACAAAGCTTATTATAGCAAAAATATATACATTTTACAAATCTTACGATGTAATATTCAGATTAATTATAAAAAATATAGATATTGATATAAACTTTGTCTCCAGAAATAATCAGGAAAAAAGCTTTTACAAAATGCAAGCTTAAACAAAAATTTTTTGCTATACAATATTAAAGAAAACTTTTAAGCTTAAATTTTTAAACTCGTGAACAAATAGAACTAATATAAATATTTTTAAATGCTATTGAAATATTTTAAAAGCTTTCTTAACATAAAATTTGTATAAAAAGCCAACAGCAGATTTCTAAAATCATAAAAAGGAAGCATAAATGTTGTATATGCCACGAATTATTTAAAATCTTCACATACATTACAACTTTTAAAAAGCCTTTTTGAACATTTTTAAAAATAAAGTTTAAGTATTATATAAGTATTATATAAAGTATTATATAAAGTATTATATAAAGTATTATATAACTTAAATATTAATTGTTTTTAAATATTAAATATTTGTAAAAATGTCTTTAAAAGTTTCATTGTAAAAGCTTTCATAGAAAAATAATAATAAAGGGTTAATGGCATAAATCTTAACTTAAATCTTAACGTTTTTACAAATAACGTTTTGTTTTTTTATTGGGTGTTTGAATAAGTTCTCGCTGTTTTATCGTGGAAAATAATGCATAATTTAGAGAACGTTTGTAAAAAATATGTCACTAAAAGTATTGTCCATCGCTTGTCACTACTTTTTCACATCTTTCTGGTAGCATTTGAATTCAACATTGGAAAAACAACAAGTTTTTTGAAGCTTACTGCAAGAGTCGACCCATTTTTTGACATCTTCATAAGATGTAAAAAAATGTCCTCAGCAATGTCATGTGCCATTGAACGGAACAAGACATAATCGGAAGGGACAATGTCTGGCGAATACAGCGGGTGGGGTAGGACTTCCCATTTAAAAGTAGGTTATCACCGGTTGAGCAATACATGGACGAGCGGTGTCATGCTGCAATATCAGTTTGTCATGTCTCTGCTCGTATAGGGATCGTTTTTCCTTAAATTCTTGCCTCAAACGCAGTCGATAGCGATCTCCTATAATAGTTTCGTTGGGTTTAAACAGTTCATAATAAACTACACCTGATCTCACCAAATGCAGAGCAGAAGTTTGAAACAATGGATAGTCGAGTTTGCCGACAATGTTGATGCATGGCCGGGCTTACCACAAGATGTTCTACATTTAGGGTTATTGTAGTGTATCCATTTTGCACAGCCATTTCACAGCCACACGATGCAAAAAAACATTTTCTTTTTTGTCCTTTTCAACTCGTCTGGCACCCAATGTGCTTGCATTTGAATCATTCCCAATGCTTTTAAACGTTTCGAAACTGTTGTGTGATCAACTGCTAATAATTCTGCAACTTCAGTTATCGTTTGGCATGAGTCTTTATCAAAAAATACTTCATATTCTTCGTCTCCAAAGATTTTCAGAGCTTCAGTGCCTTCCTTATCATCAATATCAAAAAATCATTATTTTTGAAGCGCTGAAACCAATCTCTGCATGTTTTTTCCGACAGAGCATGGTCGCCGTAAGTCTCAACAAGAATTCTGTTTACTTTAGCAGACTATTTTTGTTGGAAAAATTATAGTGCAGTAAAATTCCACGCAAATACTTTCTTTTTGCACGCAAGTCGACATGTTTAATAATAATATAATAGTTTGGCGCTACAGTCCTGTATAGAACTTCGGCCGAGCTCTCTCACCATTTTGAGCTGTGCGTGTTATATTTGTACTCAAAGTGGTGGGACCTACAGTTTATTGCCGAATCCGAACGGCGAGTGATAGCTTTTCATAGGCAATGTTTTACTCTCGTAGGTTTGTCATTTACTGCCGAGAGGTAGCGCGGTATAGAAAAATGTTTCTATGAAGATATGTTGTTAGCTCCAGTACAGGCTTGAACCGGGGGTCTTTCGGCTCGCAGTCCAACGCACTAACCACTGAGCTACCGCGGCCACCGACATGTTTAACACCATGAAATGCTAACACTATGGCGAAATGACGTAAACTGCATATTAACCTATTTTTTATAATAGTTTTTAATAGATGCATTACAATCTTAATCGATACACACATTGTTCTGGTATTGTCATCTTTTCGAAAACAGCGATAACTTATTCAAACACATATTAACATATCGCCACTATCATGCCAAAGAAGTGAATGTGCAATTTTTGACATTTGCGTTTTTTTACAGTTTGTATGTAGTTTATCCTCAAATATGCTGTGCCAAAATCGCGTGTCATTTTGTTGGATATTTCTAGCCACAAAAGACAAAACCAAAAGGGCGAATTTGAAAAATTGATAATCTTGTCATGCCAAAAGGACGAATCTTTTCGTTTTTTGCTATAACTCTTTAACGGTACAATATAAAATAGTGATGTGATGGCAATTATTGTTTGTTTCCTGCAAATAACAAATGGCAAATTAATGTTTTGCAAAATATATTTAATTAATGATGCAGAGCGATAGGTGCTTTGAAAACAAACAAAAAATGCCTTTACATCACTATTTTAACTTGTACCATTAAAGAGTTAGAGCAAAAAAACGAAAAGATTCGCCCTTTTGGCATGACAAGATTTTTCAATTTTTCCAATTGTTTGTTTTTTTGCTATAATTTTTTTATTGGTACAAGAAAAAATAGTGATGTAGAGGTATTAATTGTTTGTTTTTAAAGCACCTATCGATCTGCATCATTATTTAAAAATATTTTGCCAAACATTTTTTCATTCAAATAACAAATGGCAAATTAATGTTTGACAACATATTTTTAATTAATGATGCCAATAGATAGGTGCTTTAAAAGCAAACAATTAATGCCTTTACATTACTATTTTATCTTGCGCTAATTAAAAGTTATAGCATAAAAAACAAAAATATTTGCGTTTTGATCACGATATAACCTCACAAAATCCGTATTTATAATCAGTAAGTTGTCCAAATCCAAAGATATTTTATATACGTTATAATAATTCATGAATAAACCAAAATAACAGAAAAAATGGAAAAAATATAAATTTTTCAAATTTTTAAAGCACTTCAAACTTTAAAATTTGATTTCCCAACATTTTTAAAAATGCACATTCGCCCCTTTGGCATGACAGTGACGATATAAAAAAATATTTCATAAAAATGTATATGTTTTTAAAAATTTCATTTAAATATTTTTAAATATTAATTAAGTATTTTAAAAGGTTTTTTACAACAAATACTTTATAAGAGGAAAATCGACGATTTCTAAAATCTTACAAGATAGCAATTAAAAGTTGTATATACCACAAAGCTTTTTAAATTTTCACATACAAATCAACTTTTAAAAAGCTGTTAGAATATTTTCAAAAAGAGCTTTTTTAAAATAAGTATGAAATTTAATTATTTGTAAATAAAAAAAATCTTGAAAAGTTTCATTGTAAAAGCATACTCGGAGAAATGATGATAAATGGTTAATGACATTCAGCTTTTATGTTTTTCCAAATAAAAGCTTTCTTAACACAAATTTTGTGCATTTTTAATAACTGGAATTCAATGCAACACAGCTTTATAAAAGCTTTTACGCTTGTACAAATAAAGCTTTCTTAACACAAATGTTGTACATTTTTAATAACTTAAATAAAGTTTGTAATTTTCGCAAGTTTTTTAATGTTTTTTTTACAAAAAAAAAAGCTTTTTTAATATTTATATGAAACTTAAATATTGGAAAAAATGCTTCATTGTATAAGTTTTCATGGAGAAATAATAATAAATGGCTTTCAATGCAACAAAGCTTTATAAAAGCTTTTATGTCTATACAAATAAAGCTTTTTTATACCAAATATGAAAAATAATTATAAAACAAAATATATATCGTCGTTGTAAAACGAAAAGTAACCAAATACCTTTTTTAAAATGCCAAATATTCATTTACAAAAATCTTTATATATCTGTCAATTTTTAATCAGTGGTCTTTTTTTACCACATGATAAGAAAATGTAAATCTATCAATTGATAATTCAAATTTAAAAATGCATCAATTACTTTTTATAACATTAATCAACAAACTCGAAATTTAAGTTGTTCATAAAAATGTATTTTGTGACTTTTCATTATACAACGACGATATATAAAAATTGCATTGTGAAATCTTTTTGGAAAATATATCTTTTAAAAAGCCGTTAATACTTGCCGTTAATACTAATAGCAAATGTCTCTTTAAATGATCACAATATACCATAAATATAAATATATTTGTAAATGTATATATATATATAATATTAAAACTACAAAACGTATGCTAATATACAATTTTTACAGCTCGCATACAAAATGTCTAAGAAACACAAAAAAATAGGTAGTAAGTAGTATCACATAAACTGAAGAAGAGCAATACATACACAGTAGTATTTAGTATGTACATAGGAAATGATATAGAATATATTATTAATTACAATAGAATCAATAAACAAAATTATAGAAAATATACTAGAAATTTATTATATGAGAGATATGGTGCACAAAACGCAATTGTGTACACATCAAATATTAGTTATTCAAGTCGTTAGTAAAAGTAGTAGTAGTATAAAAGGTAGTAGCAGTTGTTCTAGTAATAGTAGTAAAAATATACAAGTAATTGAAACATTATGTTTGCTACTAAGACATATGGACTGCACACAGTTTGCACACATCGTATTTCAGTAACAGTTAAAGAGTTAAACAAGTCGTTTATTTCTTGGTTTCAGTTTTAAAATTTGTTGATTTTGTTTACTACGGCCCGGCCCGTTGGTGCGTGCAGTTAATGTGAGCGTGCTTCTAAATTGTTTACCATACCTTTTGCATTCCTACCTCGTGGCACCAAATTATGTAGGCCACTATGATCCCTGCTAATTTTTTGTATTTCACCATCTTCGGTGGGCGTTATCAGATCCCAAATGAAATTCTTGATTTTCTCATCGCCCTTGTACACTTGCAGACAATAAAGGAGCTGCACGAGAGAGAGAGAGACAAATAAAAAATTAATTAAAAAATATTTTAAAATATTAGAGTATTTTATAATTGAAAATATTTTTGTTTTTATGCTTTCCATCAGCAGTTTGAGAAGTGTGTTTTTGCTCAGCGAAAACCTAAAGTTTCCTCAATATTAGCATGTTGTTCATCATTGGAAATTTAATAGAATAATTAATTTTTTTTGTTGTTTAGCATTAAATGCCTTTTTTTCGCCATACTTACTATAATGCGCGCACAGTCTTCGACGTCGCTATCACGCCAGCCACGCTTGAATTGACCCTGTACGAGTATCTCGGTCCAGCGACCATAACTGAAAAGTTCAGAGAAAAAAAACAATATTTTTTATTATAAAAATAGTTGAACAAAGTGCAATTGAAAATTAATAATATAATTTAATTTTTAAAAAGTGATTTATTTTCCATCAGCAGTTTGAGAAGTATGTTTTTACTCAGCGAAAACCTAAAGTTTTCTCAATATTAGCATGGTTGGTCATCATTGGAAATTTAAACAAGATTTAAAAATTAAAATAAATGCAAATGAATAAATAATAATAATTAAATACTAAAAATAGATACTAAAGGGTTTTTCAACAGGGACGCTACAAAAGTAGAGCGACAGGGACTGCAAACGACGCCATATTTCTTACCGCTCTTTCGACATTTCTCTTCAGTAAGGTTTGCCATTTCATGATGGAAAGATATACGAGCCAACAACGAGTCGGAATTATTAAAATTTACTACCGAAATTCTAATTCGTATATCTTTCCATCATGAAATGGCAAAAATTAAAAAAAATGAAAATAAAAAATAAAAAATAAAAATAAAAGTTAAAAACAAAATAAAATTAAATATAAAATAAAATAAAAATACATTAAAAATAAAATAAAATAAAAAATAAAAAAATAAAAAAATTAAAAAAATTAAAAAAATTAAAAAAAAAAACAAATTAAAAATAAAAAAAAAATATTTAAAAAAAAATAAAAAAAATTAAAAATAAAACATAAAAAAAAATAAAAAAAACATAAAAAAAAAAAAAAAAAAATTAAAAAATGATTTCTATAACCGAATTTAAAACAAATTTAACCCAATGGGAAATATTCCGAACTAGTTGGAGCGTAACCAATGTTTTCTTCAATACATGCTCTACATATTTCGTATTAGATCATTTATAATGTAGCAGCAGTAATCTACAAACATGACTAGTTCCATGTTCCACTTACGAAGTAATCTATAAACTAAACTACCCTCCCTTACACACTGATTACTACATAATGTGGAAATGACTCAGATACTTCCCAGTAGTAAATTTTTCCAGGTCTTACCAGTAGAAGCCCTGCTATAACAACTACTTAGCATGCTCAATACACATTCTGCCATCACTGAAGCTACCCTACGGGGAAGCATGGAGCATGGAACAGAATTAAGTATTGAGATTCCGACGCATTACGATTCGATAATAATTAGGCAGTAATCGACTACGTAATGATGCCATTTCCTATTGGGAAATGTCTCAGTACTACTTCGTACAAAGTAATGCACATATGGAACATGTACAAATGGAATCACCCCGCATTACTACTGCGTACAAAGTAATGCATAATTGGAACCATCACTCATTACTACTGCGTACAAAGTAATGCACAATTGGAACCACCACTCATTACTAGTGCTTACAAAGTAATGTACATATGGAACCACCCCTCATTACTACTGCGTACAAAGAAATATACAAATGCACCACCCCTCATTACTACTGCCTGCAAATTAATGTGCGACCAATCGTCATTACGATTGCGTGAAAAGTAATGCTGAAATAGAAGCACTCCTCATTACCACAGCGTACAAAGTAATGCACAATTGGAACCACCGCTCATTACTACTGCGTACAAAGTAATGCACAATTGGAACCACCGCTCAGTACTACTGCGTACAAAGTAATGCACATATGGAACAATCCCTCATTACCACTGCGTACAAAATAATGTACAAATGGAACCACCCCTCATTACTACTGCGAACAAAGTAATGCACATATGAAATCACTCCTCATTACCACTGCATACAAAGTAATGCACAAATGGTACTACCCCACATTACTACTGCCTACAAAGTAATGTGAAAAGCGACAAATCGTCATTATGATTGCGTGAAAAGTAATGCTGAAATGGAAGCACCCCTTGCGAATGTGTGGTTACGAAATAATGATGTATGTTTGACTTCTAAATAGTAATCTATATGTACATGAGATAAAATTAGATTCCTTTTTATTTTGAATGCGGTGTTTAATGACGGTGGCTCCTACATAGCATTACTTCGTAATCTACAGTGAATGCATACTTGTCCTAGGTCATGTCTGCGTAAAAGTAAACAGAATTAAGTATTGAGATTCCGACGCATTACGATTCGATAATAATAGGCAGTAGTCGACTACGTAAAGATGCTATTTCCTATTGGGAATGTCTGCATGGACTAAATTTATTTTTTGTTATCAAAAAAAAAAAGAGCTTGCGTAATTTTCTTTAGAAAACAACAAAAATCTCAAAAAGATTTTTCAATCATGTATTGAAAATAAAAAACAAAACATTTATTGATTTTTGTTTTGATATTAAAGAAATTGGAAGAACTTCAAAAATTAAATAAACAACCAAGCAGCACTAAATTCAACACAAAACAATGAGCTTCACAACAGCATCGATTCGTTCATTAGTGCCACCTCATTCACATGGCACAACAACATTCAATACAGCGGCCAGCCGTCAGGCGCGCATCAATTATTCACCACTCAATCAAGAGATGGGCCAGGACCAGCCAGAATTCGCTGTGGAGACGTTCATAAATGAATTGAATTTATACTCATTCAATGCACTCAGTGACGAGGGCAAACGAGAGCGTTTGGATGAGATCGATGCATTGCAATTGTTCATGTGCGTTCAAGAGATCAGTAATGAATTGGCAACGGTGAAAATTGAAAATCATTATTTGACCGATTTTCTAGAGAAAAACGATCCAAAACTTTTGATCGGTTTGCGGCAGAGACGTGCAACCGCCTCGATACAACGACGTATGACGAATGCAAGCGCACGCTCGTCGGCGCAGAATGTGCGTCGCTCAAGTTCGAGGCGTTCGATGATGACGACAACGCAATCAATCTACACGGTGGGATCGCAGAATAAAAAGTCTGTGGATTATAAATTGAATTATAAGGCAAAGACGGATATGGCCGATAAGGCATCAGCGGATGTGGAGAGGTCGATAAGGCAATTGGAAATTAAAGGTAAAATTAATAAAATTAAAAAATTAATGAAAAAAGAAAATAATGATTAAATGAGGTTAAGTATAAATGCATTCTTTACTAAATAAATAAAGGAAAATGATTGAATGAATAAATGATTGAATGAATAAATGATTGAATGAATAAATAAATGAATGAAAAATAAACAAATAAATCAGCAATGAATTAAACTAATGAATAAACAAAAATTAAATCACAAAAAAACTTCATTTCAGGCATGAAAGACATCAAACTGCTCCACTCGCGCCTCGAGGAATTCCGCTTCTGTAGTGCCGAAACACTCGAGACAGAAAAAAACTTTCGACGCCACTTCCTAGGTGAGCAACGCGATCTGGTCTTTCTCGAGGCGGCAACGGAAAAACAATTGGAGCGCAAATTTCGTAAATTCATGAATAATTGGCTTAAGAATGCCAGAGCTTTACTGAGTACGATGCGTTTGAGCATAACAACATTGCAGGAAAACTGTATGGCACATCGAGCATCGCTTATAACAAAAGCCGATCTAAGCGGCATCTTGGGTGCCATCGATTTCGAACAATTACAAATAAAACGTACTGAATTTCAAAAATCTTTGGATGATAAAAACGCGCACATGGTCGGATTAAAAGGTGTCACCGGCAAAGCATCACTCGCAATGAGCGAAGAAAAACAAGAAATGATGGCCATTGAGGACAAATCAAAAAAGATCGCCAACAAAACGGTTGATGTGATTAAGGCCATTTCAAAACTCGAGAAAGAATCAAATTATGTGTATGAGGAAAATGTTAAATCAATGAAAATATTAAATCAACTCAAAGAGCAATTGGATAAATATGATGCGCCCAGTGTGAATGAGTATATTGAGCAAAAGGATGAATTGTTGTCGCTGGAAAAGGAGGAGAAGATGTTGCTTCGAAAAATCTCGATTTTAAATATGAAGTATAATAATTTGCAAAAGAAATGCAGAAGAAGAGATGATAGCTATTATATGGAATAAATATATATGTTATATTTTTGAAATTATTTCGCATTGATTCGATCGATCTATATATATTTTGTGAGTCTCATATATTTATTAAACTGATATTAAATGTTTACTTGAACATGGACATCTTTAATCGTTTACAACACAAATTAATCACATGATGATTAGATGAGTTGAAATACATTAAATTTCGATTTATTTATCAAGCATTCGAATAATATTTAAGTCTTGACAGAAGAAGATTTCAGTGCGTCTAATTTGAATGCTATTTTATTTAAATGATTGATGATGAATTATTAAGTGATCTTTGAATATTCTTTATAAATTTGAAAAATTATTTGATAAATATCGATAAATTATTTTTTAAATTTCGTTACATTAATTGATAAATATCGACATATTTCATTCGAAGATTTTTTAAATGACCGTCGAATATTATTTTATAAATAACGATAAATATATTTTTAAATATCGATAAATATATTTTTAAATATCGATAAATATATTGTTTAAATATCGATAAATATATTTTTAAATATCGATAAATATATTTTTATTATTGATAAATATATTCGTAAATATAGATAAATATATTTTTAAAATATCGATAAATATATTTTTAATATCGATAAATATATTTTAAAATATCGATAATTATATTTTTAAATATCGCTAAATTTATTTTTAAATATCGATAAATATATTTTTTAAATATTGATTAATATATTTTTATATATCGATATATATATTTTTTATACATCGATAAATATAATTTTAAATATCGATAAATACATTTTTAAATATCGATAAATATATTTTTTAATATCGCTAAATTTATTTTTAAATAACGATAAATATATTTGAAATATTGATAAATTTGTTTTTATATATCGATAAATATATTTTTAAATATCGAATTCATTATATGTTAATGGTTGATGAATATGGTTTAATAAATATCGATATATTAATTAATAAAATATGTATATTAATTGCTACATATCGATTAATATAATTGTTATAAAATTTTTAGAGATCATTTTCAGAGATTATTAATTGAAATATATTCATTTTTAAATATCGATTTATACATTTTTTCATATCGATATATCATTTTAAAAATATCGATATACTTAAGTTAATGAATTTATGTTAATGATCGATTAATATTATCTATTTAATAAATATCCATATATTTTATTTAAATATCGCATATATTGCCTGGCTTTAAATAATAATTGCTATATACAATATTCGCAATCTCAAAAAACTCACCCAAAAGACAGCAACCCCTTCTCCACTTTGAAGCACTCCGACTTGGCCCAGTTGCCGTACTGAATATCGTCCAAGCCCAAAGCGGCCAAAGCATCGCGCTCACGCGGTATATACTCATCATTATTGGTGGCCTTCTTATCGCGCGCACGCTCATTGCGCTTCTCCTTGCGACGACGCGAGCGTAGACCTAATTAGAATAATACAAAAAAAAACACCTCATTGAAAATAAAAATCAAAGTTAAATTATAAAGTGAAAAAAAAACCTACCAATGCCACCCTCCTCATCGCTATTCTCATTTGAAGAATCTTCCGAATTGATTTCCATAACATCTTCATGGCCATAACGCTTAATCTGTGTGCGTCGGCGCGGTTCCGAAAGCACCAAATCCTCTGTTTCATCGCGTTCGCATGCATCCGGATCAATATCGGCACGTTTGGCCCATTTAGTCCAGAAATCAGGATCATCAATGGTAATATCCGAACGATTGCCCGATGCCGCAAATGAGGCTTTCGAGAAAGTTGAACCTTTCTCCGATTCCATTGTGATAACTTGTGTGCGACGCTTCAGAATCGAATCAATATCTTCTTCACAAAATTTATCGCCTGCATTGTCATCGTCCATGACAGCGCCATAGGCGCCCTTCTTCAGCAGATCTTCAATCTCCTTCTTGGACATCTGACGATTGCTGCCATCTTTGGCGCCGTGCGTATTCATCGATTGTAGCACGGCCTTGTCGAGACCCAACTTCAGCGAAGCCTTATCGAACATTTCGCGTTCGTAGGTGTTGCGACACAGCAGTCGATAGATTTTCACCATCTTGCGTTGTCCAATGCGATGACAACGCGCCTGTGCTTGCAAATCATTTTGTGGATTCCAATCGGAATCATAAATGATAACCGTATCGGCTGCGGTCAAATTAATACCCAAACCACCGGCCTTGGTGCAAAGCAAAAAGACAAAACGATCTGAACCTGGTTTTGAATAACGATCTATCGCCTCTTGACGCAAATTACCACGTATGCGACCGTCAATGCGCTCAAACGGATACTTGCGATAGACAAGATAATCCTCCAGTATATCAAGGCAACGCACCATCTGACTGAATATCAAAACACGATGCCCGTTAGCCTTAAGTTTTGGCAGTAATTTATCAATTAAAACCATTTTGCCAGCGCTCTGTATAAGATTCTTATAGTATGATTCGAGATCTTCGCCATGCTGATTGCGATAATCGTATTGTATTTGCTCCTCGGCGCCATTCAACAGATACGGATGTATGCAACACTTACGCAACTCCATCATAGTGTTCATAAGATTTGGTATATTGGCCGATGTGGTGCCTTTCTTGAGAAAACTAAAGTTTTGCTCGAGTATGCCGCGATAGTATTTCTTTTGTATATTCGTTAGCTCAACCTCAATAATGGTCTCCTCCTTGGGTGCCAGTGATTTCTCAACATCGTCCTTGAGACGACGCAACATCATGGGTTTGAGCAGTGCCTGCAACTTGTTAACCTCCTCCTCAGTGCGTAAACTACCAAATTCGGACATAAACTCTTCGGCCGAAGAGAATTGCGATGGTTCAAGGAAATTCAATAGTGAGAACAATTCGCTGATGTTATTCTGTAGCGGCGTGCCAGAGAGTAATACACGATGTTCAAGATTTAATTGACGCAAACCTTCCAGCAGTTTGCAATTGCGATTCTTCAGACGATGCGCCTCATCGATAACGCACAAACGCCAATTGAAAGCTTTCAAATCCATATGATCGGTGACAATCATTTCGAATGTGGTAATAAGCACATTAAACTTAATGGGCTCCTTGAGCACTTTGCCATTCTCGGTTTTGTAAAAGAACTCATAGTCTTGTATCATCTGTTTGCTGGTCACAGAGCCATGATAAACGACAATATTCATATCGGTCCAACTTTCGAATTCACGCTGCCAATTGGGTATAGTTGAGAGTGGTGCGATGACAAGAAAAGGACCACGTATACCGTACTGATGTACAGAATGCACAAAAGTCAAACTTTGTATAGTTTTACCCAAACCCATTTCATCGGCTAAAATACAATTATGCGTATTATACCATGAAAACTTTAACCAATTGAGGCCCTCCAATTGATAGGGCCTCAAAGAGTTGCCACCCTTATAAATCGGTGTCTTGTCAAGTTTTTTCCACAGTTCCGGATGGGGACGCTTTTTGCCCTTCCACTCATTGCGTGGTGGTAATTTATTAAAACGTAAATATTGCTCAATTTTATCATCATCTACATCTTCTTCCAATTCCCATGTACAATCTTCATAGGGTAATGATTTCCATTTAACTAGGAAATGTTTGGTGGCCTCATTGCTCAGCTCATCCGTGTGCACAGACATATCGAGTACACGATCGACTTCAACAAAGTCGGGATTAAAATGATCTTCCTCAATATTTTCAAATATATTTATTTGTTGTGCTTGTTTCTGTTGGAACCGTCGTACTTTTGCCGCTACTCGACGATCGCCTTTGAAGAGTTCTTCTTCTGTGCGCCATTCGCAATGTAGATACGAGAAATTACGATATTTTACAAAGTACTCCTCGACCTCTATGTAGACGGGTTCGGGTTTTGTAGATTCCTCCGGATCTTGCTCTGTTTTTATTGGCTTTTCAGCATCGTCATCAACTGCTCCTGATGCTTCCTTATTTGTATCTTCTGCTTTAATTGTTGCTTCGGCATTTGTTGCGTCTTTATTTGTAGTTTTATCATTTGTTTCCACTTCACTAGTTGTAGCTTCTTTAATAGATTCTGCTTTAATTGTGTCTTCTTCATTTGTTTCTACTTTAATTGTTTCTTTGCCATTGGCTACTTCGTCGTTTGTTGATTCTGCGTTGGTTTCTTCTTTATTTGTTGCATCTTTATTAGTTTCTTCTTCAGTTGTTTCTTTTTTATTAGCGTCCTTTGTCGCTTTTTCGTCTATTACATCATCCGCATCTTTTTCTGCTTTATCAGTTGCATTATCAGTTGTCGCAATTTCTTCAATTTGCTCGGCTTTTATTGTTTGCTCTGACGTGTCGGTTGGCACTTCGTCCACCTCCATTTTGTCATCATCTGTGCTTAAGACCTCCTTCTTTGGCACTGTTTCTTCCTCCAATTCTGTCTCATCTTTGGAAATTTTCGGCAGGCTTTCTTCTTTTATAATTTCCAGCTCTTCCGCTGTTTTATTTTCTGTCACTTTTGTTGTTTCATCTGTTGCATCTTTTGTGGTTTCGTCTGATGCAGCTTCGTCTACTTCCATTTTGCTGACTGTATCATCATCTGCAGTCTTTTCTAGCTTTTCAGTCGACTCTTCCTTCACTACTGCCTCGTCTTTGCTTTCAGCAGTTGGTGGCGGCACTGGTGGCGGTTCGGGCAACAACTCTCTTTTGCCCATGCGCACCGCCAACACAATCTGCACCACCATGCTATCCTCATCGCCAGTGTTGATATAGACATAGTTCGGTTTTGACGAAATGGCGGGCACTGCCTCCGACGTTGATGCTATTGCCGCTACTATATCCTTCTCGGCTATAATGCTGCTGACAGAGCTACCGCTGCTGCTGGCGCCCTCTGTGGCGGGCATCGTCGATTCCGTAGAACCATCCGGCAGTGATTTATCTTCGACGCCGCAAAGTGTGGAATTCAAATCGGCGTCAACAGCAACAGTTGACGATGTCAATTTCTCCGCATCCAGTTCAGTATCTGTGCCAAGTTCTGATGCTGCCGCTGCAGCGGCTGCTGCTGCCGAAGTTGATGCAGTCACATCGGTTGAGGTTGAACTACTTGAGGGTGCGGCAGCATTAGCTGCTGACGACGAAGAAGATTTCTTTTCCTTCTTCTGTGGCGAGGCAGCACCCAACAGCGAATTATCATCATCCGAAAAGCGCAACATTACATCGTCAATGTACTTCTTGCGCTGTGTGTTGCGCGACGAGCGTCTCTTATGCGAATCAAGCTCTGAGTCGGGCGGCGGCGAAGGTGGTGGCGTCCGTTCCAACGTATCATCCTCACCGTCAGACTCGGGCACAATGCGACCGCGATTGCGTCGTTTCTTGAGTGCCTTGGCAGAAAGTTGTGCACGTTTTCGTGTGCTGCCACCGCCAGCCGTACTATCACCATCAGCGGCAGCATCTTTCGGAGTACCACGACTACGTGTACTGCCGCCAGCGCGTTTTTTACTCTTGCGCGTTGGCGTAAAGGTGGCATAATCACCACCCGCCGAGTCGGGCACCGCAGCCATGGCATCACTGTTGATGGACTCATCAGCATCGACGGTTTTCTCATCGTCGCTATGCTGCTGCTGTTGTTGTATAGGTATTTTCGAGACTGGTATGTCGTCATAGTCTGGCGCATCGACGCCATCAAGCGCATGGCTGCTGCTATTTGCTGCTGTTGCTGCCACATCATCATCATCTTCAGTGGTGGCATTAATGCCGCCGCGTCTTACAAGCGGCTTATTGTCATCGCCATCGCTCAACTCGGCGCCTGTTTTGCTGTCAACATCTTCGGCGGCGCTGGCTGCTGCCAACGCCTTTTTGCGTTTGGCACTAATGCGCGCCGGTTTCTTCTCTGTGCTGGCATTAGCTTCCGCACCCAGCACAGCCAACTCCTTGATCTTTTTGGCCTTGGGTGTGCGCTCGCGCGGCGAACGATTCGGATCCTTGGGTGCGCGTGGCTTGCGCGGCTTTTTCTTTTTGCCGCCGAGCAGCTCGCTTGAAGTGTCCAACAGCTCATTGGCCGAATGCACATCTTGCGTGAGATCGCCGCTCATGTTGATGCCGCCACTGCCATAATCGCCACCACTACCACCCTCATGATATTCAAGCATGCCAACGACAGACTGATCACCCGCTCCTTGTGTAACACAATCCTCGGAGACGGGCAGCTGTGTTGTTAGTGGCTGCGTCATGATATTGCCGCTGATATCCATAAGTTCAGCAACATTAGTAGCACCAGCGGCCAGAGCGCCACTTGCTAGAGCCGCGGCGGCCTGTAGTTTGTCGCATTTCTTGACGCGCGGTTTGCGCGGCTTTGCGGTGCCTTTACCGCGTCCGCGCCCAGTTGTGCTGGTGACCTGTGGACTTTCAATCATTTGCTGTTGCATCAAAGCGCTACTGCCACCGCCGCCGTATATGGGCGGCATTCCTTGATACAGCAAACATTGCGCTGCACCGCCGGCACATTGATCATTGAGCTCATGCTGTTGCAGCATTTGTAGTCGCTCTTGCAACCGCATTATTTTCTCTTGATGCTCGGCTGGGCTACCAGCGGGCGGCATGCAGTAGAGTTCTTGCAGCTGCTGCTGTAGCACTGCAATTTCCTGCTGATGCAGCATCGGATAGGCGGGATACATGTGCGCGCCGGGTGCTGCTGTTGGATACATGGGTGGCATATGTGGCGGTGGTGGCGGTACAGTGTGTAAAGCATTTGGTGGCAAAAGCTGTTGTTGTGGCGGCGGCAGTGGCTGCTGTGCTGCTATGGGTGGCGTCAATGTTGTTTCGCCCAAAGACTCATAGTGTTTGCCAAGTGGCAGCATTGTAGCAGCTGTTGCTGTTGGCGGCAGTGCTGTTATTGGTGGTGGTGCTGCAACTGCTGTTGCTGGTTGCATTGGCAACATAGCGGTCAATGGCAGCGACTCTGGTGCCGTTTCAAAAATGTGCTTTGGCGGCGCTACATCGACTGTAGGTAAAAATGTTTCTTTGTTCGCCGTTTCTAAACTGGCAACAATGATGTTGGCTGTTTCCGCTGTGGGTGTTGCTACTGCTGCTGTTTTTGGTGCTAATTCTGGTGTTAGCAACATTGTTGTCGTCAACATATTGTCGACTTTTGAAGGAGCATCTGTGGCTAAAGCCGTTTCTTCGTTGTCAGACATTAAAACGTTTTGTGGCTGGTGTAAATCATGAGAAGGCGGCTGTGACGCCAACTGTTGCTGCTGCTGCTGTTGCAAATGTAGTTCTTGTTGTTCTTGCTGTTGCGCCTGCTGTTGCTGTTGTAAATGCAATTGTTCTTGTTGTTGTAGCTGCTGTTGCTCATATTCCTCGGCTGCCGCTTTAGCGTTCGCTTTCTCTGTTTCTGCTGCAGCTGCCGCCGCTGCCACGCCCTCTGCAAACATTGTCTGTGAATTGCTGTCGAGCATCGCTGTTATGGCAGCAACACCCGCCGTCGTTGCAGCTGTTGCAGTAGCGCCTGTCGAAGACATGCTGTTGTTGTCGAACAGACTGGCGCCGTTACCCTCAAGCAAACTGTTGCTGCTGCTGGTGGTGGTGTTGGCAACAACATTTGCAGCAGTAACTGCGCCGCCAGCCACAGCTGTGGCCGAATTCGAGTTGGAATTAAGCAAAGCGTTGTCAATGCTGTCAAGCGCAGCGGACAAATGTTGTTGCTGCTGTTGATGCTGCTGTTGTTGTTGTTGCTGCACTTGCTGTTGTTGTTGCTGCACCTGCTGTTGTTGCTGTAGCAGCTGTTGATTGCTGTTGCTTGAATTCGACTGCGAATTGCTGTCATGCACTGATGTCGGCTGATTGTTGACAATGCTGTTGGTGGAACTGTTGCTGCTGCTGTTGTTGCTGTCGTTGGCGGCAACAGCTAAGGTGGAGGAATCATTTGAGTTGGCGGTTTCATTCAAAATGCTGCTTAGATGCAGTGACGATGATGAGGAGGAAGAAGCGGTAGCAGGTGGAGGTGCAACGACAGATGCATGCGTTGGCAATTGTTGTTGTTGCGCGGCATTAACGGCTGTTGTTGCAACTGCTGTTGGTATTGTGGGTGAAACAAGTGCAGCGGGCAGCTGCTGTTGTTGATGCTGTTGTTGCTGTTGTTGCTGCTGCTGCTGTTGTTGTTGCTGTTGTTGCTGCTGCTGCAGTGTGCTGGCTGCTGTGATTGACGCTTGATTGACGCTAGTCTCTGTAACTGCAGCAGCTGCTGCAGCTGTTGGTGCCGTTGTTGTGGACAACATGTTGGCAAACGGATCAAGCAGCAGTTGTTGATGCTGCGGCGGCGGAGGCTGATTGTAGACATGTTGTTGCTGTGTTTGTTGATGCTGTGCTTGTGACGTCATATGATGATGGGGTGACTGCTGCTGATGTCTGGGCGACTGTTGATGATGCAGCTGTTGATGATGCAGCGGCGACTGTTGATGTTGCAATGTGGCTGTTGCTGCCGATGTGGGTGGCATTTGTGACTCATGTGGTGCAGGCGGCGCATTGCGTGACAAAGACGCCGCTGCTGAGAGTGAATGATGACTTAAATGATGACTTAAATGTTGTTGTTGCTGATGCATGGGCGATAAAGCGCTAGCGCCTACAATGTCATTGATGGAATGTTGTAGCTGCTCGCTGAGCTGCTGCTGTTGTTGTTGTTGCTGCTGCTGTTGTTGATGATGTTGTTGCTGCTGCTGAGGATGTTGCGAAGCAGCAGCAGCTGCTGCGCTAGCCGACGCTGTTTGTTGTGTAGCCGCAGGCGGCTGTTGACTGACAGCAGTTGGTGGCGGCGGCTGCTGCGCATGTTGTTGCGATGGCGGCTGTGAATGTGGCTGCGACTGTTGCGAATGTGGTTGCGCATGTTGCTGCGACTGTTGTGTATGTGGCTGCGAGTGTTGTTGCGAGTGTTGTTGCGATTGTTGCGCATGTTGCTGCGACTGTTGCGAATGCTGCTGCGACTGTTGTTGTTGCGCATGTTGTTGCGACTGTTGTGAATGTTGCTGCTGCTGTTGATGACTCAAACTCTGCTGCTGCTGCGCATACAGATTCATTTGATGCTGCTGCTGCAGCTGCGCTGGTGCCGGCATTGAGTTCTGTTGCTGCTGCTGTTGCATCAAATGCGGTGACCATTGCTGATGCGGTGACAGCGGCATGCGTGGTCCCATTGGCGACATTGGCGAGTGACCGGCAGCAGCTGCGGCGGCCGCTGCCTGTCGATAGGCCGAAGGATAATCCATAGGCACACCGCCGGTGCCAGGCATAACATTCTGCGTCGGCATCACCATTTGCTCCAGTGCCTGCAAAGTATTAACAACAGGTGGTGCATTGGAATTGGCACCGCCGGCGCCACTTTTCGAGCTGACATTGGCAGCGCCACCAACTGCAGACGATGCTGCGGACGACGCTGAAGCAGAGGTTTGCGAACGCGGCGAAGTGAGACCGCCCACCATGCCGGAGATGCTATGATGCGTTGGTTGATGTGTAGGTTGTTGATGTGTCGCTTGTTGCTGCTGTTGTTGGCTAGGTGAATTTACCTGGCTTTTGGCCGGCGACATAGGCACCACAGCACGCGGTGACATTTGCGCATGCGGCGACATAGTTGGTGGACGCGGCGACATTTGCGGCGATAGCTGCGGAAATGGCGCGCGATATTGTGGCGGCGATTGATGCTTCGCGGCGCTAGACATGTAGGCAGCAGCGCTCGCAGCGGCAGCAGCTTGTGCTGCAGCCACAGTCTGCTGTTGTTGCTGCTGCTGTTGTTGTTGCTGATGATGCGCTGCATAACTTGAGGGCAGCATAGAATGTGGCGGCGCCAAGCCACCACCAACAACACCAGGCACCGCATGTTGCTGCTGCATGTGTCCGAGATGTTGTTGCTGTTGACTTTGTAAATGTTGCTGTTGCGCGCTTAAACTTGTTGGCAGTGTTGCTACATGCTGCAGACCAGGAGGCTGTTGTTGTTGCTGCTGCTGCTGTTGTGATTGTTGTTGCTGCTGTTGTTGTGGCACAGCGCCCATTTGCGCTGCCTGTTGTTGTTGTTGCTGCTGCTGTTGTTGTTGCTGCGCAGTTAAATGATGTCCGGGTGGTACTGTTGGCGGTGCCACCGCATATGGATTTGACTGTTCTAGCGCAGCCGCCACATGACCGACATAGCCAACATGTTGCTGCGATGAGCGTGATGTTTGATGTTGCATTGGGCTGCCATAGGGTCCGCCATGCGGTCCCCCATAAGGTGTTGCACCTACAGGCACTGCGCCACTGACACCGGAGGGTACAACGCCAGGCGCTCCTGCATACATTGGATGCTGTGGTGGGCCGGCGGTTTGTGGATAATGTTGTGGTAGTCGTGATTGTTGTTGTTGCTGCTGTTGTTGTTGTTGCTGTGGTGTTGGCGCCTGCTGCTGTTGCTGCGTTTGCGACAGAGCGCTGTAACCACCTGCATTAACATTAGGTCCTGGTTGTTGTTGTTGCTGTTGTTGCATTAGGCTGCTCATCATGGACTGTTGGGTGGCGTAGGGCAGCTTTTGCTGATCCTGCTGACCATAGGTTGGCAGATGTTGGCGATAACTAAAATAAGAAAGTTAAATAATTAAAAATAAAATCATAAAATTTTAATAAGAAGAATTTGTTCTTTGAAAAAAGCGAGTGAACCAAAGGCTTATACTAAACTTAATTCTTTGACTATTTCAAAACACTGTTTCGGAACAACAAACATTTTAAATGTAACCGCAGACAAAATTATATTTGTCTCGTTAAATTTTTATTTTGTATAAAAAAATGAATGGTTGTTACAATTATTAGCATTTGAATAATTTGTTTACCACATTCTTTTTGGGTTCTTATGTCAAAGTAATTCCAATTGCAAGCCCTGGTGTCAGCAGAATTTTTAAAGCTATCAAAAATAGATTGTGGCAGCATCTTTTGAACATTGGCAGCTAATGTCAAAAAATATGTACAGTACCCCGCAATAACAATTTAAATTCATAGTTAACAACAAATAGGACACAAATTTCGGTAATCAAAATAAAAATTTGAAAAGAATGATAAACTGGCCCTAAAATGAGGAAGGAATCCATTAGTGGAAAAGAAAGATATCACGCAGGAGTTTAGAAATCATGATGGAACGTCGAACACACTTTTAGAGTAATTAATAAAATATATTGCCGATCTTTTAAATAGTCATAATTTAATAACCACCACAAAAATCATAGATTCTTTGGTCGTTAATAAAACGAAAGTCATAAGGATGACTATTGAATTATGGTTTATTATAGTGGTACTCCAAATAACTGTTATATGAGATCCTTTTTGTAAAAATTATAACATTATGTTTTTTAAATATTCATACATCATTCTTTAGCGACAAGCGTCGGGTGTATGCGGTGACTCAGTTTGCTCATTTTGTTCTAATGAAGACATACATATAATTATATAAATATTTTGAGAAAAAACATTTCAAAAATCTCCTCTGCTTTGCATTTTTGTTTTAACAAAATTACTAAAAAAATAAAGGTGGCCTTATTAACATTAACTTTTATTATATAGACAATGCTTACATTTTTCATATTTTTAGTTTTTTTTTTTTTTGGAGCATACTTATCCAAAATAAGGGAAAAACCGAAATAATCGCGGGGTACTGTATAGACTATATATTTTGTTTGTGTCAGTAAACGGTCTTTTCGCCAAATAATCCGATTTTTATGAGCTTTTGTGATTTTATTATCTTTTTTTTAGCTCACGCACAAATTCCAGGAATATATCCAAAATATAATCAACGTTAAAGATAGATATGGTTTGGCCAGTTTTTCATTATACTAGCGTTAAAGAGGGGCATCTCACCAAAATTAGAACAGTTACTTGCAGGCTTTGATCAGTTGATGGGGTTATTTTCTAAATATAGACGAGTTCTATTTTTTATTTTTTTTTTATTGCAACTAAAATATTTCAAATCTATAATCGTAAATATTCTAAAAATCCACATTTTTTAGTTCAGTGCAAAATATGTATGTTGAAAACTAAAAACAATATAGGAATTTTCATTTATATTAAAATTTCCAGGACAATTAGAAGAAATTTGGAATTACATTTTTTTTTACTATTTTTGTAATTTGATTATTTTAAAAAGCGGTCGATAAAAATGACCTAAAATGTTAAATTCAATTTTTCATAAAATAGTTACGTGCACAGGTTACAACTTCGTGTTATAAAATCATTTTTAGATATATTTTTTTTTAATTGCTGAGGGATTTTGAATTTCATTCGAGATTTTATAATTAAGCTATATGTTTTTCTGACATGAATTCAGTCGTTTTTATGAGGGTATAAGTGATTTTTTTTTTTAACTAAAAAGATCGATTTGTTTAAATATTTTAACTATTGAAAAATTGTATTGAACAATAAAAACATGTATATTCTGTTATCAAAATTATTAGAAATAAAAATTTAGTCGTTGTTGTAGAAGTAGTACACACCAAAAACGCTTTTTTTTAATACTTAATTTCGAGTTTTTTGATTTATATCATAAATAAATAATAGATAAATGTTTAAAGTTGAAATGTCAATTGATAGATTTGATTTCGTATGACTTGGTAAAGGGTTTTTCAACAGGGACGCTACAAAAGTAGAGCGACAGGGACAGCAAACGACGCCATATTTCTTGCCGCTCTTTTGACATTTCTCTTCAGTAAGGTTTGCCATTTCATGATGGAAAGATATACGAGCCAACAACGAGTCGAAATTATTAAAATTTACTACCGAAATTCGGAGTCAGTGGCCTCAACGTTAAGAGCGCTACGTCCAATTTATGGTCGTCATAATCGTCCTAGCAGATCAACAATTGAGCGTCTAGTGGAAAAATTTTAATCCACAGGCACAGTACAAAATGTTCCCGTGCCAGTGAGACAAAGAAATGCCCGTAGTGTCGAGAATATTGCTGCCGCTGAGGCTTCAGTTGAAGAAAGCCCAAATGTGTCTCTCACACGTCGTTCTCAAGCGTTGAGCATCTCTGTGACGTCCTTCTGGCGAATTTTGCGATAAGAAATTGGTCTACATCCTTACAAAATCAAATTGACGCAAGAACTGAAGCCGCTTGGCCACCTGAAGCGTCGTATGTTCGTGAATTGGGCTGAGCAACAACTCGGATTTTTATCGAAAAATCATCTTCAGCGATGAGGCTCATTTCTGGCTGAATGGTTCCGTCAATAAACAAAATATGCGTTATTGGTCAGACAGCAATCCACACGTACTCCATGAGTCATCACTGTATCCCGAAAAAATTACGGTTTGGTGCGGTTTATGTGCCGGCGGCGTCATTGGGCCGTACTTCTTCCGTGATGATCAAGACCGGCACGTTACTGTGAATGGGAATCGCTACCGTTCAATGATAACCGAATATTTTTGGCCCCAATTGGATGATATGGACTTGGAGGACATGTGGTTCCAACAGGACGGCGCCACAAGCCACACAGTGAATCCACAATCAATTTATTGGAAACCAAGTTTGGAAAACGTGTTATCTCACGAAATGGTCCAGTCGATTGGCCGCCTCGGTCGTGCGATTTGACGCCGTTAGACTATTTCCTGTGGGGCTACGTCAAGTCTATGGTCTATGCCAACAAGCCAGCGACGATTGATGAACTTCGTACGAATATCGAACGTGAAATTGCAGCAGTATCGGCCGATTTATGCTTGAAAACTGTCGAAAATTGGGTTCAGCGTCTGGACTTCTGCAAGCGTGCCAGTAGTGATCATGCAAAAGAAATCTAGTTCCATACATAATGGCATCGAACGTACTTTACAGGAATAAAGAATTTCATTGATATCCAAAACCGTTTTTGTTTTATTTAACGCTAACTTTTGTAGCGCCCTTATTGAAAAACCCTTCACAAATATTCAGTTCAACCATCAGATGAACTGAAGACTTTTGTAAATGAATGATTGCCATTTTAATAATGTATTTGTTGAGTTTTACTTCTAAAACGACGATATAGAAAGAATATTCATTGGAAAATCAATGTAGAGTATTCCTAGACAACATGTTTGGCAGGATCAAGGCAGTTTAGAAACATATTTTCGAAAATTTTGAGAACACAAAGACGAAGTTTGCTTTGTTTCCTGCGGTTCGTTCTCAAAATATGTCGGGAATCTAACTTCTAAATTCCAACTTCTAAATTTCATAAAATTTTATAACCTGCCCATACGCTTCCGGCAAACTTTGATTAATCAGTGTGTTTCATAAATATTCGTGAAATGCCATAGGTTTTGTTTCAGGGTATTAATATTTTTATTATAATTATAATTATTATATTAATATAAATTATACTGAGCATTTTATATGCATATTAAACATATTCTAAAATAATTACCTTGCTTGCCCTGCGGCTTGCCGTTGTTGTGCTGCTGATGCCGTCTGTGGATGGCCGTAGGCGCCAAGACCAGCGCCCGGATAGGCACCTGCCTGACCGGGCACTGAGCTAGGTGCACCCCAGCCACTTAGGTCACCCATGGACATGGCGCCGTGCTGATCGACGGGTCCAAGACCGTAAATATTCTCCGCCGTTGGCTGGTACGATGGGTATTGTGGTTGTTGTTGTAGCGGATGTGGAGCTCTGTGACGCGGTGGATAGCCGCCGGGTGGGCCCATGGCGCGTGGTGCGGCCGCAGCCGCGGCTGCTGCTGCAGCGGCTGGGTCATAGCGATAGTAGGGCTCCCTGGAAAACAAAATTATTTTAACTGCAAAATCGTATCAAAAAGTACAATGAACTTATACAAATAAAAAATAAATAAAAGCCTTAATAAACATTTACAAAACACCTGCAAAATATGAAAAAATAATTTGGACTGCATAATCGTATAAAAATATAAAATAATTTATAAAAACAAAAAAATCAAAAATAAAAATTTAAAAAATACTTACAAGATATTTACAATACGCTTTCTAAACATTAAAAAAAGTTTTTTAAATGCAAAATCGTATAAAAAAAGTTAAATAAACTTATACAATAATAAATAAATAAATAAATAAATAAATACTTAAATACTTAAATAAATAAATAAAAGAATCGAAAAAGTAAAAAAAAAACATTTAGAAAACACTTATAAAATATTTACAACACTTTCTAAACACTAAAAAACGTTTTATTAAATGCAAAATCGTATAAAAAGGTAAAATAATCTTATACAAAAAATAAATAAATAAATAAATAAATAAATAAATAAATAAATAATAAATACATAAATAAATCAATAAATAAAACATTTGCAAAACATTAAAAATTACTTTTTGAACTGCAACATCGTATAAAAAATATAAATGATATAAATGAAATATAAATGATAAAAAATATAAACAAACAAAAAAAAAATGAAAAAAAAAATTAAAATTAAAAAAAAAAAAAAATTAGAAAACACTTATAAAATATTTAAAAAACACTTGCAAAATATTAAAAATTATTATGTGAACTGCAAATCTTATTAAAAGTATTAAATAATTAATACAAATAATTAAATGGAAAAACCAAATAACACTTTTTAATAAACGTTTACAAAACATTTGCAATATATTTACAAAACTATTTTTATAAGAATTCAACCATCCTATATTTAGATAAATATCAAAAATTTCTATATTAATAATTTCTATATTAAATTTAATGTTTTATAAATATTTACAAAATGTTGATAATTAATATTTGAATTTTGAAATTTTCTAAAAAGTAAAATTTAATTTAAAATAAAATATAAATTAAAATATCCAATAAAAAATCACAAAACTTTTGCAAAATATTAAAAAATCACAAAACTTTTGCAAAATATTAAAAAGAAAAAACTTTTTTCAAACACTTACTAAATATTTACAAAACATTTACATTACATTAATTTTAACAATAAAATTAAATAAAAATAAAATAACTAATAAAAAATGCAAATGATTATAAAAAAATTATTTACTATAACAAAAAATGAAAATGCTCAATAAACATATATAAAACACTTACTAAACATTTACAATATATATATAAATATTGACCAAAAAATGTATTTCAAAGTATAAATAACATAAAAAACTAAATAAAGCAAAAATTAAACCAAAAACCAATACAATTTTTGAAATATATTCAAAACATACCCTTGGTGATTTCCGTGAAACATATTTTGTGCATTTCCATCCATTAGATGATTTCCTTGGGAAATTAAGAAATAAATTTCCGCGTGCTTTTTGTTGTTGTGGACGCCGTCGTCGTCGTCGTGTTTGTTGTTGTGATTCAACACACGCGAGGAGTTGTTGTCTCAACACACTTTTCTGTTAAATTTTTTACCAGTTCATTTAGCTTTAAAATTGTTTTTTTTTTCTGTTTTTGTTTTCTGTTTGTTTTAAAAATTTGTTCAATAAATACAAAATATAAACTATTTTTTCGTCGCATTCAGTTAACAATAATATCGGTAATTGTTGGGTTACGTTTGTTTTGTTGTTGTTGTTGTTTTTTTATTAATTTAGTTTTTTTTCTCTTAACTTCGCATTAGCAAAGAGACATTTTTATTAGCTGCAATGAAGAAAAGAAAAAAAGCTTATAAAACAAATTAAAAAAAAAATAATTTTATTTTTTAAATTATTTATTACACTCCGCATGTGACAAAATGTGGTTGGCAATTTAATGCATTCGAAGAATCTGTAAAAGAAAGATAAAAAATTGTAAATTAAGGAGTTTATTTTGAAAGAAATGTGTTGTAAATTAAAAATTATTTAATAAATATATGTTTAAAGATAATAAATAAACGACGATACGTTGTCAAGTAAATCTAAATAAGTACAGTTTAATGAAAAAAACTTTAAATATTGAGTTTAATGCTTAAAATCATACAAAAAGTAATTTTAAAATTGAAATGCCATTCAATACTTTGATTAATTCTCAACATTTGTTATTTGCACTCAATCAAATTTGATGATTTTTGAACCAATTAATAAAATTTTTCAATATATTTGATGGTACACCCCCCAGACAAAATTATTGACATGGTTGAGGCAGAAACATTTCGTCGACATATTTCAAACAGACAAAGGCGGAATTTTTATCAAAAGCTGTCTTTTTTCTGCCCGTTCCCCAAATATGGCGTAAATGTGGCATTAAAATGCCATCAAATTTTACAACCTGCTATACACATCCCAAGATATTCCATTTAGCTGTGCGTTTGCCTGAAATATGCCCGAAATATGCCCGAAATATGCCCGAAATATTCCTGAAAAATATTCCTTGTCTCGGGTATTCAAACAATATTAGCACATTTCAATTTTTCTAATAAAAATGTAAAACATTTTTCTATTGTGTAAATATTTTTAAATTGTTGTATTATATAAACTCAAGCTATGCTAATTGACTCTAATTACTATTTATTGGCAAATGATTACTCAGATTAACACGTACACAAGAAAAAATATGTAGTTTTTTTTTATTTTGCTAAACAGTTATTGTAACTAAATTCATTCAGGTTGTTTACCTGTCGTTGTAGAGTAGTAGAGAGATTTTGTATTTGTTTTTTGAGATAATCATCTAACAATCTGCACTGAGCTGCTTTTCTCATTGCTGAGGTTGCGAGGTAAAAGTAGAAACAACGCTGATTTCTACATGGCTATGATTATGTGGTATATTTTGAATCAAAGCTTGGAATTTATAGGTGTTAAATAGTACTTAAAATTCTTAATTATTTAAAGGAAAATATTAAAATTTAAATTTTATCCACTTAAAAAATATCCATAGTTTTTGGATTTTATTGATTTTCGTACATTATTTATAATACGAATACAAATTACAACGTACAAAATATATCCGTAGTTTCTTTTCTTTCCTTTTTATTGAATTGATTAAATTTGCTGTATGAAATATTGGAAAAAGTCGATGATGAAATGTTCTAAACATTTTTAGACGGATGCTCAAGTGTCAGAGATGATCTTGACGTCTCTTACGAAAACCCACACGTTTCAATTTGCTTACGAAAAACAGCACGTTTTTTCGAAACGAAACATAAGTTCAGTTTCCCCATGAAAACAATCACATTTTTATTATATCCAAGAAAAGAAGCATATCATAACCATAACTGTATTTTCGACACGAAATGAAATATTTTTACATTTAGCTACGAAAAAACACATCTATCATTTCGCCAAGAACAAAAGCATATATATTTTTTTTTAAGAAAGTTATCCCTGTGGACTATTTGCGCACAAGAGCAAACTTAGTTTGAATATCTTGTTCTATTGGGATTTCACCAGAACCCACTTGAGTCATTGGACATTTTTGTTGGTAAATATTGTACCTATTTTGTTCCTATTTGATTCTATTTCTTCTTTAGTGTCATTGGACATTTTTTGGTCAGGACCCACTTGCATCATTGCACATATTTTTGGTTAAATTAGTTCCATTGGGACATTGTTTTTTTGAGAAATTGGTTTCATTGGGATTTGGCCAGAACTCACTTGCGTCGTCATTGGACATTTATTTGGAAAATTGTGTTCCTTTATGATTTGGCCAGAATCCGCTGGCGTCATTGAACATTTCTTGGACAAATTGGTTTAGTTGGTATTTGGCGAGAATCCACTTGCGTCATTGCACATTATTTTTGAGGAATTGGTTTCATTGGGATTTGGCCAAAACAGTTCCATTCAACAAAAAGTTCCACTGACGCATGAGGATGCACATCTATGACCATTGGAACAGATTCAATAAATTTTTCATTTGTAATACAAAGAGCCTATTTGGCAAGATCTTTCAAAAAAAAATACAAATGACGCACCTGCATGTGAATCTACACCCATTGGAACAGTTTCATCAAAAAAAAAGTTCCAATGTCGTACCAGGATGTGAATCTAGCCCATTGATACAGTTTTATTCAAAAAAAGTTCCAATGACGCACCTGAATTTGAATCTACACCCATTGGAGCAATAATTTCATCCATACATGTGCTAATGATATACCTGAAATTGAATCTATTGGAAGAGTTTCAACAAAAAAAACTTGAATTACGTACCGTACGTAAATATCAACAAATTCGTCATAATACACACTATCACCTCCGTGATCAACATTTTGAGACTTCTAACGCAGGAAATTGTATATTGTGATGTTTGTATCGACAGTGATTATATTCGTGGCGAAATTAAAAATGTGCTTTTGTTCGTAGATAATATATATGTGTTTCTATTCGTGGGAAAGATAAAGATTTGCTTCTGTTCGTGGAGAAAATGAGAATGAGATTCTATTCGTGGCTAAATTAATTGAATGCTTCTTTTCGTGTATAAAATAAACTTATGATTGTTACAAAATTAAAAGTAGCAAAATTAAAAAACGTGAAAAAGTAAAATATATATAAAGTGAAGAAAGAAGAACAATTATTTTAATTTGTATAATCGGAAAAATAAAATGGAGTGCAAATATTTTTTTAATGTGCCGTTTTTCGTAAGCAAATCGAAACGTGTTGGTTTTCGTAAGAGGCTTCGATCTGTTCATTAACTAATGAATTCTAAAAAAGAATGCGTTCATTAAAATATGAATGAAAATGATCACAAATACAATGAAAACAGTGTGGAATAAAAAATTGATTAAGCTGTCATCAACATATTATGGAACATAGGTGGCTTCTATATAGAGACAAATAATTTAATGAAACAACTCGATAATGTCGTTTTGGATTTACTTCAAGCCGATTCTACGTCAATATCCAAAGCGGAGGACATTTCGTTTAATCTATCATTCCATCCATCTTTAACCCGAATCATCCTAGTGCGGCAATATGTTCACGCTTGTGATTATGTTACAAAAACACATGTAAGGATGAAAGCAAAGCACAAACAAACCTAAACTCAACTATTATTTCTTCGTGATTAATGTAGCTTAGTGTGTAAAAAAAATTCAAGTTAATCCTCTGTCCCATTTTTAAATGGCAGTGTCTCAAAGAGTACCTAAATTAAAAAACGTGAAAAAGTAAAATATTTATAAATTGAAGAAGAAAAATGATTTTAATTTATATAATCGAAAAAATAAAATGGAGTGCATATGATAGCTTTCGACCACTACTATTTTTAATTTTTCTCGATTTTGAACTTAAAATTCGAAAAAAAAAAAAAAGTCCGGAGGATTCAGGTTAAGAACGACATTCAAAATAGATTTGATCAGGCATTTAGGACATTTTATTTTCTCGAGAATATAACGGAGTCAATATATAGAAGATAACGGCGAAAATGTGAATACAAGGAACAAATCAAAATCTTGAATATCATCCATATCGGATCCACTTTCAGTTACAAGACGGTGAATTTTCGCAAAGCATGTTTCAGCATAATGTTATTGAGCAATTTTCGGACGTCTCTGTCTCTTAAAACCAATAAATGCAATTTAATTTTTTTTTTATTTATAAAAAAATTCTAAAATTCAACAATCTATACTAACATTTATACATGATCTTGGAAAAAACTGTTATTTTTACGTTTGTATTCTCTTCAAAATGTGTTATCTTTTTGCTCTCTTCAAGATGTAGTTGTTTTTGTTTTTTTTTTTTTTTTAAATGTTGCTTATTATGACTATAACACTGAGCAACTACATTTTAAAATTTAATTTTATTGATTTATAAAAATAGTTATATATTTGACACTATCCAAACAATAATATCGAAATTAGTACCAAATGTTGAGAACTTCTTAAACTTACAAATGGCATTTCAACATTTTAAATTTATTCAATAGTTGATAATGTATATATCGGAAAACTTAAAAAATATAGTTGTGAAAAATATATTATTTGATAACTTTAAAAATTACGATTTTTTTTTTATAAAAAATCAATATTATCAAAAAATATTCATGAATTTTAAAATATGTAATAAATTGTATATTAAAACTACTTTACTATGTCTCTTGCACAAAGTAAATTACATATATTAACTGCAATTGTATTAATAATTTAATGTATTAAAACTTGTATAATATACATACATTATATATAGTATATAAACACATTAAATACATATATATCTAATAATAAATAAAAGTCTAATCACACACTATAAATGTTGGTTGTTCGCACATGAACGTTTAAGGGGAAAAGCTATACGCTTATGAATAGTTTATTGTTTTTGACACATACAACGTACAGCATTGCCCCATAAATGAACGGCATTTGTCAGAGGTGAAACAGCAGCAGCAGCACACTTTTTTTACATTTTCGTATATATACAAATAATATATAATTTAAATATATTAAAAACTTATGATAAAAAATACATTAAAATTATAGTATTTTATATATAGTAAAAAAAAAAAAAGAATCTTACCTTAATTTGAACAATGCTGCCAAGTTGATCGGTTCATCGGTGAAATAAGCAGTGTAAAAAATAAATTCTTCGATGTAAAAATAATTGGAAGAATTAATTAATATTCAATATTAAAAAAATATTAATGAAATTTGTATAAATTACACACTAAAAAAAACAAATAATTTTGACGAGTTTAAAATTTTTACATAACTGACTTGAAATGGTTAAATATTATTAGTTTTGAATTGTATAAACTGATTTTATTTATAAAAATATTATTTAATATTTTCGTTTTTACAAAAAATATTATAAAAAACAATATCGATTTGAACTATACAAATTATTTACCAAGCCTATTATGGCCAACTATTTGGAAAGCACTAATTTGGTCTGACAAATGTAAAGTCATCATCTTTGAACTGGCCACAAGTTACCCATCTTAGCATATATGCCAACCTAAAATCCCTCAAAAAAAATCACTTTTTCCCATGAGACTCCCTCATGAGACTTTATCAGAAATAAAATCAGAAAAAATCTCACAAATATAAAAAAGGAAGACCTGAGTATTGATCGGAAAATTCGATTGCTGCATAATGGACGACGAAACTTATGTTTTAGCGGACTTTTCTCAGCTACCTGGGCAGGAATTTTATACAGCCGTTTCTCGAGGAAATGTCGCTGAAAAATTCAAATAAAAAAAATGACAAAATTCCCAAAGAAATTCCTTGTTCGGCAGGGAATTTGCAGTTGTGGAAAAAGGAGCAGCTCATTCGTGACATCGGGTACAATTAATAGCGAAATATATGTGAAGGAATGCTTGCAAAAGAGATTGCTTCCATTTTTACGCCAACTTGAAGTGTCCACATTTTTTTGGCCTGACCTCGCTTCATGTCACTACAGCAAAACGGCCTTAGAGTGGATCCAACAAAATGCAGTGATTTTGGTGCCTAGACAAGCCAATCCACCAAACTGTCCAGAACTCAGGCCGATTGAGAGATACTGGGCTTTAGTAAAAAGGGAGATGAAGACAACAAAAAAAAGTGGCCAAAGACCTTCAAGACTTTAAAATAAAGTGGTCTTCAGCAGCTGTGAGGGTGTCTACCATTACAACATTAATGGATTAATGGAAAAAATATTAATTGCTGGTTTTTTATATATTTTTTTTAAATCTAAAAATAATTTGTAAAATAAAATATTTTATTCTATAAAAATTCGATTATTAGATTTTTTCATTTTTGTAGCGGACAATTTTATTCGACGCAGTCCTTATTTGATTATTTTATATTATAAAGAAGACCGAATACTTCATAAAGAAAAACTTGTCAGAAACCAATCACCAAAAACCCTTATTTCGTAGAAGTCGTGATACAATTAAAAGGTAAGAAGCCATGCTACAATTAGTAGCTAGAAATAACTAAATAATCGGTACTTGTTGCGTACCTAGCTTCTGTCAAATTTCCCTAGCATGTGTCAAAATGTTATTCGCTACCTTATGTCAAAATGTTATAAGTGTGAAGAATATTATGTGAGAGCAGCTCGCGCTATTACACATTTTGTCGATTTTGGAAGATCAAACTTTCAACATTTGTGCACCTAGATTTAACATACGACTTAATGAGCACTGCAGATCGTACCGTATTGACAACTACATTGCGGTATCTTTTTGCTATTACCACCTACGACGACCACGCCCCTTTCTTTACACCTAAATCAGAATGTCAGACAAAATATGTTGCCGCTGACAAATATAAAATCTATGAGAAGAAAAAAAAACTCAAAACTTAGTAAGTAACTGAGTTTTCATTTTGCACATTTGATTGTATGATATACATAAAATAATGATAGAAGAAGTAGACAGAGAAAGAGGGTATTTAATGTTTGTTGTTGTTGTTGTTGCAAAATGCTAATAAAAATCATAATAAGCGTATTAGGCGTGAGCAAAGCATAATAAAAAAAAAACACAGAATTTATACAATTTTTGTTTTTGTGTTTTGTCTTTTTTTGTTTGTTATTTTTGTTTTTTTTGCAAAGCGCAAATGAGGTGGCAACGAACGACCGTACAAACGACGATTCAAGTAGTAGATTTGTGTGTCTGTGTGGTGGAGGTGAGATGTACAGCACGGCAGAGGTGAGGTGTGGTGAAGTGAGCTCTAGATGAGGTGAGGTGCAGATGAGGTTAGAGATACATGTAGTATGTAGTGAGTGAGTGGAGTAGAGTGTTTGTTGGCTAAGTACAACAAAAACAACAATTATAGCAAATGGCTGCGAATATACGATTGGATTGGTAATGCGGACGATGGTGATGTTGTCGTTGTCGTTCTTGTTGTTGTTGTTATTACTGTTGATGGTCGTAATGAGGATGATACGACAGCCGACGACCGACCGACCAACGGACGGACGATTCAACGGACAGAACAACAACGCGCGGCGAGACGGACGGACGGACTACGTTTAAAGGCGAAGAAGACAAGATTCGTTTGCTCGTGTTTTTCAGCCTCATGTTGTTATTGTTGTTGTTGTATTCAGTTGTTTTACAAAGAATACGCGAAACATTGCAAGGCAAATAGTGTAAAGATACAAATAAAATACAACAAAAATCAAACAAAAAAAAAAAGAAGTAGTAGGTACAGACATTAACAGCAACGCAAAAATTAGATCGAAACCAGTTACCAGAGGAAAAATAAATTCGTTTTTTTTTTCCTTTTTTTGTGTACTTTTCTTCATAAAAATATGCTGTATGTGTTTTTTAATTTTTATTTTTTTTTTGTTTGTTTGTTTGCATGTATGTCTGTTGTCTATTATTTGTTGTTGTTGTTAATCATTGAAAATGTTTGTTAATTGTGAAATTTTATGTACCCGAGTTGAATGTGGGAAAATATCGGAATGCGCAAAATTAAAATCGTATGAAAAACAAAATGATGCCAACAATTGTTGCACCCAAAATTTTCATTACTAATTACTGAAAACATTTCAGCGTACAAATAAAATTAAACATTTCCAATTCTAAAATAATATAAAATGCATTTATTACATTTTAAAAGCTGAAATACCATTTGAAAATTTCACATGTGCTCAACAATTAATTGCAATATCAACAACTTCGTTTTGAAATTCTCAAATATTAAATGCTCTTTGAAAAATAATTGAAATGTTGTATTTCTAAATGGTATAAATACAAAAAAAAAAATTAATAAATACAAATTTAAAATGTCAATTTGCAAAAAAAAAAAAAAAATGTATTTAACTTTACGATTATAGAATGTCTAAGTATGATGCTGACTGACGTCAAAGAGCCTAAGTACCGTATTTAGTGGCTTCAAAAGTATCCAAGTCCATGCTTATTTGCCTTTAAATTAGGGATGTCCAAAATACAACGATGTTTTAAAAACACTCGATATATTGCTTCGATACATCGATGTTTTCCGATACAATATGTAATGCTCAGAATCTATTCGATACATAGATGTTATTTTACGATATATCAAATCATTGTTCAATTCATATTTGCGAATCGAAACTAGCTAAATTTAATTAATGTAAATTATTTATGTAATTCTATTTGAAATTAAACACTTTAAATTACCATTTGATTCATACATGATTTTCGTGTTTTTCTCAAAAAGGCGTCTTAATAATTTTGTATAATAAGAAAATGTTTCAAGTGAAACACTAATTTATTTTAATCTAATATATTTTATTTTGTTTATTTTAAAAATTTTAAAATTTTAAAATCTTCATCAAAATTAAAATTTTTAACCTAAAAATTTTTCATTCGATGTATCAAAAATATTTTTGTTCGATACATCGGAAAACATCGATGCAACGAGTCGATGTATTATATCTACAAAAACATCGATGTTCCCTTCCTTTAATAGTCTAAGAGCCAACAGATCAGGGCTGGTGTTTTTTCTCCACTCCAAAAAAAACCGGATGGATTTTATCCACCTAAAAAAAAATCATGATTTTTGGATTTTATTGATTTTTGCACATTTTTCGAATTATAATTTATGAAATATATTTGTGGTTTTCAGAGTACTATTTATTTTTTGAAAATTTAAGAACTAGATATAAACCACCAAATGAAAAACTATTTTTTAGACCAGTGCTGGATTAAGTTAACAATGAAATGATTATATTAGCCAACATAGGCCTTTATGTTCCAAATAATTTAATGATATAAATAGTTGGATGTATTCTCCGAAGCGATGGATTTTATTCAAGCCAATTGTAAGCCATTTTTAATGCGGACTTATAAAGAAGACACTCCAAATAAATTTGATCATGCACTTAGGCTGTTTCATTTTCTCGTCCATATGACTAATTCAGTATATGGAAGAAAACGGCTTCCAGATCCAAGATGGTGAATTTGTTCCACAAAGTATGTTTTAACCAAAAGTTATACAGCAGCTTCGGCTGCGAAAAGATGAAAAGGAATAACTTTGAAAACCGATAAATCCTATTGAAATTATGTTATTTATAAAATACAAAAAAAATACAATAAAATCCATTAAAATCCGGATTTTTTTCCAGCCCTGCAACAGATTGACTTAAAATCTAACATGGTCATATATTTATTTATGAATTATAGTTTTATTTAACAAATCTAGTACAGTTTATATTTTCGAAATAAATCCTCAAAAAAAATTGTATTTCATATTTTACTAGAAAAATATTCATTCATGCCGACTATGGAATCCTAGGAATCCAATGCGGAGGGAGTTGATTCGATTTACTTTTTTTGCTATATCGACTTCCGTCACACAAAATTCCAGGGATTCAATAATCACTTTTAAGCAATTTTCACGCCGCAATGGATGCCCGGGATTCCATAATCGGCATGCTTTACTTCGCTGTAGAAGTAAAAACACCAAATAAAATTTATTTGAAATACTGTTAAACATTGTCGTTGTAGAAATATAAAGGTCACCCACTACATTTTTCAAATTCCAATGATAAGTTTACAAAAACTCTTTTATATCTGATGGTTTCTAACATATCAAACGAACATTGACATACATTAATGAGAACATGTTATTCTTTCGAAAGATATTTCAATGATATTTATTTTAAATTTACTAGTTTTTAAATATATTAATCGATTAACTTAAAATAGGTTTTTATAAAAAAATATAATTAGTGAGTTTTATTTCTACAACGACAATCAGCCTTATCGTGAACACTTGGGGAATATTCTATTCCCTCGGAATTTTTTGTTCCCAGGTAAAATTTTTTGGTATCGGCTATCTCCCAGGAACAGAAATTCCTGCGGAATTTTGTTCGAAATTCGAATGCAGTTTTACAACATTGTCAGATTTGTGTTTTTTTTGATTATCTTAATCATTTCAGATAAAATAATACTTTTGATATAAAATATGTATACAGATCTTTATTATTTGCAGTTAACTAAACTTTATGCCCAAATTTCATATTTTTTAACTCAATGACAGTTTAATCTGCAATTAGAACTGAACATCAGGCAACGCTAAATCAGCTGTTTTTCCAAATGTCAAACAGTGTTG
Organism: Dryomyza anilis; assembly: GCA_951804985.1. Lineage (NCBI taxonomy): Eukaryota > Metazoa > Arthropoda > Insecta > Diptera > Dryomyzidae > Dryomyza > Dryomyza anilis. Next base: position 28,110,718 of record OX638131.1, read on the forward strand.
ATGGCTAAAATTCTGTTGTGTTGTGCAAATAAATATTGAAGTGAAAATTATGTTAAACAGCAATTAAAAGCATGTAAAATGACACTTAATTGTAGTTTTTCATTTAAGAAAATGTTGTGATTTTACTGCGTTCATTTTTCAAGAATGAAGACTTTCCCCAGCCGGCGAAGTTTTTGCGGTGGTTGAATATATCTGTAATTAATTTGAGCAGAAATATGTAACTAAACTTATATTTAAATAATTTTGGTGCTATCCATAGTTATTTGTTAACATATTATAAATAAAAGTATAGTTAATTAAAGTATGTTTTTAATTAATTCGTTTCCCCGATGAAAAAGTAGCGAAATGTTTTCGGCGAAATAAGTGTAATTTTTACTCCAAAATGTTGTCATGATACGTATTTTTTTTAGGGAAATATTTTTTCCGTTTTCGAACATTGTTCACGATCTATACTTATTTTCCACCAAGGGTAAATTTTCTCTGAGGAATTTTATTCACGATAAGGATGAATATGTTAATAAAACCAATGTCACACCGTTTAAAAACGAAATTCAATGCTTATAATTTATACTTCGTTAAATGCGATTAGAACACTATCAGTTGTATATAAAATATATATGACTAAAACTTTATAAACAAAATGGTCAGAACTTATAGTCGAAAATAAACTGGGTCGTACTTAAGGTGTAGTCCTTTAATAAAAATATTTTTAAAAATTAAAAAATAAAAACCGTGATTGTCTCTATTTATGTGCGCACAACTATATATATATATATTAAAAAATCTTAAAACAGTTGTAAAGTTTTAACACCGGTCCAATATATACGAAGAAAATTAATTTGTATGACAAGTGAATTTTTAGTAAAAGTAAATTAAATTTCTGCTGTTACATTTGCTCAGTTTTTGTTACTTTTTAATAATTTTAATTAGTGAAATGTGAAAATGCAACACTTTTATTATAGTAATAGATAATTTTTATTGATCAATTACTTTGCAGCTAATATACAGTGAAATTATAATTATAAAAAATATAATTTAAGTGTTTTAAAGTAAAAACAATAAATTTCAACGCTAATTATTGAAATTAATTAAAAATAATAACAAAAAAACTACAATTGTCGCAGCATCACTAGTAGTAACAATAAAAGTACCTGCCAAATGTTGCAACACTGTCAACATTGTGCGCGGTACGAAACGAGAATTAACCGCGCACACACACACACACAAACAAACACAGAGCATACGTCGTTTTTGGGTGAGTTTTTGCCCCACCACAAGGAGGAGAATGATAGAGACAGCGTCAACGACAACTTAAAACCAACTTAATTTAGTTGTTTTTGTAGCTGTATTCATCATTAAATACAGGAAAGAGAAGCTGAAGCAGAATGCGAAAAAAAACAAGCGCGGCGGCGGCAAAGATGACGGACGCCGCGGAGCAGCAGCGCCACCACCACCGCGGCGAACTCTTTCTTTTTGCTTTGTGCGAACGCGATGCGACGACTTCGAACAACGGCGGACGACGACGGACGATTGCGAAAAACGCGAAAACGAAACGATATGAAATTGAAGCGCAGCAGTAGCAGACAAACCAACAGTGAAAACGCAAAAAGCAACAAACTAAAAATTAAAATGAGCAACGACGATTATAATGTAGATGATAATTATAAAAGAGTGCTGATGATGAGCATATTGATGATTATGATAAAGATAATAATGATGATGATGTTGAGTAGTTAATGGTTGAGCAGAAGGCTGGATGAGACAAAGTGGAAGGAGAAGGTAAAAAATGTTGGTAGACATTGCTGCTGCTCCGACTGACGATGAAGAAGAAGAGGTAAACCACAGTGCGGGGCAACACAAGAGCAGCGAATGAAGAAAAGTATTTTCAACTAATTTGCAACTTCTCTACACTAAAAAAAGAGACAACAGGGCAGCGAAAATAAAATGAGGATAAAATCATAATAAAAAAAAATACAAAAAAAAAGGCAAAGAGACAGCGAAAATTTGATTGAAATTCAAAAAATTCAAGTATTCGTTTATGTATATGCAATTTTCTTGCAGGTACTAAATTATTTTTTAGTTTTTAATCGAGTCATACTTAAAGTGTCATACTTAAAGTGAATATAATAAAAAAAAATACAAAAAAAAAAGGCAAAGAGACAGCGAAAATTTGATTGAAATTCAAAAAATTCAAGTATTCGTTTATGTATATGCAATTTTCTTGCAGGTACTAAATTATTTTTTAGTTTTTAATCGAGTCATACTTAAAGTGAATATTTTTGGAAATTTTTATATTATGTAGTTATTTTCGTAAATTTTATTTATTTTTTTAATTTATTTATTGATTATTTTATTTTTATAAAATTAAATTTGTATACGTTTTGTAAAAATAGTACTTTTCATAAAATTGTAATTTCTATAAAAAAAAGTAGTTTTTAGAAAAATTACAAAATAAATAATTTTGTAAAGTAAAATTTTTTGAATAAAATTGTTAATTTTATAAATTGCGCATTTTTTTTAGATATAATTTTAATAAAATTGTTAAATTTTTATCATATTTTTGTGATTATAAAATTATATTTTTGATCAAATTGTAATCTTTAAAAATTAAATGGGTTTTATTAAATTGTTTTTTTTTTCTATTAAATTGTATTAAATATTTTTTTTATATTAAAACTTTTTTTTGTATTTAAGAAAGTATTTTCGTGCTTTTATGTAAAATTCTATTTTGTCTAATTTGTATATTTGGTATTTTAACAACGATATTCTCCGAAAAACTAACCAAATTCATAATTTTGAATGTAATATTTTCAATTTTTATTGATTAAGAGTTTAGTTTTTAAATTTTTTTAGTCATGTGAAATTAATATATCGTCGTTGTAGAACGAAAAGTCACCAAATAAATTTTCAAAATGCCAAATATTCATTTACAAATATCTTTATATATCTGTCAATTTTTAATCGATGACCTCAATTTTTTTACCACATTACAAGAAAATGTAAATCTATCAATTGATATTTCAATTTTAAAAATGCATCAATTACTTTTTATAATATAAAGCAACAAAGTCGAAATTTCGAGTTTTTTATAAAAATGTATTTGGTGATTTTTCGTTCTACAACGACGATCAATTCAAAAATAGAAATGTTGAATCTTTCAATGCGATATTTTCATAATAAAAATTTTGTCAATTAGTGAAATTTAAAAATGTAAATAGTAAGTTTACGTCTACTACATGATAATACAAAAATATTCCGGCATGTTTCAAACTACACATAAAAATTGCATTGAAATCTTAATACGATTGAATTTGTTGTTTGGCTGTACCCGAATCTGATTTTTCTATACTAAAGAAATGTATCTCATTCGAATTTAATTAGTTGCTGAAACAAATTAAAAACAATTTTGATTGAAAAATCTTTTGATTTCGTTCATGTTCAATTTTTAAATTATTGATTTATTGATAAAAAAAGTGTAAAATAAAACATTTGGTAAAATTAAACTTTTGATAAACTTATATTTTATGTATAGTTGTAATTTTATCAACATTTAGTACTTTTGTAAAAGTACTTTTTATGTAAAATACCAGTTTCTGAATTTGTATTTTATGCAAATTTCTCTTTTTAAAATATTTATTTTACGCATAATTTTCAGTTTTTAGTCAATTTATATTCGTTTTAAAATTGTTATCAGTTAATTGCTTTAAAAGTATTTCTTTTTTTTCCCTTTTCTTGACTTCACAACAAACTTTGCTGTTTTCAAAAAAAAAAATGATTTTGCAGTTTTCACACATATTTTGTCTGCACACACTCACACCAACACACACAAACACACACACGCCCGACACACTTTAAGTTTGCAATTTTTTTTTTTTTTTTTTAATTCAATTTTTAATTATTATAAAATTAATATAAAATTAAATTTTTCTGTCTTTTGTCACAAACGCACGAACAGCAGCAGCAGTGGCCGCCGCCGCAGCATGCAAAAATGCTTGGGAAAAATTGTTGGAAGTCGTCGACTTCGTCGCTGTCGTCGTTTGTCGCGAAGTACAGAAAATGTTCTGCTTTTTTCTCTCATCTCACTTTGCTGCTGCTGCCCCAACCAAAGTGGTGTCTGCAGCAGCATTTCAACGACTTTTTTTCATCATTGGCGTTTGGCGAAAAAAATTTTCAAAATCACTTTACACTGCAAATACACTTCAATCGTTGTGTATTTTATATGCATTCAATTGCCGTCAATTTGTTGCATAGTTTTTTGTTAATTCTATTAATTAATTTGCACTTTTATTACCGTTTTTTTGCAATTTTCTCTTCACTTTAACAAAAACGTACGCACCACACCAAAGACCTCCATTTTGATTTCAGTTTTTTCTTTTACACCATCGTCTAGCCGACACAACATCGACATTTGACGATGGTTCGTGTCAGGGCTGTAAGATTAGTATTGTTTTTTTGGTACTATTTTTTTGCAAGGTACTTTTTTTTGGCAGCAGAGTATATTTTTATTATATTAAAATAGCAAAAATATATATTTTTCTTAAAAAATATAAACAATCAATTTAGGGAATGTTATTCAAATAGTATGAATGAAAGATATTTAATTTTTTTTTTTATAAATTTGTTCAAAATATCTTTTGCTTTGTGGTATATATCGCACACACAGAAAAAAAAGTGTGTATATAATCAATCCAATTAATTTTTAATTGAAGCCGATGTAACTTTTAGTAGCATTGAATTCCATATTCGTAATAATGAGAAAATATTAATTGGAGAAACTTTAATTAATTTTTTTGTCATATTGATATTAAAGTTGTTATATATATTATATTTTTTATTGGGAATTTTTAAATCATTAATTTATTAGTAACATCAATCAAAATTAGTAACATCATTTTCATTCGATAGAAACTGGATATATGAAAATAAATATAATTTAATTCAATATATAACATACAATAAATATGAAATAAGTATTTATACTGTTTGATATGCTTTCAACCTATCGAATGTTTTACCGATGTCAGTTTTCACAACTTCTACAGGTGGGCCAATTATTGAGTCAAACAAAAAAATTGATATTCGCTTTTTAATGATTTAATATGCAACGAAATGAGCATCAAAAGCCATTTGTTCAAATTCTTGACAGCAAAAATAAATTGAGCAATTTAATGCTTTAATAACATAACATACACTAAATAATGCAATATTCTGTTTTAAAATAGCAACGTAGTAGAAAATAATGTTAGAAGAAACTGAACGACGACGCTGACGCATGAGATGCACAAACAAAAAACAAAATGAAATCCAAAAGAAAAAAACAGTGTTATAATTTAAGAAAATGAATAAATCAAAAGTAACAAATAAGTAGTTAATACTATTAAAGATTTAGCTGTATTGAAATTATATTAAATTAATTTCTATTAATATTTTAATTAAAAAATGTGTAAATACAATTAATTAATCAGTAAATACATTCATATTTTTAATTGGAATACGATTTTGTTTGCTATTAATATCAATTGTTATATATACGTACAATATTTTTTTCTGTATATTCTTTAAAGTATATTGATTACTGTACTAGAAATACAATTATGCTAAACATCAAATAATTTTAATTGTTATCAAAACAACACAAGAAAAATATTTCATTACTAGAATAAAATTTCAAAAAATTATATTTTTTATATAAGCTTTGGGAATTTCGAAGGAATTGAAATAATCGTGTTGTATACTACCATAAAATTGCAACGCTATTTGACTAAAAAAATATATTAAATATATACAATCAATTTTTATATCAATTCAGTGTTTAATTTGGTAAAACAAATATTTTTCTAATTGTAGTATAAATTAAAATTTTTATAATAAAAATGAAATATATGTTTTAGCTGACAGTAGTTTTTGTTTTAATACAACGTTTTTTTTATTATTTTCCAGTAAGCACTCCAGTTCTTATAAGAGAGTTTTCCGGTCTCAGTGCAGTTTTGAGTAAAATGCGTTCTTCATATAAAATCGTATACAAATGCTCTACTTTAAATCGATATGAGAAAGTGAGTTTTTTAATTTAAAATATGTCAAAAATAATGTATTTGGAATAAACCATATGGTTATTTTGATTATTTTTATTTATTACAATCAATTTACGATCCAATATCCAGAGCCTGGAATTCTAATAATTTTACATGAATTTATTTAATATTTAGGGTGTGTGCGAGTTCGACTAAATTACTGACTAAACTAAATTGTACATCTTTTTATTTGACCGTCATTCGGTAACCGGTAATTGTTAAAGTCTCTAATAAATCAATTCTCATATGTCTGTTTGCTGTCTTCCAATTTAGATCAATTTAATTCGCTCGAAAATTTGCTAAATTGAAAAGTAAAAGCTGCATTACCGACAAAATTTAGTTTAGTCAGCAGTTTAGTCGAACTCGCACACACCCTTAAATGCATTTTCACAATAATTTATATTAATATTTTTAAAATATCCAAAAATTTTAATAAATTAATAAAATCTAATTTCATTTGGAAATTCAAATAGTACTATCATTTATGAATTTGCTACAAAATCAAAACACGCTAATATCAACACTGGTTTCTGCGTATTCACTGCTGTCTGGCTAACCATTCTGAGTGAAACAACTAGTGCTCTGATAACCAGTGAAACATATGCGTTTGAGTGCGATAGCTAGTGTTTGGATTTGCGAAGTGCGCTTTTTTCCGGCTAAATTTTGCGTGGTACACTTCCAATGTTGCCAGATTTTTGCAAAAGCAAAAAGAAATATACAAAACAAAATGAAGAAAATCGTGAATTATATTAAAAATTTAAATTTACTGAACATTCCAGATTTTTCTTAAAATTATGACTGTGAAAAGTAATATGTTCAATAAAAATTGCAAGTTTCACTAAAAGTTTAAATTATCTCTAAAAAAAATAAAATTTTCTCAAAAATAAATAAAATTTTCTCAAAAATAAATAAAATTTTCTCAAAAATAAATAAAATTTTCTCAAAAATAAATAAAATTTTCTCATAAAATATAATAACAAATTTAAATTTTTCTAATTATTCGTATTTGCTCTAAAAAATTTAATTTTTTCAAGAATGTTCTCTAAAAATTCAAACAAAATTCGTTTTTGTGTAAAAATTTAAATATTCTCTAAAATTAAAATTTTTTCTACAAATTTTCTCTAAAAATTCACATATTCTCTAAAAATTCGTATATGCTCTAAAAAATCTTATATTTTTTTTCTAAAAATCATTTTTTATTATTGCAAAAGTTCTCTTAAAATTCAAATATTCTCTAAAAATTCATTATCTCTATTAATATTCTCTAAAAAAAAATTTTTTTATTAATGCATAATGCATATTTCTCTAAAAAATTAAAATTAAAAAAAAAAAAATCTATAAAATTAAAAAGCGATAAAAATTTAAAAAGTATTAATGAAACACAAATTGTTATGACATTTTTTTCTTTTTATTTGGTCGTGCTGCGAGCTCATCATCAGAGTCTTCGCTAGAATTTGTTGCCAATGCTTCGGCGTTATCTTCGGAAGCAATATCCTGTTCCATATCCGAAGCGGCATCTTCATCCTCATCATCATCGTCTTCGTCAGATGTGTCTGATAGGCAAATAGGCCCGCTGGCCTTGACAAACATAATCGTTTTACCCAAACGACGTGATTCTAATAACAAAAAAAAACGATGATGTTAATTGAAAAAACATCCTTGAGCATATATCTTAAATATGTAAGGTACCTGCGCGCAAAAACAATTGACGACACGATTTGTCAATGGCGTTTTTACCCTGATCCTCCGATAAACCAAATATATATGCACTAAAAATATAGAAAAAGTTGTAACTTTTATTTTGTATTGAAATATTGTTGTAACTTGTTACGCACAGATTTGCCACATCGTATGGACCACGTAGCTCAAAAGCATTAGTGGCGCCACTGCTGAATATGATGTTTCTCGACTTGCCACGCACTCCATAATTGTGCGCCAATTTAATCATGTCTTTGCGTATATTCGAATCACCGATGGCCGGTGAATATTTGATTTCAAAGAAGATGCCGCGTTTAACGCCAACCTGATAGGCTTTGCGATTTACCAACAATTTGGGACCCTCCGCATCGAAGGTCACAATATCGCCGCCAAATGTAGTGCAACAATGCTGTGTAGGAATGATAAATATTATTTCATTTTTTAATATAAATTTCATTTATTTTTTTGTTTTACATCTTAACTTACCGTTAATGCAGCATCGGTTTTAGGCTGGCCCGCAATAAGGTTGTACTTCTTTAAATTTAGTGAATTTGTCTGAAATTTAGGATTTGCAAAAATTAATAAATTAAATTCATGCTATTTTAACGATGCGATTACTCCTTCAATATCTTTGAAAAAAATTTAAATTTTTTTAATCAATTTTAACATAATCTGATGTATTCGGTTAAAAATTAAGGTAGATCATTTAGTACAAACTTCAATCCAGATTTAATTTTGAATTACTTACCATCGCATGCGCCACCGCAACATCAGTATAAATGATTGTGAGTCGCTGTAAAATACGCAGCTTCGACTGGAATTCAGTACGTAGTGTCTCCAAATTAATGGGTTCTGGAAAAATTTCCGACCCACGTTTATTGACATCCTTTTTGCTGTGATCGAAACGCTGTTCAATGGCAATAGTTTTATAGCCCACTGTGAAAATTTCAAAAATAATTAAACTATTTAAAAAATACGAAATTGCTAATTTTCAATTGCTCACAGTCGGCCAGTTCTTGCAACATGCTGCGCATTATTTTTACATCCTTATTGAAGGGCACCGAAAAATCATAGAAACGCTCTGTCGCTTCCATTTTTAAATATTTATTATAAACTCTTTAATTAGTTTAAAATAATTAAATTAATCAAAATATAATGCACCCAAATTACGATGTAAACAACAGCTGTTGACCGGCCGCTGTCAAAATTGACAACACGTGCATTAGAGCAGGGTTTACAGGCTCGCATAAATATTAGCGGAACTGAAGCAGGGATGCAAAATATTGTATACTATAAAACAAATAAAATTATATTAATCTATTAAAAATTAATTAATTAATTTTCCAATATATTGTAATTTATTTATATCAAATTTTATATTTTAAAGTATAAATTAACAAAATATATTTATTTTTTAATAAATATTTTAAATAATCAGAAAAACTATAATTTATAATTTTAAATTGACTAATAAATACAATTTTAAATTGACTAATAAATACAATTTTAAATTAAATTAGAATGTTTTTGATATGTGATAATATATGATACATTTTAGTAATGATATATTAATAAAGTTTTTCATTAAATTCAATCTTCTTGAAAATTAAATTTTGATTTAAAGATAACATAATGTTGTTGGTTTTAGTCGACCTTAAAATACCTTAAAATAGTGTAATGCAAAAACGAATTTGTTTGGCGCTATCTAGGTCTATCGAATGCAACGTGTATTTTGCACTGGTTATAAATATAATTTAAATTAAAAAAAATATATATTTTATTTAGTGCTGAGGTATATACAGGTTAAGCTATCTTTCAAAATTCAGGCGCCATTTACTTTTTTTCGAAAGATTTAGCAAGATTATGTAAAATGTCAAACAAAACATCAATTCATTGTTTACAGCATCACATATATAATAAAAAAATCAAAAGATTCAAATAAATAGATCACAACATTTTTAAATCTTTTTAAGAAAAATCTCCGTAGTTTATGAAAAAGAGAAATAGTGAATTTGTATTTAATAAAATATCCAAAATAACCTTCAAATAAATTTTAAATAATAATAAATTTTTGTATATTTTAATTTACTTATTGACAAACATTTTAATTTAATTTTCATGGAACATTTTCATCTTTTTCAAATCTATTTAATATACAAAAAAAGTCTTTAAAAAATACAAAATGTTTAGAAAAAGTTAATTTTAAATTTTATATTTGTATATATTAAGGAAAACAACTTTTCATTACTTAAAATTTACTTTATTTAAATATAAATTGTAAAATAAAAATTACAATAAAAAAAATTTGGTATATTTCACTATTTATTTTTGTTAAATATATTCTCAAATATTAGAGCAAAAAAAAGAAAAATACATTATTTCAATGCTTAAAATCTAATTTATTCAAATATTAAAAAAAAATTACATATAAAACTCGCATTATATCTGCCACACTACAAACTAAGCGCTTTTCATCTTTTTGTTGGCCTTGACCAGCTTCGCCTTTAGCGCCTGCACATCTAATTTGCGTTCCTCGGCAGAGCGCTTCTGACTTGTACCAGCCGTCTCGGTGGGCGGTATGAAATCCTTGTTGCGACGCTCCTCCTGTTTCTTGGAGGCCTCCGCCTGTTTGATGTCGCGCTCTTGATTGCGTTTCGCCTGCTTTTGCTCCTTATTAAGGAAGTATTCGCCCGAAGCGAGCTGCTTGTCGATTTTACTCTCAGGCTGCGCTGGCGGGAACGGCGTATATTCTTTCTTCTGTTTCTTTTTTTGTGGCTGTTTGCGTTTGCTAATATTTTTGTTCTTGAAATGCGGCAAGAAACGCGACCAATCTTCGCCGGCCAACTTGGGATCCTTCATCAATTCACGCTTAATCATGAGCGCCTTTATATTGTAAATCGGATGCACATTGTTCATTGTCTCGATGACAATGTCACGCACCTGCTGCAAGCCTTTGTACGGTCCCAACGCTGAGACTGTGTTGCCTTGCACCAGCACATAGCAGTCGGTGAGCAACTCTATCGACTTGAGCGTCGCACCATTGGGTCCGATAAGTCGCTGACGTCGCTTCACAAATTTGTCCTTCTTGTGCACCAGGCTGCCGATCTTGATTATGTCACAACCGATTTCATCCTGTAGCACACGTTTTGCCTGCTCGAAAGGTACACTACGCGCCATCAATTTGATCATTTCGCGCGCTTTGATCACAATATAAGGGTCCCAAGTTTTGCGCGTTGTACGCACCACCATGCTGCCCTCAACCAGATCCAGCTCCGCCTTCAGTTGGTGTTCGCCGACTGCTTGCTCCACTAGTGGCCATACTTCCTTGAGGTATTTTTCACGATATTTCGGAAAGAGCGTCGCAAATGAGCTCTCTTCGACCACACCACTTGGATTGTCCTCCGCACGGAAAGTGGGTATTTTTAGTGACCACGCATTGTCCACGGGCTCGGTTGTCTTGGGCAGAGCATCGTCCTGCTCGCTGTCAGACATTTTAGCACAAATTTAAGCGTTTTTCTTTAAGATTTTTGACGGAGAAAATTGTGCTGCCTCCGCTACGAACCACGTTTGTTTTGACGTTTGTGGAATATAATGCTGTCAAACAGTGTTGAGAAACGTTCAGAATTTGTGTGAAAAGTGTTGCGAACGGTACGAGTACCCAATTTATGTGCGTGTTTTGTGTATTTTTGTGTATATTTCGAAGTTCCAGTTCGCTTTTTTGAAGATCCAAGCCATCAGTGCGTAAAATATTTGCACCCTGAACTTTCAAAAAACATTATAAAATTTCTAAAACTTAAATAAATAAATCAAATATTATGAAGATATTTAAATTTTCTTATTAACATCATACCATTTATAATCATTTATATAAAATTGTTTCTTAATTCAGTTTTTCTAACATTTTTATGATTTTTTAATTTATTAATTAACATTATCTGCTTAATACATTACACCCAGGGGAAAAGTATATCGAAAATTTTACTACGTTTCATATATTTTTACTATGCACAATAACATTTTATAATTGTTAGCGTTTCTAGTAAATTTACTATGAATTGGTTTGATCATTAATATTTCATAGTAAATTGTATGAATATCTCGAAATTGGCTGTCTGTTTTTGCTTTTATCATTTAAAAAAATTGTTTAACAACGGGTATAATATATTTAAATAATTATATTTTTAATGTACCAGCTGGTGGCAACACGACACTTCTTATGGCGGATGTCTCTAATATTATTAGGATTACTGATGCCCGCTGGTGCCGCAACCGGTGATGAATGTAAAGGAGACACGGTAGTCGAACGAGGACGAGTAAAGTCTGCATACCAAAGAGCGGCAGCTGCATCAGCAAGTCACTGCGACTTGCGATAATGTGTTGAAGACGCTTGCATTGCGGGGCGATTAGCAGCGATTTTTTTCTTCGACATTATCGTCGCTTTTGGTAAATGTCCGACGTCCAACTGCGGGTAATGGGTCACTAAATAAATTAAATCTTTAAATTTATTTTTCATGTTGTAGTAACACCTTTCGATGACTACCTGTGCCGCCTCTGTTGCCGCCTCTACGAATCCGTGAGCCACAGTTGTCGAACCATCCGGCATAACGAAAAATAACCGTTGCATCAACTCTGTTCCAGGTTGCGCCCCTGCGAATATCTTGCAGATGCTGAAGTTGCGAGATGGACATCAGCCTCGCTGAGTCCAGGTTATAATGTAATTCTTTGGCGGACGACGTTGACTTTTCCGACGTCGCAGCTGCCGCATTGTAGTCAAATTGTGTGAATATATGCTAATATATTTGTTTCGAATTAAAATACCATAAATAAAAATAATGCTAAATGTGAATCTTTCCATTCATTTGTATTTGAATTCAAAATATTATTAAATATAGTAAATTTATATGTAGCCGCGGTAGCTCAGTGGTTAGTGTGTTGGACTGCGAGCCGAAAGGTCCCCGGTTCAAGTCTGGACTGGGACTAACAACATCTTTTCATAGAAACATATTTCTATACCGTGCTACCTCTCGGCAGTAAATGGCAAACTTACTAGAGTAAAACCATTGCCTATGAAAAGCTTTCACCCGCCGTTCAGATTCGGCAATAAACTGTAGGTCCCACCACTTTAAGTACAAATATAACACGCACAGCTCAAAATGGTGAGAGAGCTCGGCCGAAGTTCTATACAGGACTGTAGCGCCAAATTATTATTTATTTATTATCATAAGTAAATTTATATACAGCAGATTGTAAACAAATAACATTATTACACATAGTAAATTCAAATTAAACATAGTAAATTTAAAAAAAAATACTATGAAAAATAATGTTTTTACTATAACTAAATTTGACTTCATATCGTTAAGATATATTACGAATTTACTATGAATGATAACGAATTTACAATGTTTTTTCCTTGGGTGTAGTTTTTCCTATGGTTTTTCAACCTTCTTATTATTTTAATTTCAGCATCACCCCTTGCTTTGCAACAAGGTGCTCATGCATACTGCATTTGTGTCCACTGGGTTCATTCGTGTTGTTCTTATTAGTATCGTCCGTTGCAGTTTGAGCTGGTTTTTCGTCGAAATAATTTTGTTTTATGTAAAAATTAAGCATCGGAAGTGTTGTAATAATGTAATGGATTATCGGAAAAGTTTCGGCAATTGATTGTATGTATTATTTAGTGCGCGCAGTGAAATTTGTTTTTATTCGAGTGCGGTTTTCTTTTCATGCAAATTCAACAAGTGTTACAAAAAAAAATCGCTTTTCATACATTTTCTATTTAGTTTCGTCGTTAATATTTATGATTGTTTATTATTGCTCTGGACTTTATTAATGAAGCAACACAGAAAGTTACGCGAATTTCGGTGTCAATGAATCATACTTCCGCTGTTTTATGTGGTCTCCGCGAATTTGTTTGTCTCCGCGAATTGGTGCTGCCGCGAATTGGTGCTTCCGCGAATTGTGGTGTAATATGCCATTGTGGTGTAATATGTTATTGTGGTGTAATATGTCATTGTGGTAGTGAAAGTGGGTGGTTTCTTTTAAACAAAGACATCCACCAGCAAATGTGGTGGCATCCATAAAAAGTGTTGCAAATTAATTGCGATATTTTGTATTGTCCTTGTTTAATAATTGACATCACGGAGTATGCAACGTTGCTTGATTGGAGGTAAGAATAATTTTGTTGTTTTGATTTACTTCAACTATCAGACTTTCACTTTTGATCGCAAATCAAATATTTGAAACCGATTCAAATATTTAAAAATAAAAACCAAATTAAATGCATTTCACAGATATTGGTCACATTGATTTCGGAAATCCTTTGTTTTTTTATTAAAAATTGAATTCGAATGGCTTGAAATTTTAATTTCATATCAATTGTAAGTGGGAACATGTTGAATATTTAAAATTCTGCTGTTCATTAGAAATTCGAAGTGAACAATAACAATACCCCAGCCAAAATTTTTATATATTTTTAGTAACAGTTCCAATTCCGGTTCCAAAAAACGTAACGATTCGGGTTCTTTGCGGTCCCCGACCCTTTTGAATATCAATTCCGGTTCTGCTTCCAATATTTTTAAAATAGTGGTTCCGGTTCCGATCTTGGTTCCATTCAACTTACCACACAATTTTTTAAAACGTTTCCGATTCCGGTTTCAAAAATTGAAGTTTCTGATTATAATCGTTCATAACAAAAGTTAATATATAATATTGGGTACCCATAATAATACCATCACTAATAATTTGTTTCACAATTGATTGTTTTGTGTTTTGTTTGTGTTGTGATTAAAATATATTAAAGTTAAAAACTACAGAAAATGTCATAAACATAACTAAATAAAATGAAAGATAATAACATGAAGACCAAGAACGCGAATAAAAATTTAACAGCAAAACGTCGAATACGCAACAAGCAACGCAAGAAACAAAGGCAACTACAAAGACAACAGAATCTGCAGCAACAACAAAAAGTTACAGCAACAACAAATACCGCTGCAACAACAATGCATGCTTTTGCTAGTACTCAACACATGGTAGATTCACAAGCTTCAGATCTATGGAAGCAAACTTATGATAATGCCAACAGATGGCTTCAGGTGAATTTTTGGCGCCAACGCGCTGCAACACTACAAGCGGAAAACGAACAATTGCGCCGTGCTTTATATGAACAACAAAATGGTGGGCAACAACCGGAAATTGACGAATACATAACCTCATCTTCTTCGGAGGAAAATTACTTTGATGAGGATGATGTTGCCGATGACATGACAACAACAACATCGACAGATGTCGACGAAGAATATTTAAAATTTATGCTTGTGACGCAACAACATCGAGAGGCGTTGAAAAAGTCTCGCGAGGAGCAGGCGGCGAAGGAAGCCAATAGTGATGTTGAATTGAAGGACTAAATTTATTATTCCATGTGACGACTACTTCTAAATAAATGCAGATGAAAATTTAATTACTTATATATTTTTTTCATTTTGTATTATTAACCGTAATTGGTAATCGATATCTCGTATTTTTAAGTTTTTGTGTACACAATATACTAATAAAAAAATATATACAAATTGGACCAGTTAAATTTCTTTAGCTATACTTTGGTATAGAACTTAAATCTAAGTATTTCTTTTATGTTTCGAAAATACATTTTTGTGAATACTTCGAGATTTTGAATAAAATTGTTTTAAAATTGAAATGTTTCCATAAAAATTAAAATTTAATAAAAAAAAAATTCCACGTTAGTTAGCTGTCTATTTAAAATAATATTATTAGACTAATTTCTATTATACATATTATGAATTCGTATAATATCATCAATCAATCAACATTCAATCATCATCAAACATTATTTTTTTAGAAAATTAATTTAAAAAAACATAATCTTCCTTTTCTTCTTCTTAACTATCGGAAAACATCTAAAATCTGTTCAAATTTTTGATATGTACAGCCATCGAAAAATCGAACAGGACCTTCGAAATGTCGAACTGAACCTTCGCAATATACACATTTCTAATGCTATTGTGAATTGTTGTACGTATATTGTGAATGGTTTCCCTAATTTGGTTCGAGCACGCACTATATATATTTTGTTCTGGCTATTTTGTAATTTTTGAAGTTTGACTCACCCTGTTCTCTAATAAGCATCGTGTTTTGCAGTTTGCGTATTTTTGTTCGGAAATTTTGTTGCGTTGATAATAATAATCTTGCTATGTATGTAAAATCTAAATAATATTCATTCAATTAGTTGATAGAAAAAGACTCGGAAGTGTTTTCGCAATCAGTACATGTATTTTGTATACGTGCTGGTTGAATTTAGAAAAAATTCTATTTTTTTTGTGTGATTTTATTTCAATTCGGTTTAAAATGTGTTAATTAGTGATATATTTGCTTTCTTTTCATAAAGCTAATCGAAGGAGGCGTTATTAAAGAGTTTAATTGCTTATTGGAATGGCTTTCGATGAATCCGCAATGTTTCCGCGAATTTGAGGCTCCGCGAATTTGTTGTTCCGCGAATTTGATGCTCCGCGAATTTGATGCTCCGCGAATTTGAGGCTCCGCGAATTTGTTGTTTAACATCGAGAGGCGCTGGAAAAGTCACGCGAGGAACAGGCGGCAAAGGACGCCAATAGTGTTGTTGAAATAAATGAATTAATATTCATGTGACGGAACATTCCGATGAATCCGGAATGTTTCCGCGAATTAAGGCCTCCGCGAATTTGAGGCTCCGCGAATTTGTTGTTCCGCGATTTTTGTTTGCTATTTGTGTAATAATGAATTTGTAATTTCTAACTCGTTTGAAAAGTGCGTTAGCCTCCCGGAAGAGGCGTCTATAATGTACTTTTAAGTCGCCCATTTATTTAATAATGGACATCACAATATTTTATTGTCCTGCTTGTGAAACGGTGTTTGAAGGTGTGGCCTGGTAAGTTTTTTTTTTTAAATTAGCAATGGACCTCAAATATTTATATCAGAAATAAAATTTAAAAGACAGATTTTAGATTATGAAAAATTTTTTCAATCAAAGTGATTACTAAAAATTAATTTTTTCACTTAAAATTAAAATGAATTTAAAAAATATAAAAAAATGTATGTTTTAAATTTGACAAAAACTTAAAAATTAAGAAATGAAAAAAAAGTGATATCAAGGTCACGTGCTACCTTTCAAAAATATTCAAAAATATTTCAAAAATATTCAAAACATTTACTTACAACGAAATAGAGAGGCTTGTGAGTGGTTTTGACTCAGGTTTTGTATTTTAATAGTTATATCAATGACAAAAGCGCCGAAGACACATTTAAAAAAATATATAATTTTTTAGACATTATATGTTTTAATTAGGGCTGTGCGATTAATCAATTAATCAAAATTTGATTACTATAAATCCTGATTAATTGATTAATCAGAATTTTGATTAATTGAAAATTAAATAATTTTATTCAACAGCATTTGAACATTTTGTTGTTGATTAATCAATGTTCTGATTAATTGAAAATCTTGATTAATCAGAAATTTGTTTAATGAAACATTTTATTAACTGATTAATCGCACAGACCTAGTTTTAATAGTCAATTTTCTGAACAGTATTGATTCATTAGCGGTAGCTCAGTGGTTAGTGCGTTGGACTGCGAGCCGAAAGATCCCTGGTTCAAGCCTGGACTGGGGCTAACAACATCTTTTCATAGAAACATTTGTCTATTCCGCGCTATCTCTCGACAATAAATGGCAAAGCTACGAGAGTAAAACATTGCCTATGAAAAACTCTCACCCGCCGGATTCGGCAATAAACTGTAGGTCCCACCATTTTGAGTACAAATATAACACGCACAGCTCAAAATGATGAGAGAGCTCGGCCTAAGCTTTAATAGGACTGTAGTGTCAAACTATTATTATTATTGATTCATTAATATTTTTTTTTCCGAAATATTTCCACTCGTTTTTCCCACTGCTCCCAAATATTTTCATTTGGGAATTTTAAAAATTAAAAATTTGTGATATTTTTCCAATATTTCCGACTAGGATCTTATTTATTTGGTAATTTTATGCTATCTTAGAATAAATGTAAATTATTAAATATTTACAAACTGCTTTTGAACAATTTCGACTGCTTACACTTAATTTTGAATTTGTCCGAATAGGATTTAATTGTTTTATTTTTTGAAATTTTTTGATATTTTTTCAATATTTCCAACTTGGACTTTATATGTATTGGCCATTTATTGCTATTTATGAATAAATGACAATTTCTATATGTTTTTATTTTTTCGAAACTTTTACGACTGATTTTAAATATTTTCTAATTTATCCGAGTCGGATTTAATACATTAATTCGACAAATTGTTCTATTAAAAATTTAAGATATTACGTTTCTTTTACAATTTTGTGATTTAAAAAATAGCGATAATACCTAATATATCAGGGCTGGAGAAAATCAGGATTTAAAAAAAAAATCCACTCTGGATTTTTTTTTTGGTTTTTATTGATTTTTTTTTGATTTTATTGGATTTTTTTTGGAATAAGATAATTTCAATACGATTTTTCGGTTTTTAAAGTTATTTCCACTATTTCGGTGACGAGAACTGCTGTATAACATTTGGTTAAATCATACTTTATGGAAAACTTCACCGTCTTCTGGAAGCCGTTTTCTTCAATATACAGAATTAGTCATATGGGCGAAAAAATTAAACAGCCTGATCAAATCTATTTTGAATGTCTTTATAACAGGAAAACTCTTCAGAACCTAATAGATTCAAATAATGTCTACCGCTTTAAAAATTGGCTCAGAATTGACTTGAATTAAATCCATAGTTACGGAGCTATGTATATCATTAAATTATTTTGAAATACATAAAGGTCTATGTTGACTAATAATTATGTTGGTTAATATAATATATGAATCATTTCATTATCAACTTCTCTAGAGATTTCATCTAACAGTGGTCCTAATTTTTTTTTTTGATTTGGTGGTTCATTCTTAAATTTTCAAAAAAAAAAAATCGTACTCTGAAAACCACAAATTACTAAGTTATAATTCGAAAAATGTACAAAAATCAATAAAATCCAAAAAAGTTCAAACATCATGGATTTTTTTAAATGCATAAAATCCAAGAGATCCGTATGGATTTTTTGGAGTGGAGTGGATATCCCAGCCCTGGAATATATACAACTTTTAGATTTTTTACAATATTTCCGACTCGTGTTTTTCCGAATAACCTAGGGGGGTGTCACACCCTCCTATAGGTCCGGTCCTGTCTACACAGAAAAAGCGAGTAAACTTCAGTCTTAAATTAATTAATTTAATAGTAATGATTACGTGAAATACGTATTTGAAAATGTGAAATACCTATTAAGGCTAAGTTTTTGATAGACATATTTATTGGATGGATAGGCAATGGGAGGACCTTTCGGACGAACTAAGTTTGGTCCGTGCACCCCGAATATCTTTGCGGAACGTTTGTAACGTTGTCAATTAACTTCATGAACTGACTTTGCATACTGTTACCATTAGCATTGCAATTAACTTAACTGATACTGCAGAAAAAAAAAATTAAAAAAACAAAATTTAATAGAGCCGCATTCTTTGCAAAAACCAAAATAAAAATAAAGAAATTTGAATAATACGCACTAGATCAACTGGTAACGTTGACAACATTGTCTAACACCATGCAGTCGCTTAAAAAACGTTTACCATATTTTTTTATAATTTTTTGCTCTTATAACTTTTTTTTTATTTAAATGTTTTTTTTTAATATTTGTATTTATTGCAACTAATGCGCGCGATCAAAACAATGTTAGAATAATGTAAATTTACAAACAGCAGTCGCACAAACAGCTTCAAAACCAAAAAATTCACTTAAAACTGCAGACTCCCACTGTTACACTTGCCTTTAAAGTCGACCTCCCCCCCCAATTTGCCTCTTCCTTCCTTTTTTGCAGCTGCAGTCGCCACTGCGCATTACTCGTTTGCATGCTATTCAATAAAATTCAATATACTGTCAATAATATTGTTTAGCTTCGCGCCCATTCAATGTCATTGACTATTTGTCGTTTGCCACTTTAGCGATCGACCAGTCTGGTAATATATATTTTGACTGTCCGTCCAGATGACTGAGTGTCCGTTCCACTGTCTATTTGTACCACTGTCTATCTGTCCCTCTGTCTATCTGTCCCTCTGTCAATTTGTCCATCTGACCCTCCTGCGTTTAGACCAAGTTTCTAGTCTGCCAGCGCGCCACAGTTAATTGACAACATTGTTGTTATTGGTGGCGCATGCGCACGCGCACAATAAGTGAACGCTGCGAATTTTCCGATCACCGCCATCGCCTTCACCGCCTAACAAATTAAGTAGTGCAGCATGTTGTGGCCTGCAAAAGGCCAATAATTCAAAAGCTTTTAGGTCTCCAGCCAAGTTGACAATTAAGTTGCAATAAAAATACACTTTCGAACAAATTTTAATTTGTCAGTCATAGAATAAATAACAAGACTCTAAAGGAAACGTGCAATTCTTCTCCTGAGCCAATTCTTTTCAGATACAGAGACAATTCTTTCTCAGGATAATTTATTCCCGGACAATTCTTCAGCGGAATATTCATCGAATAAAAATTGGTTCAAGATAAAATTTTTCCCCGAGTAAAGATTTTCCAGGAACAAGTTTTCCTTCACACAAATTTTCGCAGAATCATTTTACCCGATATAACTCTTTCCCGGACATCCGTTTAAGATTATGGGTTTTGAAAATACATATTTTATAGGTGGTGCCAGGCCCATTGCTAATTACTGATCAATATGAAATTGATACAAATAGAAATAAAACCTTTTTTTTTGCATGAAAATGTAAAAAAATATTTATATATATTAAATCCAATCTATCTAGAACGATATCTGCTGGAAAAAATGATGTCCTACGCAACGTAGTTATATACGATGTAGCTGTTTAAATGTAGTTCACACGTACCTAAAGTTGTCGAAAACCTCAAATTGACCTCAGTCAATTCGAATTTTCCTCATTCAAACACAGACAATTTTTCGCAACAATTGCAAGAAAAAATATTGTCGAATTTGTGATAAATTTTTGAACAGCTTATTTTAAAAACTATAAAAACTAAATTTTATTTTGGAATGCAGCCATCTACATCTGGTATTTATAAAGTTTTTGCAACATTATTGTTTTAGAAAATGTTCATATTTTAGAAAGAAAAAATTCTGGAGTAAATTCAGGTTTTTCAAAACACTAATTAAAATGTGACCTTTTTTGCATTTTCGAAGTTATTCACATTTCAGCGACCGACCATTTATACTAATATTAACAATTTCAACAATTATTGGTTGTATGGGAGGTACTACGCCCACTTGTCAAATCAAGATGAAATTTGGACAAGTGAATTATATCAACGAAAAACTGTATATTACAAGGTTTCATGACTGTAGCTCTGTTAATTTCCAATATATGACATTTTTAACATTTTTCTTATATGGGAGGTACGACATCCACCTGTCCAATCAAGATGAAATTTCGAGAACTGCATTATAATATCGAAAAACATTCTACTATAAAATTGCATCACTGTAGAAACCGTAATTCCCAACATATATTAATTTAATCATTTCACTTGTATTCTCCACGCCCACTTTTGAAAATCTACATCTAAATATTGATTTTTAAATTAAACATTAGCCAATCGTCATACTTATTTTTCTAAAAATAACACAATTTGAGCTTTTCACCAACTTTTGGTACTCCCTTTCCCCGTGCGTCGAGAGCTTAGACGTTAATGTGTTGGACTACGAGCTGAAAGGTCCCATGTGCAAATCTAGGCTGGGTCTAACAACATATTTTCATAGAATGAAAATGTTTCTACCGCGCTACCTCTTAGCAGACAATAGCAAACCTCCACGAAATGCTCTAACCCTCGCCATTCGGATTCGGCATTAAACTGTAGGTCCCCCAGCTTTGAGTACAAATATAACACGCACAGCTTATTTGGCGAGAGAGCTCGGTCTAAGTTCTTCAGGACTGTAGTGCCAAATTTGTATTAAGGCTCGAAGAGAAATTAGCTAGAGATAGAGAAAAAAAATCTACCGTAGAGCTCTATGTTGTGTTTACACAACTCTATGAGATTTTTTGACTATATATATCTACCTATTTTCTCTATCGTGTAAACTCCTCCTTAAATGGGCGAGTACAGCAATTTGAAATCTATTAAAATTTTTCCAAAAATTATACGAAACTATGATTATATAATCCATGTTTCTTAAGACAAGCGCGATCCCATTTCAGTATCTGTTGGCAAGACTAATGCATATTTTTCCAAGCATATGATCGGTAATGATAATTGAATATTAGCCTTGACTAAACATGAGCAGTTAGAAGATCTGACCAAGAGCATATTAAATCTAATAGGGTAAAACTCCCTAGAGAAGTTACAAGAACATGATTAAGTAAGTCATATTCATGTTTACCCTAATTAGATGAATTGGAACTAAAAATCAAAATTAATTATGGTTTTTAAAGTATTCCAAAATGTATTATTTTAAACTAACGTGTAGTATTATTTTTAAGATATAGAAAAAAAACCTTCTTGAAAAATAAATCGTTTGCTCACAATGTTGCGGTAACCAATAGCAATTCATCATTTTCACACTTTCTTTGTGCCACGCAATGATGCACCTGCGCAAGTGCCAATAACCAACCACACATTGCTACTTCTTTGAGCACTTCACACGCCTCAGACCCTTTGGGCTCTTTGGGAACTTGCTCTTGTCCTCTTTTGTTTCGCTGTGTTTTTTTTTATTTATTTTTACACAATTTGCAGCTCATAATTTGCTGCAAAAGGCTTTTAATCAACGCGCAACAAAAGCGAATCCCTCACACATTCCGCACTTTGGCAATCAATCAATTTAGTTGCTGTTCATGTGAGGCTCAAGTCTTGATCACTCGTCCCTTGGTCACCCGCCAACTAGATCATCATCAATAGCAGGAGAATGGTAGCAGCAACCACTTTAGCAACATTGCTGCCTGCAACATCATCAAATAGACTGCGACTGCGCGGTAAGATCACATGTGTTGCCAGTACCTACATTGGCGCAAGTTCAATGCGTTTCAATCAAAATTGAATTGAAGAAGAGCAACGAGTGTGCGAAGGAATGCACGGACGCACGCACGCATGCATCCATACATGCAGTCACTGCGAGAACAATGCGCGCGCACGTTCTTCTAATGATTGCAAAATTCAGAGCTCTTCCATCGTTCATCAGTCAGTCCATCGATCCATTTGCAATATTGCAAAATAGTTCTTGATAATGATCAATACAACAGTTCTTGTTGTTCTTTTTTTGTGTGACAACACTTGAAGAAATAAGATTTTCCACAAAAAAATGTAAATAATAAATAACGTGAATGTACCTAATTCCGTTGTTCAACTTTAAACTCGAAAAATTCACGTAAAAACCAGTAAAAAGTCCATTTCCCTCACATAGAAAAATCTTCTTTTGGCATAAGGTTGGAAGAATGAAAAAGTTAGTTGTACCAACTAACTTCATTTGGTAAAATCGAATGGTTTACAAATAAGATGGCGGAACTACCATATTAGCCTATACACACTCCTAATTGTTCTAAAACAGTTCAAAATTGGTTGCAGTACAACTCTTTTTATTTTGACCATAGCAACCGAAGAAGTAGTTGAGAGAACCGAATAAGTTGGTTGGGCAAAGAGTTGGTTGGCACAACAATTCTCTATTCTGTGTGCAGATTTCAACGAGTGTTAACATCCTTAATATATAATACAAATATGATATTGAATTTTTCTTAGTGTCCCCTTAAATAGCAACATATATGCTTTTGCTGTTACTGGTTGCTCTGTTTTGAACACCATCTTCAACTTGTTGCATTCACTTGCGTCCGCGACTACATAATGTCCCATGGGACACTACTAGACCACTAGGCACATAGACTCTTCATCAGGTTTAGGTTCTGGTTCCGTTTAAGACTTTGGGGTTCAGTTTCAGTTACAGGCACAAGCGCTGTGATATTGAGTAGTAGTGTTTTTGCTGTTGCCTTTATTGCACAGGCGATGCTCACACATGATGAGAAAATGCGTCATAAATGCGTGAATGTTGATGACAATGACGGCGAACGTCTATGTTGTTGCAGATTCAGAATGATGTTTGCTGCTGCTGCTACTGATGGTGATTGTTGCTGGTGTTGTTCTATTGTTGTTGTTGTTGCTTTATAATGCAATCTGCCACCAGGACTGTGGCGAATCAAAGTCGCTATCGTGTCTTCTGTCGGTGTGCGTGTTGAATGCCGCTCGCTGTTCATCATATTTTATGGCAGCGCTATATAGTTTCCATATAAGAGTGTAATCACACTGAAAAGAAAAATGTTGTAACTACCAAATGAGTTGCCTTAATAAGTTATTCGGTTCTGATAAACGATTTTCTTCAAATCTTAACGTCTGGTTAACATTTGAAGAAGGGAAATTGGTTACGCCCACTAACACCTTGCTCAAAAAACTTATTCGGTGCTCTTCAATTTTTAATCGATTCTATAAGTCTAAACTAAGATATCAAAAAAAAAAAAAGGAAAATTAAAAAGAAAAAGTTTGCAGTTTGGACCACACCCAATTTAAAAGATTTTAATGATTTTGTTGGTACATTATTTGCGTTTATGATTTAATTGGGAGTGCCAACCGAATATGTCACTTTTATAAAACACTTGGTTGAAATTTCTTAGTAATAGAAAGAACGTGGTTGTCACAACTAACTCATTTGAACTTGGTTATTATAATATAAAAACTATTTAAAGCGTTCCCAATACATAACAACAATCTTTCTATTACACATGACTGTATATAATAATATTTTATATAATTATATGAGCTATGGCAACCGAAAATAACTTTTGTTTAAATTAAATATACTATTTTGAGGTGCAGTTTTGATTAGTCAACCTTTAGTTATACTATTTTTTTAGTTGTGACACTTTTAAAACAATAAATAAAGTAACCAATTGATTATCACAAATACTATTTTGCTTTATTTGTCCTCATGCCAAAGGATATTTATCTGTATGTAAAACATTAGATTATCTACTGTTTTATTCGTATGTGCGTTCAACAATTGTAACACCTTTAATTGCTGAATGTGAAAATCCTGTAAGCACATTCGAATAACAATATTTTTTTTTATTTAATTTCAAGTATTCTATCAAAAATAATATAATAAATACACACCGAATAGAGATTTGTGGCGCCAACCAACTCTTTACCCAACCTACTTTGTCGGTTCTCTCAACCGATTAGTCTGTTGTTATAGCCAAATTGAAATGTGTTGCAGTTTGTACTGCAACCAATTGCGAACTGTTTTAGAACAATTTAGTACAGATTTAGAACCATTAGGAGTTTGTATATACTAATATTTCAAGTGTATAGACTAATATGGCAGTTCTGCCAGAAAATTTGTAAACCATTCCATTTAACCGAATGCAGTTAGTTGGTACAATGTAATTCGTGTGTATGAAAAAATGACACATTCCCAAAAATATGCAGCATTTTCTAAAATTTATACCGAAAACCAAGTAGTAAGCAATTTTTTGTCTTTACAGTTCTACTGCAAACCTAAAAGTATACATCACATATTTTATACCCCACACTAAGTGAAAAGGTATATTCATGAAACGTCCGGTATGAAAAGGTATATATATTCATGATCAGCGTGACTTACTAGAAGAACTAGATAAATAAAACTCTGAAGCTAGATTACTAATATACCATGCTATTTGGTATTGAAACAGGACATGATCGCTCGATTGTGTCCTGTGAGTCGACCACTTATGTTCAAAAACCTCATAGAACACTAACATCTTCGGCTGAATTTTACTTTATACCAGTCGAAGCGAACTTTTTTGTAAACATCCCTTCCCAAGTAACCACGGCTCGTCAAATGCCACAAACTTTTGTGGCAAATGTGTAGCTTTTAAGTTACATCTAACACCAGTGTTGCAAAATAGTATTTTTTAGTTGCAAAGCGGTGGCTAACAACATGTATAGAACATACGCAATAATATGCCACAACGCTGTGATATGTAAGTCATAAAGCAACATAAATTTAGTTCGAAAGCGGTGACTAAGAACATGCGTGGGACAATGCAATAATATGTCACAATAATAATAATAATAATTTGGCGCTACAGTCCTGTTTAGAACTTTGGCCGAGCTCTCTCACCATTTTGAGCTGTGCGTGTTATATTTGTACTCAAATTGGTGGGACCTACAGTTTATTGCCGAATCCGAACGGCGGGTGAGAGCTTTTCATAGGCAATGTTTTACTCTCGTAGGTTTGCCATTTACTGCCGAGAGGTAGCGCGGTATAGAAAAATGTATCTATGAAAAGATGTTGTTAGCCCCAGTCCAGGCTTGAACCGGGGACCTTTCGGCTCGCAGTCCAACGCACTAACCACTGAGCTACCGCGGCTTATATATCACAACGCTGTGATATATAAGTCATACATTCCGATAATGGGCAGACCTAACTTTGTTGTTATGACGTGACAAATTAAAAAATGTATTATGTTCCATATATGTTGCATGTATATACTGAAGAACCTAATAGGAATATGTTTATTAATAATGTAGCTAACTTTAAAATGGTATAAATGTATATTATTAAAAGGAAAAAAGGACAGTCGGAATAGGATAATTTAAGAAATTTAAAGAAATCACTTTTTTTAAAAATGTTCACAAATTGCATTTTTTTAGGTGCGCGTTAAAATTAGCGAGGGTAGAATATAAGCTTTAACCCGAAAACTTGAACCGTTTGTTAAATTAGATTTATAGTTTGCCGAAAAATCTGTTCGTAAAGACTTATATTATTATGCCTTAGCATATTTTGACATTATGTGCAGTTTTATTACATGACAAACATTTACGCTTATGGCACTGCATATGATCTATATTATTTTTATTTTAAATCCACACAAGTTCCACATATAAAATTACAGTTCACCTTCCAAATAGGTGAACCGACACTTTGTGGCAACTAAGCCTCGCCCCGCGGCTTTTTGACTGACAATTGGGTGGCAAATATGTATATTTCGCATGATTTGGAACAAACACTTTAATGACAATTGCGTGGCTACCACTTAAGTTGCTACAAAGTGGTTACATGGGTTGACTTTATGATCAAGTACCGACTTGTGGTGCTTTAAAAAAAAATCGAAATTCGGTACACCTACACATTTGTGCATGTGGGTACTCAAATGAAAGGAAATACTTAAACTAATTATTAATCACACCAAATATCAAATTTACTCATTCGTTAATGAGTCAAAATGTGTTTTAACCGTGGAGCACATCTTTCATTGGCCCTCTGCACATGACACGGCGAATTCCACCAAAGCAGTGAAGAAGCATTTGCTTTTTTGGAATGCTATGCGGATAAATTAACTCGTCAACTTTTTCTGAACGCACTCTATAATACTTTTGTTTAGGATTAAAGTGGATGCCACAGCGCTTAATCATTGATCGTTGACTTGACTTCATTGAGTCGACGAATCGGTGAGTCGGTCGGTGTAGATGCATTCGAGGAACTCGTAGTGTTTGGCAGCAGCAGCAACAACAGATACAAAAGAGCAAGCAATTAAAAAAATACATACAAACCTTTGTTACAACATACTCACAAACATAAATTCATTTTAAGCTACATGTGCGTCGTTATAGATACCGACCGCAGCTATAGAATGAGCAGCAGCACCAGCAACAGATACCATAACAACGCATACTTTAGCTATAGATACATTAGCTATAGATACAGATACGGATACAGATACTAGACAAAAGACAACGCGTTGAAAGGATGCAACGTAGCTCACATTTTGATGGGTTACATGATGAAACGTCGATGTTGTCGTTGTCGTCATCGTCATCATCATCAGTGACCGAGAACAATTCTTCCTGTCTGTTGCTGGCAGTATCTATAGCACTGTATCTACTAGATACTCTCGGCACATTGTGATGTGTGAGGTACAGAAATAGCAGATCGCTCTGAACAACAACGACAACAACATCACCAAACATTTAGAACATTTTTTAATAATGACAGAAACTATGCGAAGCACTTAAGAAGCGCGTAAGCATCATGAATGCGAATGCGTTGACGATGACTACCTTGATGACGACTACAACGTTCACAAACGTTCGTCACAACTCAACGATGCGATATCGCTGAGTATGTTGCCGAGTATCTGCGGGTGCAACATACATTGCATTGTTGCCAACATGGTGGCATTTTTTTAAATTGCCGTGAGAAAATTTAGATTTATTTTTATTATTATTATTACTTTCATAACTATAAATATATGTAATGCCCTCTATTAATGCAATGCAGGGTGTTGATCAAAGAAAGGCTTATAGGTGAGGGATGAAAGATAGAGTAGTGTCGGTGGATGTTTGTTTTGAAATTGCCAACATCTGAAATGTCGAGAAAAACAGACGCGAGTGCGACGAAGAAAGAATTGTGCAACCGAAGAACGAATTCTCTCTGTAATGCGTGGTTCTGTTGAAAGCCGAGTGGACTACGAAAGGGGGGCCTTGGTTCGATACCCGAGGAGAACTAGAGAAAACTCGACCTGGAATCAGGTCATGAATTTTACTCTAACACTTACCATTGTAAGTAAAACAGCTATCGCACGTTGTTGTATTCGGTCTAGGAACTCCAAAGACGTGAGGTATGTCTTACACCGTTTAGAAAACCTATACACTTGGCCGCTTCTTTCGACACATCAAATATGTGATCATTCCAACGGAGATCACATTTAATTGATATGCTCAGAACGTCAAGAACAGCTGACTCCGCAATATTCACAGCACCAATATTGAGGCGAGGGAGGGGTGCATTCATTCGTTTGTGAGATTGCAGACAACATTGGGTCTTGCTTGCATTAAAATCAACTCTATTTACAAGACCCCACTCGGAGATTGTTTTATGGTCATTATTGAGTGTGTCATTCATAGTTCGTATTTTACTCTCAATCTCAAAACGTTTGTTAAACGAATATCAATGACAAATGTTACTGTCATCTGTAAATGAATAGATTGGGTTCTGGGTCAATGATAGAAGTTCATTGATAAAAACCAGAAATAGGGACGGGGATAGGACGGAACCCTGCGGATATTCAGAATTGATGAAATATTGTTAAGAGAGAACACCATCCATCGCAACTCGTATTGAACGACCCAGGAGAAAACTCGAAATCCATCGAGTGAAGGAATCACCCAGACCATATGCAATTAGTTTTAATACGAGGGCCTCATGCCACACTCGATCAAACGCCTTGCAAATATCTAGAGCAACTACCTTGCTTTCCCCGAAAAGTTAAATACAATTAGCGTATTCACAGTTTAATGGTATTGTTACGAAATTGTATGAATACGACAGTACGGCAATTGAACTGTGAGCACCACTTTTCTGCTTGTTAAAATATTTCGTCAAATATATGCAGCTAATTCTTATAAAATAAGGATTTTTTTTAAATTATCATAAATATTCCTCGATTTGCAAAGTAAAACAAATAAATTAACTTTTCATGTATACTATTTGTCTTCAATTGCAATATATTTTTTTCTTTTCACAAAATACGACACCAAAAAAACATGACTCAGTGCTACTCTCAAATACAACACTTGTGGTATTTATCTTTTACTAGAGATGCAACAACAAATTGATGTTTCTGAATTATTGTATCGTATATATACTACATGGTACGAATACCATACTAAAATACGATGAACTGTGAATACGCTAAATTTTTCCATTTTTCGGAGAGGGCCGCCATTAAGTCATCTTTGTATCTGGTCCTACGAAAACAAGCGACCGATTTCAATACCCGAAAAGCTAGCTATCCATGTAAGTATTCTAAGATCTGAGTTTCATTGATCTAGGTCGACTGGTTTTCTTGTAATATTTGTAAACATAGCCACCTCCAGACATCGCTAAAGTTATTCACGCAAATCATCCAAATTGATCAAGCTTTCTTCAAACAAATGATCAAATTAAATAACCCGTTTTCTTTAAGTGTGGGTATAATAAAAATAATAAAGAGAACATATGTAATTTAGACTTGCTATTTTGTATAAACTACTCAATATGAAATAAGAATTGTTTTACATTTTTATGATGGACCAAATTTAATTTTTACCTAAAACCGTATTTTTTAAAAACTTTACCCCCTTTTAGAGTACACAGAAAATATCAGAGATCGAAATATATTAAAAGTGTTATTCCATTTGTAAAACAATGTTATCATTACCTCGATTATTATGTATTATACTAAAAACAGACTTCTTATTATTAAAATGATTAAAAATAGAAAGAACATTATGTTGTTTTCATTTGAATAATTTGTCTTGTCTAGTGTTTGAAATATTATGGCATCATTCGCACAAATATTTTCGAAAATGGTATTGCCGGGCTCTCTTTGGATTGGAAGTCTGCCTTTGATCTACATACATCATAGTGATCTTTTAAACCATTAACAATATTTAATACTAAATTTAATCGTGGAAAAAAAATTCCCCACACTTAAACTCACTATATCAATACTCACCATATGAAAAATTACAGATAGAAAGATAAAAAACACGAAGTCACTACACCACTATGCACTATAACAAAAATCATTCGGTTCATCACCACACATAGAGTAGAGATTTGTTGCGCCAACCAACTCTCTGTCCAACCAACTTATTCGGTTCTCTCAACCGCTTAGTCGATTGTTATTGTCAAAATAAAAAGAGTTGTCGTTTGTTCTGCAACCAATTTCGAACTGTTTTAATACAATTTAGTACAGATTTCGAACCATAAGGAGTGTGTATAGACTAATATTTCATGTGTATAGGCTAATATGGTAGTTCCGCCGGCAAATTTTGTAAACAATTCGAACTAACCTTTTTTAATTTTTTATGGAGCCTTCTTCAAATTGAAAACAAAATTTTGTCTCTTTTTAAAAAAATGTTTTTGTCTTTTAAAAAAATCTTGAACTTGTTAATTTTTATAGTTGGCAACCATGGTGTAGTGAATTCTTTTCATATGAGTTCGCATGGTTATGTGATTCGATGTATGTTATGTGGAACGTTATTTTTATTGGCTAAATTTTTTGCTAAGTTCTGAAATTGTTGTAGATATTATAGTTTATATTTTACTTGTTGTTATTGTAGATAGCGATAAAATTAAATAATAAAATAATAAAATAATAAAATAATAAAATAATAAAATAATAAAATAATAAAATAATAAAATAATAAAATAATAAAATAATAAAATAATAAAATAATAAAATAATAAAATAATAAAATAATAAAATAATAAAATAATAAAATAATAAAATAATAAAATAATAAAATAATAAAATAATAAAATAATAAAATAATAAATTAATAAAATAATAAAATAATAAAATAATAAAATAATAAAATAATAAAATAATAAAATAATAAAATAATAAAATAATAAAATAATAAAATAATAAAATAATAAAATAATAAAATAATAAAATAATAAAATAATAAATTAATAAAATAATAAAATAATAAAATAATAAAATAATAAAATAATAAAATAATAAAATAATAAAATAATAAAATAATAAAATAATAAAATAATAAAATAATAAAATAATAAAATAATAAAATAATAAAATAATAAAATAATAAAATAATAAAATAATAAAATAATAAAATAATAAAATAATAAAATAATAAAATAATAAAATAATAAAATAATAAAATAATAAAATAATAAAATAATAAAATAATAAAATAATAAAATAATAAAATAATAAAATAATAAAATAATAAAATAATAAAATAATAAAATAATAAAATAATAAAATAATAAAATAATAAAATAATAAAATAATAAAATAATAAAATAATAAAATAATAAAATAATAAAATAATAAAATAATAAAATAATAAAATAATAAAATAATAAAATAATAAAATAATAAAATAATAAAATAATAAAATAATAAAATAATAAAATAATAAAATAATAAAATAATAAAATAATAAAATAATAAAATAATAAAATAATAAAATAATAAAATAATAAAATAATAAAATAATAAAATAATAAAATAATAAAATAATAAAATAATAAAATAATAAAATAATAAAATAATAAAATAATAAAATAATAAAATAATAAAATAATAAAATAATAAAATAATAAAATAATAAAATAATAAAATAATAAAATAATAAAATAATAAAATAATAAAATAATAATAAAATATCGTTGCTCAGTGTAATTATTGTCGCACGCCTGGCGCTTTATTGTCGCTCATCAAAAGCCTTTATTATACATCATATTGTTGCTGCCTTTGTCAACATTGTTGTTGTTACTGCTGCTGTTACTATTATTGCACTTCAGTTGCTAACTAGTTGCTGCTGTTTATGTATTTTTTTTATGTTGTTACTGTCACGTTTCGTTGATGTTGTTGCTGTTGCTGTCATTGCTTGTCGATGAACACTTGTTGCTGCTACGTGATAATTTTGTTGCCGCACAAAAATTCTCACATGTTGCTGTGATATTTGCTGCTGTTCTTACTATTGTTGTTGTCAATAGTTTTATGCTGTTGTCAGTAGTTTTATTTTGTTGTTGTTGTCAGTTGTTGTCTGTTGACGTTCACATTGCTTTCATTTCATATTTAATAAGTCTCCAGGCAACCTTTAGCGCGTCTGCTTTTTTCATCATCATCAGCTTCATCTTCTTCTTCTTCTGGTACTCCTTCTCTGCGCTTGCAATGCGTGCCTTGCTTTGCGCAGGCGCACGTGCTGTCTCTACTGTTGCTGTTGCTAAAGTTGTTGCTGCTGCTACTCCTGCTACTGGTTCCTCCTGCACTTCCATGGAATGCCGACAAATATTCACGCACATTTAATTGCTGCGACGAGTGCCTAATTGGCTGCTGAGGGAGCGCGTGAGTTAATCAAGTAGAGTGCAATAAATAGTTTAAAGAATTTTAAATGATCTCAAATATTTATGATAAAATTTTACATATTTTTTATAGTTATTATTAAAATTAATGTATCAAATTAAGAATGACTAAAGAAAGTTAAAAGTAAAAAAAGATAAGAATTAAGAATGACTAAAGAAAGTTAAAAGTAAAAAAAGATAAAATAAAACTAAAATGTGATTCTTATTTATAATTTATAATAAAGCTAAATTGCTTATATATTTTATATTATCTTCCTTCTATAGTATTTTCTACTAATTAATAATATAATTTTTTTTTCATTTTATATTAATTTTTTTATATTTATTTTTACTATATGTAGCAACAAAAATATTTTGTGAATAATTTTATATGAAAATGTATTATATAAAAAAAATTATAATGGAAATAAGGATTAGTTTCGAGTTGGATATTCTAAACTTTATCTTCGCTGTTTTATTATTTAATTTTATATAGTGTTGTTTTTGTTTTAAATTTTAAGTTAGTGTTTTTGTTTAAATTTTTTTTTTGTGTTTGTGTTTCTAATTTTTTGTTAGTGTTTTTGTTAATTTGTTTTTATTTTTGTGTTTAACTTTCGGTTTTTCTTTTATTTTTATTTATGTTTCAGCCTGTTGAGATTTTCCCGTCTTTGTTTTGCTTTTGTTTTTATTTTTGTGTTTAGTTTTTGCATTAGTTTTTGTGTTTTTGTTTTTTTTTATTTTTGATTTTGTATATTTTTTGTGTATTTGAGTTTTTGTTTTATGTTTGTAGCTAGTGTAATTGGTGAGATATATCGTTATTAAAGTTTAGGTTATATGAGAGGTGCCACGCTTATTTGTCCAATCCCGCCCATATGTAGCCGCG
Organism: Dryomyza anilis; assembly: GCA_951804985.1. Classification (NCBI taxonomy): domain Eukaryota; kingdom Metazoa; phylum Arthropoda; class Insecta; order Diptera; family Dryomyzidae; genus Dryomyza; species Dryomyza anilis. The sequence continues at coordinate 28,144,340 of OX638131.1, forward strand.
CCCTATCACCCACTGGACATAGTATCCTCGGGAAAAATTTCGAATCAGTTCAACGGTTTAGACAAATAACAGACAGAGCAACAGAGAGAAGTACCAAGAGTTTTATACAGGGTGTTTGGTTCATCGATGTCAATAACTCGGGAGGTGATTCTATGATTCAAAAAACTAAGAAAATGTTAAATAAAAATATGTCATATTTTGCATCTAATTTAAGATACAGGGTGTTTAGTAAATGCAGGGTGTTCTATATTTATACAGGGTGTTTGGTTCATCGATGTCAATAACTCGGGAGATGATTCTATGATTCAAAAAAACTAAGAAAATGTTAAATAAAAATATGTCATATTTTGCACCTAATTTAAGATACAGGGTGTTTAGTAAATGCATAATACTTACATAGTATATTCAAGAAAATTGGTTATAAAATTTAATCTTTTGATAAATGAATATCAATTCTTCACTTTATTTTAGATAATTAAATTACTTTTCCAATGGCATATCACATCCTCGAATCCCATGATTTCTTCATTTTTTAAAATGTACGAAAAGTTGAAATTTACAAAAATAAAACTACAAATTTTGACTTTGTCATCGATTTTCTCAAAATATCGTTATCGATCACCCCTGTTATTTATAATTTTAAACAGTAGCGGGTCTTGTGATTTGGTGTTAACCAATTTTCTTGAATAGACTATGTAAATATTATGCATTTACTAAACACCCTATATCTTAACCTGGGTGCAAAATAGAACCTATTTTTATTTTACATTTTCTTATTTTTTTGAATCATAGAATCATCTCCCGAGTTATTGACATCGATGAACCAAACACCCTGTATAAATACAGATTTTTTTAATAATTTTCTTTTCATTTATTTTTTTTATTATTTTATAATTTCCATTTTCTTTAAACTTTTTTTAACGCACTTTTTCTATTTTATATTCTTTCTACACTATTATATAAATTTTCTTTATATACGGGGTGATCAAATTTAGAATGCAAATATTTAAGAGACTGATTCCTTGTTTCATTTCATTTCATAAAATAAATTGTTCTAGAGTTATATTGTATCTGGAACACCTTATAATATACAGGGTATTTTCAAAATTTACTTTAGAAAAGTTAATACAAACGTATATTATTTATAACTTCTACGATTTAAAGTCTATAGCAAAAAACTTGCATTAATTATACGGATATTCAATCATAGTTATTCGAAAAATTTGAAATAGACATTTTCTTTGGGGCGCTAAAATTTTTTTTTATCATAATAAAAAAAATATATATTTCAAATTTTTTAAATCAATTTTTCTCGAAATTTTTATTTAACAATTTTTTTTTTTATTATTTGAACCCATAAAATATTATAAATAATTTCTTCTTATAGTATTTTTACTTAACACTTACTCTTTTTCTTGTGGAGCACTTTTGTAGTACTCTCTAATGCTTTAAAAAATTAAATATAAAAAATTATACATACAATTTCTAGTTTTTAAAGAATTTTATTTTATATATTTATTTTCATTCATATAATGTTTTTATTTTTTTTGGACTGGACCCGTGTACGACTCGTGCAAAGATTTTGTGAATGAAAGGATATGGGACTCGTGCTTCGCTGTGGACGTTTTTTATTGGTTCTATAAATGTAGTAACCAAAAGAAAACTAATTCTCCGCTAAAACAACTTTTCTCATAGACAATTCTTTCTCAGAGTGTGCTTCCCCGTAGAATTCCTCCCAGTAGAATTCTTTCCCGTAGAATTTTTCCCTGTACAGTTTTTCCCAGTAGAAGTTTTAGTGTGGTGAGTTTTAGTGTGGTGATTTTAGTGTGGTGAATTTTAGTGTGGTGATTTTTAGTGCGGTGAGTTTTAGTGTGGTGAATTTGAGTGTGGTGAATTTGAGTGTAGTGAATTTTAGTGCGTTGAGTTTTAGTGTGGTGATTTTTTTATATTGTATTTTTGCTTTTGTATTTTGCTTTTGTGTTTTTACTTTAATTTTTGTGTTTCTGCTTTTGTTCTTTGTATTTCCTTTTAATTATGTTTTTCCATCCTTTTTTTATTTTTTTGCTTTTATATTTTTTTTTGTATTTGAGTTTTTTTGTTTCATACTCTTAGCTTGTGTATGTGCCGAGTTATGTCGTTTTGAAAGTTTTGGTTGTATGGGAAGTGCCACGCGCAAAAGGAAGCAAGGAATCAGTTCCGAAAATATTTGCACCTCAAAGCGGATCACCCTGTATATATATTATTTTAATTTATTTAAACAAAAGTATATTATTTTTTTTATTTTATTATGTTTGGTTTAATTTTATTTTATTCTATTTTATATTACTTTTTATTTTATTTTTATTTATATTTATTTTTTTTTTATTATAATTTTTATATTCCTTTTTTTCCATTTATATACTATAATATTCTGAAATTTTATTTTTTCAATTTCTTTTACCTTTTTACATTCTCTTATTTTTTATTTACTCATATTTATCTCTAGTTAATTGTTTTTTTATTTTGTTTGTTTTTATAATTTATTTGGTTTTAGTATTTTGGTTTTATTTATGTTATTTTTTTTTGTTTAATATTTATCTATTTTGTTCCTTTTATTTTTAACCTTTTTTTTATTTTTGATCGTTTTATTTAATTTTTTGTATATTTATTTTGTATTATTTTTTTATTTTCATATGATTTTATATTTTTTCAATTGTTTTTTTATTTTTATTTTATTTATTTTATGTTTTTGTATTTATACCTTTTTTTTATTTTTGATCGTTTTATTTAATTATTTTTATGTTTATTTCGTAATATTTTTAATGTATTACATATAGTTTATAAATTTTTTCAATTGTTTTTTTTTTTTTAATTTTATTTTTTGCCATTTTTAGTATTTATAAATTAATTTAAACTTATTGTATTTTTGTTGAGCTTAATTTTAAATGTTTTGCGAATCCTTAATTTGTTCGCGCTTAAGTTTGAGAGACCGCCATCGACATTCCGTCGCTTCACCTGCTTCACCTTTAATTGCCGCCAATCAACACTCCTTAAAATTGCGCTCAACGGTGTGCTTCACTTACTACGACGTATCGGTTACAGATGCATTAAACGCTGTCGTTATTTAATGATTCGCGCTGAAAAATGCGCTAAAACAATGCGAAAGGTTTCAAAAATTCACATCGATTCGTGAAAACGTGTTGCATTCATTCGTTCGTTCCTTCGTTCAGTTAATTTCGATCGTTCGTTCGTTCAGTCACTCAGTCAGTGGATAATTCGGTGGAGTCTTTCGGTTTATTCGTCGGCAATTATTTGGCTCGTCAATGACAAGAATGCGGCGCACTTGTACTCGTTATTGTTGTAATCAGCGCTCACATATTCAGTAATTGCGCAAAAGAACAAATATAATAAAATAAATTGAAAAAAAAAAAAATAAGAACAACTACCATATAACAATAGCAACGTACAAACAATTGTTTGGCGTACAAACAATTTCAAACTAAAAAAAAATATACGACCTTCGTCTTAAATAAAAATTTCATGTTTATGTCCAAAAATCGCTTGAAAACAAAAGACTTGAGCGACAAACTTGGGCAATTGCCTGTTTGGCATGACTTGCTGCTATTATTGTGGCTGCGATTGTAGTTATTGCTCGTTGTGAGAACTGCATGAAACTTAATAATGGAAATCATAAAAATATTATAGTGTTTATCACCGTATGCAGCTAATAATTTTATATTTTTTGTTTGCTTCTTTTACCATTTTAACCCACTGAACAAACAAAATTTCGTGGGTTCAAAATTCAATTTAATTTTGGTAAATTACTAAAAAATAATGCAATCACTTTAATAATTGTTAGTCACTGATGAAACATATAATCAATCCCTTTAATGGGTTTTGTATGGAGAGTATATTTTGAATTCGTTCCATGAAAGACGTAATTTGTAAATATACGAAATTCTTCTATTTATTACCAAATATTTCGTAAATCAATTTATTAATACTCGAATATTATTCGTAAATATACAACTAGTTGTTTTCTTTTGTATTTCATACGAATTAATTCATGATTTAATTGCTTTCGTAATATCAAAAATATTTTTCGTAAACATATATATTTCGTAACTTTACGAAATTTAATTTAAATATTGATAAATTATTTTGTGTATTATTTTCATTAAGATTTTTGTGAATATACGAAACTTGTTTTCTTCTATTTATTACCAATTATTTCGTGAATCAATTATTTTAGTAAAATAATCGAATATTATTCGTAAAAATTTCATAAATATATAAATATTTTTTACGAATTAATTCATGATTTAAAATTGCTATTTCGTATCTTTACGAAATTTATTATAAATATTGATAAATTATTTCGTATTTCGTGTATCATTTTTATGTATATTCCGTAAAATATATTAAGTTTTTCGGCGTACGTGTTGTGGAATTTAATTTTATGGCAACTCTAGTTCATTTTTAAAGAATAATATTTTATCCAAAGACATTATGATAGTTTTCTTAAGTGTATTTCTTATGAGAAATCAAATAAAAATATTGGTAAAACGTTTTATATTTCGTAATTTTAAAGTAACCTTACGAAATTTAATTTAAATATTGACAAATTATTTCGTGTATCATTTTCATTAAGATTTTTGTAAATATACGAAACTTGTTTTCTTTTATTTATTACCAATTATTTCGTGAATCAATTATTTTAGTAAAATAATCGAATATTATTCGTAAAAATTTCGTAAATATACAAATATTTTTTTACGAATTAATTCATGATTTAAAAATGATATTTCGTAACTTTAAGAAATTCATTATAAATATTGATAAATTATTTCGTAGTTCGTGTATCATTTTTATGTATATTTCGTAAAATATACGAAGTTTTTCGGCGTACGTGTTGGGGAATTTAATTTTATGGCGACTCTAGTTCATTTTTAAAGAAGAATATTTTATCCAAAGACATAATGATAGTTTTCTTACGGGTATTTCTTATGAGAAATCAAATAAAAATATTGGTAAAACGTTATATATTTCGTAATATTAGCGTAACCTTACGAAATTTAATTTAAATATTGATAAATTATTTCGTGTATCATTTTCATTAAGATTTTTGTAAATATACGAAATTTGTTTTCTTCTAATAATTACCAATTATTTCGTGAATCAATTACTTTAGTAAAATAATCGAATATTATTCGTAAAAATTTCGTAAATATACACATATTTTTTTACGAATTAATTTATGATTTAAAAATACTATTTCGTATCTTTACGAAATTTATTATAAATATTTATAAATTATTTCGTATTTTGTGTATCATTTTCAGAAATATTTCGTAAAATATACGAAATCTTTGGCGTACGTGTTGGGGAATTTAATTTTATGGAGACCCTAGTTCAATTTTAAAGACGAGTATTTTATCCAAAGACATTATTTTAGTTTTCTGACATCTTCTACTAGTTATAACTCCTTAAAAGGATTTGTTATGAAAAATTCAATAAATATAATGGAAAAACGTTAACGTAAATTAAACTTAAATTTAAATCATCCTTATGAAGTTCCCTATAATCGATCCTTGGAATACACAATAACTATTTCGATACAAAATGACGAACTATATAGGTCATTCTTTGAATAATTTCGAACCCCCATAGTGCCTTACCCAGACATGTAAGAGTAAAAGATTATACTATACTTTTTATCAGTAGACCATATTGAAGAACAAACATAAACATGTTTTTATATAAAATTTGATTATTGTATAATTTAAAAAAAATAAATAAATAAATAAATAAATAAATAAATAAAAAAATAAATAAATTAATAAATATATAAATAAATTAATAAATAAATAAATAAATAAATAAATAAATAAATAAATAAATAAATTAATAAATAAAAAAATAAATTTGATATCTTTAATATAGGAGAACCTGGGGTATAGTAGGACATAGGGTAATGTGTGAAGTTGCAATTTTCGGACATGTTTTGGTACTTAGAAAGTCAAATGATTCTTCTTAATATGGTTCAACTTCTTTCATCCATAGTTATAATCAAATTTACATTGTTTATTGCATTTCAAGAAGAAGTTAAAAAAAAGTTTTTTTTTTTTAGTTTTTTTAGGGTGCTGGTGTTTGCTATAAAAAAGTGAGAATTTTATCGTTTTTAATTAAGACGGTATGTTTAAAATGATCTCTTATTCTATATCTTTTGAATTACAAACAGGTATTGCACATAATTTATCATTGCATAAATGGTGCTATGTTATCTTCAAATTACGATATTGTGGTAAAGTACGAAACGGTTTCTGGGGTAAAGTGGGAAACATAATTTAAGCAATGTTTGTTGTTTTTGTAGCCGCGGTAGCTCAGTGGTTAGTGCGTTGGACTGCGAGTCGAAAGATCCCCGGTTCAAGCCTGGACTGGGGCTAACAACATCTTTTCATAGAAACATTTTTCTATACCGCGCTACCTCTCGCCAGTAAATGGCAAACCTGCGAGAGTAAAAACATTGCCTATGAAAAGCTCTCACCCGCCGTTCGGATTCGGCAATAAACTGTAGGTCCCACCACTTTGAGTACAAATATAACACGCACAGCTCAAAATGGTGAGAGAGCTCGGCCGAAGTTCTGTACAGGACTGTAGTGCCAAACTATTATATTATATTATTATTGCTGTAATTTTAGTGAAAATATTGTGTTACAAACGAGTTTTTCAAATAATTAACATTGCATAGATGGTGTTATGTTATGTTTAAATTGCGATACTGTAAAGTAAAAAACAGTCTCTGGGCTAAAGTGGGAAACGTAATTTAAGCAATGTTTGTTGTAATGTTAGTGAAAATATTGTGTTATATGAATTATTTAATTTGTTTAATCAAGAAAAATTTTAATCGTGGCCACAAACTAATCAAAAGCAACATTTGGACTTAGTCTGAGATAAAATCTAAAATGCAGAAGAAGGCCGAAAACCATACCTTTAACAGGACGAACAAGAATACATTGCTAAATATTCTGACTTGGAGTAAATGCACCATTTTTTTTCGTATTTTCTTGACATAACTACTGAGATGTTTATGAATTTAAACTTTTTTCTTTTTAGTTTTTTTCTTGCATTACCATTCTTTTTTATAACTATATATTTATAATTATAATTTTTGTTTATCCTTAATATTTGACTTTGTTATGAAAAAAAAAACAAAACATAAGAAATAAATACTGAAATATCAATTTCATAAAAATTTAGAAGTTTCCCACTTTACCCCAAAATTTTTCAACAACTCCATATTTGAACTGTTTTGAAAAATCGCTCAAAATCCAATTAAAATGCATATAATTGGTATTCTGTTAATACAAAAAGTTAGATCATGAACCAATCTATGGAATAGACACTTCAAAAGAATTAATTAAATTATTCTAATGTCATTTGTTTGGAGGTAAATCAAAACGTGTTTCATTTTACCCCAGGCTCCTCTGTATATTTTTTTAATTAATTTTTGTCCATCGTCTTATTTTTCATAAGGTTAGAATTAATTATTTTATATAAATTAATTATTTTATATTTATATTCTTTAATAAATTTGTCTATTTTTCCATAAATTTGTTCAATAGGTTATCATAGTTATTTAATAACATTTTATTGCTATTTGTAATTGGCATTTAAAAATTATTGTAGAGTTTCGTGGTGGTCATTGTAGATATCAGTAACTACATCTCAAATTTTGTTAAATTATTAATAACTATTAAAATAATAATGCTTTAAAATTTATTACCAAAAAATATTGTTACACTATAAAAATAAATAAATTAATTACAAATAAATGCTTTTGATTTCCAATAAAATAAGTGTTAGATATAAATAAAATTTATTTTGTTACTCAAGAAAAATCTTATTATCTGACAATCATAATATTCAAAGTAAAAAAATAAATAAACCAAATTCTAAAATTAAAAAAAAAAAATGGTAGTTTTTGAAATTAATAATATAATTTCATTATAATATAATAATTGTTGCTATCAACAAATATAAAATATGCTTGCAACAAATATAATATGATTACAATAACTATAATATGATTGTGACAATCATTTTATTATTTTAAAAATTATTTTTGATTATAACAATCATTTTAAGATTGCGACAATTATTATATGATAACAACAATTATTATATGATTACAGCATAAAATGATTTTTAAAATCATACAATGATTGTCACAATCATATTATAGTTATTGTAATCATACTATATTTGTTGCAAACATATTTTATTTGTTAAAAATCTTACGAGAAATTTAAAAATAAATTATTTGTATTTATATATTTGCGCTCAGTGTAATTTTAAAGTACAAATAATTAATTCCAATAGTTTTTCAACTTCTTAGGCAATAAGCTATTATAAAACAACAAAATGATTAACAACATTTTAATTCTTGCAATGGCAGCCAATAAGGTGTCTAAAGTAGTAGCAAAAAATAAAAAAAAACAAAATATTACAGCAACATTTGCGCTGAAAATTATTACTTATCATGGTGCTTATCGTGCAATTTAGCCAACTAAATTCGAGAAAAACTAAAAAAAATACTCAAAACCTAAAATTGTTTTTGTTTCTTTGGTTGAATTTATGTCAGCCAAACAAACTGTGCACTTTAGCCGCAACAACAGTAACGACATTCACATTTCAATAGCAATGGCCATGCGCCAACATGGCTATCGATGACAATCGGTTATCATTAAGAACTGTGCTAGATTTGCGTGGTGTGGTAGTTGGTGGTGGTCATGCGAATCAAACACCTGCGCAAAATTGCAAAATAAAGAATAAATTATAAAAAAAATCTCAAGAAACAATACATATAAAACAAATTATAAATAAAGACTACGAAAAAAATAAAACTGAAAACTAATATTTTTCAATAAAAAAATATACTATAAAAATTTAAATAATAATAAAAAAAAATAACTAAAAAAATTTAAATACTAATAAAAAGAAAAATAACTAAACAAAAATAATTATTAAATTGAGAAGGTTTATAAAAACAAAAAAAAAAAAAATTTCATCGACATATTTCGATTGAGTTTTGTATTTTTTTCATAATTCTGTGAGAATTATGTGATACTCAGGGGAACAATTTTTTAATTTCTCGCATACAAATATTTAGCACACATTCGAGATTTGAGTCCCAGGTATCCAATTCTGGAGTTATTTATTTAATTCGAATTCTACCAAAAACCAGAGGGGTTTCTCTGTAACGCGATTCGAAAGTGATATTACTCGCATTCTAATAAATGGTATTTTGATAGTGTGACTTTCGCATTCAAATTTGGAACTTTCTTTTTAAATCACATAAAGTAACAACACAGTTACCTTTATTATTCCGTTAGGTTGTGTGATTTTGCCTTCATAACGCTTTTTTTCTTCGAATAGAATTGATTTTCGTATCGCAATGACTTTCGCATCGCGATACAGAGTAACCCCCCAGTATTCATCATATTGATGATTTCATTCATTGAACTAATATCGTATTTTTTGAATGTTTTTCATTATCAATTTTTTATAACATCCAATTTCAAACTAAAATGTGTCTCCATTTACACATTTATGTATATAAAATTCTGATAAGATGTATGATATTTAAATAAATATGGTTTGATGAACACAATTCATCAATATGATGTACACATGTTCATTAATATGATGAAATGGAATCTTGGCATAATTAAAAATTAAATATTATAAAACTTATAAGAATTATAAATAGAGACAACTTTTAGTTTGAAATTTGATTTTACAAAAAATATTGAAAATAAAAATCATTTAAAAAATACGATTTTAATTCAATAATGAATTCATCAATATGATGAATACTGGTTGTTGTTTTTTTTTTGTCTGAATAAAATTAATAAATAAAATAAAAAGAGTGATTTCACGCATGAACTCAAGAATTGGGTACCACCTATAGATCGATTCCGTAACTGCATAACAAAAATATTCGATATTGCTTTTTATCGACAATTGTAGCTGCGATAGCGATCGTTATGAAAAAATTAATTTTGTAACGATATTTGTTGTTAAAAGTTGTTAACGACATTTAACTTACTAACGCCCAGGTCATGGCTAAGTTCTATTGAAAGTTTTTGAAAAAACAACAAATTGAAAACACAACACATGCAAAGATCATACGGACCGTTTCGGATACAGCCAAGTATCCTCATCAGTGATCTTTGTGTGATGAATTAGTATATGGGCCATTCCACACCAAATCGACCAAAAAAAGTCAAATTTGAGATTTTACCTTTTTGATTTCAATAAAATTTAGGCAACTGATAAAGGGTACCCAGATATGTACTGACCAATTTTTTTCAGAATTTTAAAAAGGGTCCTTTTTAAGGACATCTATTTTGAAATGCAAGGATAATTACCACGGGCCACATGTTCAACTTAATTGGTATAAAAACTTGTTCGAGCCATCAAAGGAGTTTCTATCATTTCTACTTTAAGAGATATTAAAATATGAACAACCATAGAAAAGTGATTTCTGTATCATTTTTTGAAACTTTGAACCACTGTATCTCTGAAATTAGTGGGCGTAAAAAATTTGATCAATGCATATCTTGATACCATTTATCAGTTGCACAAATTTTATTGAAATCGAAGAAGGGGAGTTCCAACCGTTGGTCGATTTTGTGTGCCAATATACGAATTCGGTGTCGATAACACAAACATCATTCCTTCAAAATTGATATTTTCGTTACTTCAATTTATATTTTGACAGTATCATATAATTCTTTAATCGGAACTTAGTATAATTTTCGAAAATAAGCTGCATTTTTTAATAATACCGTGAATTGAAAACCTTATTTTTTGTATATCTGATATACACTTCCCAAAATCTTCCATTTTCTATTTGTTTGCTTGAAATAAGCCTAATATATTCTTGAAAAAATGTCAGAAATTTTGCCTCGGGCCTTTGACAAAATTTTGAACATGCTCCAAGTAAAACCAGACGACATTTTTGGCAGAGTTAAAGTAGTTTAGTTAGAAACATTATAGCGGAGTTTGTATTAAAAGCTGTTAGTTCCAAACCAAAAATATGTCGTACCAAAAATATGTCGCGTATCTGCTTTTAAAACTCCATAAAATTTGATAATCTGAAATACGCTTCTATGCCGGATATATTCCAAAACAATGCTAGAATTCTTCCCACAAACTTCAACAATGCTTGAAATCACGTGAATTTTATTTTATTTTAAAAGATTTTAATCAAACAAAGGTGTAGTATGTATCAAAAGTTGCCTAATTTCTGTCCGTACCCAAAATATGCCTCCAATATGCTTTTAAAATTCCAAAAAAATTTATAATCTTCCATACATTTCCCACAAATTTCCATTTAACTGTTTGCGCGTCAAAAATATTCTCTAAATATTCATGAAAAAATGCAGACATTTTGTCTCGGGATTCTTGGCATCATTTTTTACATGTTCAAGGCAATTAAGGAATATTAATTAAAAAGATTTCAAGCAGACAAAGTCAGAGTTTCTATCAAAAGTTGCCTAATCTCTGCCCTTTTCTAAATTATCTGTCTTTAAAATTTCACTTAATTAGAAAACCTGCTTATACGCTTCCCGTTTCTTTTGTACGTTTCTGTCCGTACCAAAATTATGCCACCAATCAGCTTTTAAAATTCCATAAAATTTGTTAATCTTCAATACATTTCCTACAATCTTCCATTTATCTGTGTGTTGGTCAAAAATGTGTTATTTAGGCAATTATAGACAATTTAGGAACATTATTTCAAAAGATTTGAAGCAGATAATGTCAGAGTTTCTAACAAAAGCTGCCTAATATCTGCCATTTTCTAAATTATGCCAGGAATTTGTCTTTTAAATTATACTAAATTAGAAAAACCTGATACACGTTTCTCTTTTCTTCAGTGTGTTTACCTGAAATAATAGGATAAATAACAAAAAAATATATATATATTTTTATAATTATCTTTAAATTAATTTTTTATAATTTTTTATTTAATGTTTTTATAATTATTTTGAAATTGCTGAGGTTTATTTGTGAATTTTGAAACAATATATCTTGAAAAAGCCGCGGTAGCTCAGTGGTTAGTGCGTTGGACTGCGAGCCGAAAGGTCCCCGGTTTAAGCCTGGACTGGGGCTTAACAACATCTTTTCATAGAAACATTTTTCTATACCGCGCTACCTCTCGGCAGTAAATGGCAAACCTACGAGAGTAAAACATTGCCTATGAAAAGCTCTCACCCGCCATTCGGATTCGGCAATAAACTGTAGGTCCCACCACTTTGAGTACAAATATAACACGCAGAGTTCAAAATGGTGAGAGAGCTCGGCATAAGTTCTTATAGGACTGCAGTGCCTAACTATTATATATTATTAAATATTGAAATAATAGCTATTTCTACTCAGTTTGGAAAATATTTATGTATTTTTCACCAAATACCAGATTTCATTGAATTAAAATTTAATGTTTTTCATGTTCAATATCGTCGTTGTAGAACTAAAGGTCACCAATTAAATTTTCAAAATACCAATTGTTCATTTACAAATATCTTAATATATCTTTCAATTTTTGATCGATAAACTCAATATTTGTACCAAATGATAAAAAAATGTGAAATTATCAATTGGTATTTCAACTTTAAAAATGTCTCAATAACTTTCTGTAAAAATTGCCAACGAAGTTGAAATTTAAGATTTTCATAAAAATGTATTTGATGACTTTTAGTTCTATAACGACGATATGATGTTCTTTACAAACAAAAAATTATTTCCATACACACATGAATGTATTTATAATTCTTATTAAGTTTATGTTTTATAAAATAAATATTTTTGAATAATCTGAAAATTTTCTTCGTACATTTTAAAAAATAAAAAAAAGTTATTAAAAAATATGAACTGATCTTTTTTATAAGTAAAAAAAAGATTTTTGCATCAGTGATTTATTTTTTTATTTTTCGAAAATAAAAAATTGTCTTATATTTTTTTGAAAATAAATAAATTTTGGAAAAAAATTGTTTTAAAAATATTTTCTAAAAAAATGTTTTTCGAAGAAAAAATATTTTCGAAAAAAAAATGTTTAAAATAAATATTTTTGAATAATCTGAAAATTTTCTTCGTACATTTTGAAAAATAAAAAAATGTTATTAAAAAATATGAACTGATCTTTTTTATAAGTAAAAAAATGATTTTTGCATCAGTGATTTATTTTTTTATTTTTCGAAAATAAAAAATTGTCTGATTTTTTTTGAAAATAAATAAATTTTGGAAAAAATGGCTTTAAAAATATTTTCGAAAAAAAAATGTTTTTCGAAGAAAAAATATTTTCGAAAAAAAAATGTTTTTCGAAAAAAAAATATTTTCGAAAAAAAATGTTTTCCAAAAAAAATAATATTTCCGAGCCAGTATTATATAAAAATATTAAACAAAAACTGCTTGAGAACTCTAAAATATGAACGAAATATAAATATTTTAATTGAAATTTGGTTTGATGAAAAACACTCTTCAATATGATGTACATATATGTTGCGTGTTATGTATTTCGTCATTAATATGATGAAATGTTGACTTCGCATACACTTTATCAGACTGAAGACCACATTTTTTTAGACATTCATCAAATTAACATTTAATTCATAATATTTATATTTTGTAGAGATCAATATAATGAATCATTGTTTGAAGAACGAAATTCATTAATATGAAGAAGATTTTTTTTCTGTGTTGGTATAAATATTACAATTATAAAAATTGTAAAGCAGTTATTCAAATTTGGAAAATGTACCGAGTTTACATTTTTGGGTGTTTTTAAGACTCGTTGAATTTATATTTTTTAATTTTTGAATAATAAAAAAAAACAATGTCTAGTCGGGAAATCTATAATACGGAAATCTATAAATTAGAAAAGTATTTGACTTGATTCTGCAAATGTTGCGTTCGCAGCTTAAGTCTTTTGTTTCGAGGGCGAGACGTGCGCTTTGCAGTGAACTTAATAAATTCAATGCATTAGTGGGCAACAAAACAAAACCCACAATATGCGCAGCAACAAGTACAACAGCAACGGCAACAAAAAACAATATCTTTAAATAACGCCAACAACAACAACAGCTATTAATTGAATTCATTACTCATGAAAATGTTTTCACGTTCAAAGGTTATGACGTTGTCGTGTCAACATTTTATTATTTATTGTCTCCTAATAAAAGGGTTTCATGAGCAAAAAGCCGCACAACAACAAAGCGATTGAATAGTTGGTTGGCTGGTGGGTTAGACAATCAGAACTCCTTCGAGAAAAAAAGGCCACACTCCTCAATCAAGGCAGGCAGAGAATCAAGCAGTCAGTCAGTCGACGAGGCACTTCTGCAATCTGGCAACTTGGCAACTTGGCACCAACACAATTCTTGTTGCTGTTGATAGAAATTTTAGTTGCCTATTATATTGCACAAAATATTGCGCATAACGGTACAGAAATTAGCATTCAATTCATATCAAATGAACGCTAATCAACGCCCTACACGCGCATCGCCGAAGAATTTTTCCTCAAACGCAAAATCGTGTTCATTCAATATACTATATATGTATTTGCAATGATGTTCAGCTAGACAGCAAAATATCCGCACCTTTCGTCAAGCCATCAGCAGCAGCAGCAGCTGTAGTAATAGTAATAGCAACAGCAGCAACATCTATAGAGTAATAGCAGCATCGGCAGTATCAGCAACTATAGCGCATTCACAGCAACATCAGCTGCTTGACTTGGAGTTATTTTTTTTTGGTTGGTGGCTGAATTGATTGTTAATGTTTGACGTTGAATGCATTGAAGGCATTAATGATGATGCAGGTTACACCAGCGTGTGTGTGAAAAATTTACTGATAGACAAGCGATGCGAGAGGTTGTATATATATTTTTTTTTCTAACAATTTGTTGCGAACAATTTCACACCTTTTGTGAGCAATTGTTGCGCAGCCGAAGATGGTGTGGAAAAACGTCACAAAAAGGGTCGCAGGTGGCATCGGTCATGTACTCATTATTTTATTGAATTAGAAGTAAAAAATATAAATCTTTTTTTATGCCTACACACAGAATAGAAATTTGTTGCGTCAACAAACTTTTTGCCCAGCCAACTCCTTCGGTTCTCTCAACCGCTTAGTCGGTTGTTATTGTCAAAATAAAACCAGTTGGTACAACTAACTTTTTCATTCTTCCAACCTCATGCCAAATGAGGATATTTTTGTGTGTATCAATATTAATGTCTCTAATATGCCAATTAATATATTTAAGGTAATCAACAATAAATTAATCAATAATAAACATAAACATTTATCTATAGATTAATTTATGATTATGATTAATTAATTAGTACACACAGAAAAATCCTCTTTTGGCATGACGTTCGAAGAATAAAAAAGTTAGTTGTAGAAGAAGTTGGAAGAATAAAAAAGTTAATTGTACCAACTAACTTCATTCGATTAAATCGAATGGTTTAAAAATTTGCTAACGGAACTGCCATATTAGCCTATACATTTGAAATATTACTCTATACACACTCCTAATGGTTCTAAATCTGTACTAAATAGTTCTAAAACAGTTCGAAATTGGTTGCAGTACAAACTAGAACTCTTTTAGTTTTGACAATAACAACCGACTAAGCGGTTGAGAGAACCGAATAAGTTGGTTGGTCAAAGAGTTGGTTGGATACAGAGTTGGTTGGCGCAACAAATCTCTATTCTGTGTGTAAATACATTAGCAGATAAATCGGTAGATACAGTACTTAATAGAGGATATATATAAAAAAAAATCTTCAATGTTATAATTTGAACATCAATATAATGAATAATGATTAAAGAAAAAGTGAATATTTGATGAAATTTCGTATGAAGAAAAAATTCTTCAACATGATGTACATATTTTCATGTGTCTTATTTGTTCGTTAAAAGTAGTCTACACACAGAAAAATCCTCTTTTGGCATGAGGTTGAAAGAATGAAAAAGTTAGTTGTAAAAACTAACTTCATTCGGTTCAATCGAATGGATTACAAATTTGCTGACGGAACTGCCATTTTAGCCTATACACTTGATATATTAGTCTATACACACTCCTAATGATTCTAAATATATACTAAATTGTTTTAAAACAGTTCGAAATTGGTTGCAGTACAAACTAAAACTCTTTTCATTTTGACAATAACAACCGACTAAGAGGTTAAGAGAACCGAATAAGTTGGTTGGGCAAAGGGTTGGTTGGAGCAACAAATCTCTATTCTGTGTGATTCTTCCAACCTCATTTATAGCAAAGATAGAACAAAAAAAAAACATACATTACATGGAAGATACATAAAATACATGGAAAATACAAGAGTAGAACTCTAAACAGAAGTAGAGAAGTAGTTCTATATACAATTGTGTTAGAAAGAAACCAATAGTGAATTTAGAAAAATCTTAAAACGGCTGTATCTCCTAAACGGAGCGTTTTGGAAGGGGTCAAAGTTGGCATGTTCATTTTTGCTAATGTGTGGGATTATGGAGATTTTTCAAAAATACAAAATTGTGCTAGAACTCAAAAAAACCAATAGTGAATTTAGAAAACTCTTAAAACGGCTGTATCTCATAAACGGAGCTAATGTATGACAACAGAAAAATCCTCTTTTGGCATGAGGTTGGAAGAATGAAAAAGGTAGTTGTACCAACTAACTTCATTCGGTTAAGTCTAATGGATTTCAAATTTGCTGGTGAAACTGCCATATTAGCCTATACACATTCAATATTAGTCTATACACACTTCTAAATGGTTCTAAATCTGTACTAAATTGTTCTGAAACAGTTCAAAATTGGTTGTAGTACAAACTACAACTCTTTTTATTTTGATAACATCAGCCGACTAAGCGGTTGAGAGAACTGAAGAAGTTGGTTGAGCAAAGAGTTGGTTGGCGCAACAAATCTCGATTCTGTGTGTGGGATTACCTACAGATTCGTCTAAAGAAACTTTTCATAATTTTTTTTTATAAATATTATGTGTTGAGATGTACATTCTTAGATATATTAACATCAATAGATCGGTTAACATTTTATTAATGCAATCAGAAAACAATTTATTGAACATTTACTTGAAATAGCGTCCATTTTTCTTATTTTAAGGAAAGTTTGTCCTTAATAGTAGGAAAATGTTCCTTATAATAAAGAAATTTTACTGCTGTTAAGGAAAAAACCTTCCTTGAAATAAGGAAAATTTAACTTGACGCTATTTTAAGTATATTTTCCTTAGTATAAATGAATTGTTTTCTGAGTGTGCTTATCCACACAGAATAAAATAATCGACGTAAATATAGAAACCGCTTTTAATTGCATTTATTAATCAATCCAGCAATGAACTTCACTAATTGAATGAAAACATTTGCTATTCATCGTTATATAAGCTATTTCGTTCGTTAATATGAATATTTTTACGTCAATGTAGCAAATAGTATAGTCGGCGCAGTTTTAGCAAATATAATTGCTAAAACTGCGCCGACTAATTAATTTGCTGCATTAAAATATTCATATTCATATTAGCAAACGGAATTGTTGATTTAATGAAGGATAGTAATTGCTTTCATTGCTGGATTGATGTCGGATGTCTTACGAATTTGATGAAATTTTGTAGAGAGAAATATAAAAAAAACTGAATTTATTTAATTTCATATTTTGCTTGTTATAGTTTTTTGTCGGTTTGTTGTGGAATGACTTATTTACTCTAGAGTTTTTTTTAAAGTTATTTTACAATGTACTTTTTTTAGTTCTTTTTTTAAACAAAAATAGTACTGCAATTTATACTTTCGATAGAAAAAATCACATAATTTACATTGAATGTAAGAAATACAAAATTCCCCAGTATTGTTTATGGGCTTTCATAATTTGCTTTTATTTATTTAATGAACAACAGCCAATGATAAACTATTTAATTTTTTTTCTTTTGCTATAAAATTTAATTGTCACGATATCTTTATAAGGATATAAGATTTAAAAAGTAGGATGGCGCTAGTTTTTACCAAAGAGTTTGTGCAATAATTGGGTGCAGCAAAAATCAAGACATAAATCATAAATCAATGTCAAAAATTCGCAGCGAATGAGTGGATCAACGCCAAAGTTCGTTGTCGTCGTAGTCGTCATCGACTTCAACGGCAATAACATCATTGCTGTTGTTTTTCTTGATGTTGTTGCTGTTACTGTTGATGCTGCCACCCCCATAGATACATTGCAAGTTGCTGTTGTTCTATTATTTATTGTTGTTAATGTATTTGTTGTTGCTGTTGTTCTTGCTAATATTTTTTGTTGTTTTTGTTGAGATTGTAGTTGAAGATCAAGATCATCATCATGATTTTTGGAGACGCATGTTTGTCGTTCTAATAGAGTCATTCTTTAGACTGAATTTTGTTTTTTTGTAGTTTGTGAAGGAGGAGAGGACTTTGAAGTGGAAATGGAGATTTTCTTGCAAACACAACAACAGTTGCTGGTTGTACAGACGATGTTGCTACAAATGCAGTTGATGTTAAAGATGTTGTTGTTTCAGTTTTTTTTTTGTAGTTTTGCACTCAGAAAATAAATTTGTTGTGACAACCAAATATATGCACAAATTTCTTTATTCAAATTTCTTTAATAGTTGTAACAACCTCTTGATTTTGACATTCTTATGACAACCAAATAAATAATGCTCGGTTCTCGAACATTTTGAATAAATAATTATAACCAACTCTTGATTTTGAAATTCTTATGAGGGAAAGATTTAAAATTTTCAAGTGTTGCTGTCACAAATTTCATTTGTTCTGATATCCAAATTAATTTTACTATTAATGAATTCGATTCTCAAAGCTTATTATAAATTTCTTGAAAACCGCTTGATTTCAACAGTCGTTTGACTAAGTTTTAAAGAAATTCAACCTTCATTTTCTTTATAAGTAATTATCGAGGGTGAATAAATGGTTGTTATGGCAACCGAATTTATTTGGTATCATCTTTATTAGGTATATTAACAAATTTATTAAATTTCAGATCAACTGGTTTTATAATATTAAATAATAAATTTTAAAAAATGTCCACACATGATAGTGATAAATGGCTCATAAATGAAAATTATGGTTGTTCCAACCAAATTGGTGGTCCAAACTCGAACATTTTTTAGTTTGGCTATAAGAAGAGAATTAACATTGAGAGTACGAAATTAGTTAGCTGGGTAATAAATTGGTTGGCGTAACAAAGTTTTTGAAAGTTTTGTTTCTCAAAAGGCGATATGTAAATCGGTTATCAGAGCTAACCTTTTCACCACCCAAAAGCTTATTTTTCTGTGTACGTTAAATGTTTTTGTATTTGTTTCATTTTTTGTTTTTTTTTTCTATTTCAAAATTGTTTGTAGTTGTTGTAATTTTTATATTGTTGTCGATGATTTTTCTTATTGTTGTATCCGTTGTTTCAGCTGTTGTACTGTCGACTGCAAATGAAAAATATTTTGCCTTTTAATTGCTGCACTCAAGACACTCAACGCAAATTTCGGAATACTAAGAATTTATTCAAATTTTTAATACAGAAATATTATTGAGATTCTACCAACCTGTTGCTTTGGTTGTTGGCTGATCGTTGGTTGCGCATCAGCAACATTGGGTGTGGGTGGATTATGACAGACGCGCTTGTAAGAGCATAAATAGAACAAGGGATGGACGACGTTGGCAAAGACGACAAACAAATGAACAGAGACCGATGCGAGTGAGAAAGACAAAAAGACATCTAGACGGACAATAGGACTTATAGACAACCAAACATATAGACAAATTGATGGAAAGAGACGAGGCGAAGTCACACAGACACAAGTTTGGTAAAAGACCGACAACAAGTCAAAGACCGTTCAATGTATTGCCTGCAACAAGCTGTTGTTGTTGCAATGGGGTTTTGTTTTTTTGGTTCAATCTACAATTCATAGTTTTTTGTTTTGCAGTAAACAACCTACAATTTCTAGGCAATTCTGACATTTCCGCAATGGCAGTAATAGGCTGAAATATAAATCAGTGGGAAATTTATTAAAATTTCAAATTTAAGTCAGTGATATTTTATTAATCAGTGATATAATTGCTATATTTGAATAACTATTATTTTGTTATAAGAATTTGCTTTTTTTATGATTACTACTCACAGTGAAATCCTCTTTTGACATGAGGTTAATCGAACCAACGTTTCATTGATGCAAATGAAATACATTTGTAACCTCATGTCATTAAAATGAAAGTACCTTATTTTTACTATAACTGAAAGGTTAGTCCGAGCAACTGTACATTCGGCTGTAGTAAACTCCTGATTGTATTATCATTCTGTCAAAATTCACGTTCATCCATTTGTTACAACAACTGAGTACGTATTGTATCATGCTCAGCGTCTTAAAGGTTGCAACAGCGTCATGTTTGCTAACTTGGAGGTTGCCACAACCTCATGCTTGCTGACCAGGAGGTTGCCACAACAGAATTTAGTAATAGTTCCAAAAATAATTTTTCATTTGTCGCCGCAACCTAATAATTCGGTAGGGAAATTTAATTGGTTAAAATTGGCTAAAAAATTCATAGTTCAAAAAATTAAAGGAGTACCAAAATGTTAGCAATTCAAATAGTTAATATGGACCTTTCATTAAAACATTCTGTAAAGAAAAAAAAAACATAGTATTCAACCTCGAATTATCTAGAATGAATTTTTTTTTACATTTGTTCTACTTTTATTTTATTTTTGTGCAAATTCCAATCGTTTAGAATACAGCTGATCTTTTTGTTTTTATTGAATTAAATTCATTTTTTATTTATTTTATTAGATCCTTTTATTTGTATTGTTTATTTTATCTTTAGCACTTTTCTGGCATCTCAGTTTTTTTTATTTAGTTTTCTTGATTTTTTTTGTTTGTGTTTTTTTTTTGTTATTTGTATAAGCGCAAATCTCCATCAAATGTCGCTATGGCTAAAACTCAAAAATCGTGATTTTCCATCAGCAGCAGCAGCAGCAGTGGCAATGGCAACAACGGCACAAGCGCGCGCAATCTTTGCCGTTGGCCACAAATTCGACAGCAAACAGTAGCAAAAACACAACAAAAGACAAACTTATCGTTTGAATTATCGACATTCATTTGCATTTTATACCCTGACTATAGCTGTTGTTTTTGTTATAATTTTTTGTTGTTGTTATATTTTTTGTTGTTTTTTAGAGGCACAAACGGTGTTGAGACTAAAAAAAAGGACCTTTTTGGTTGGGATTTTTTTTGCATATTTACAACAAGTCAGGGCATAAATGAAAAAGAAAAAAAAAAAGTCATACTATATAAAACCAACAATATCAAACTTTAATATAATTAACAAATATATTTTCTAAATTTAATTTTGATTCTTTTTTAAATTTTCTCACTATGTCATTCGTTTCGATATCGTTTCGAGATCAATGCGAAAAGAAGAAGAAGAATTCACACGATATCGAAGCGATAACGATAATCAAATTGGGCTAGGTAATCGATATCCCTCAGTCGGAGTTTTGTCGGCACTAGAAATTTTACGGGCTCGGAAAGATATTGAAGAAAAATAATCAAAGTTCGAGATTGCTTCTTAAAATATAAAAATATCGATGTGATAAATAATTAAAGATCGTATTTTGTCCTTTAATTTTAATGTAGGATAAATTTTAAAAATCGGATTTGAGTAATGAGCTAACCTTTTTTTTTCGGTTTTTGATTTTTGTGGGAAATGGAAGTATTTATATATCTCCTTCTTTTTTTATAATATTATTATAATTAATTATTTTATTCGTATACTTTTTCAATTCGTAAAAACTTTTTTTATACGAAAAAAAATTTGGAATTATTATTAAAAAGAAAAATATATATTTTTTTTTGAGTTTAATAAAAATATTTATACGATGAATCACTTTAAGTTTAAAGACTTAATAATAAAAATAATTTCCTCGACATAAAAATGTAAAAAAAAAATTATCTTTTACCTTTAATTATTTCTAAATGTGATTAAAAGCAAGAGGATAAAACATAGAAAATGAAGTCCGTGAAGATAAATACGTATTTAATTTAGCAGAGACTCAAACCAAAATTTTTAACAGAGCATTTACAGACCGTTAACAGAGGTGGGTCAATGGGAATAATTCATCAATCGGTGCATCTAAATGGGCACGGTCAAGTCGGGGATGATTGCGTACTAACCGAACCTAATACATTGGATAGATAATGGATAGGGCTTTCTAAAAATATATACCAATAGTTTGGATCGATCTTCCTAACATTTTTAATTATTTGTTGAAAATGGGTCATATTTGGTAGAAAAACAGGTCATGATATAGTGGCCATTGTCCAGGTGGGGATGACTGTGTACTAACCGAACCGAGTATGTTAGATAGGTAATGGATAGGGCTTTCTAAAAATATATACCAATAGTTTGGATCGATCTTTCTAACATTTTTAATTATTTTTTGAAAATGGGTCATATTTGGTAGAAAAAGTGGTCATGATGAAGTGGCCACTGTCCAGGTGGTTATAACTGTGTACTAACCGAACCTAGTACGTTGGATAGGCAATGGATAAGGCTTTCCAAAACTATATGCCAATAGTTTGGATCGATCTTCCTATAATTTTTAATTATTTTTTGAAAATGGGTCTTATTTGGTAGAAAAAGTGGTCATGATGAAGTGCTCTCTGTCCAGGTGGGGATGTCTGTGTACTAACCGAACCTAATACGTTGGGTAGTTAATGGATAGAGCTTTCCAAAACTATATACCAATAGTTTGGGTCGATCTTCCTAACATTTTTAATTTTTTTTTGAAAATGAGTCATATTTGGTAGAAAAAGTGGTCATGATGAAGTGATCACTGTCCAGGTGGGGATCTCTGTGTACTAATCGAACCTAGTACTTTGGATAGGCAATGGATAAGGCTTTCCAAAACTATATGCCAAAAGTTTTGATATATCGATTTGGTATTTTTGATAATTTTTCGAATTTAATTGTTTTCAATATGAAATGCATATTCTCAATTAGAGTTAAATACGTTTTTTTGCCCCTGTTAAAGTCAAATACGTTTTTTGCTGTTTAAATTGAACTTTTACATTTGCGCCTGAAACACATTTTTGAAGTGGCCACTGATGATGTTGTTAGAGCTCAAAATAATTTCAAAATTGCCGATGATCACACTGATCACACGATTTAGGGTCCGCGCTATAGGGTCTAAAAGGATTCAAAGTAAAACCAATATATTTTGTCATTTTGTATTGAAATTATATGGAAATTCGTAGGAACGATTTCTACTGACCTTTTTAAGTTTGTATCTTAACGTTTTACCACCAATTTTAATGAATTTCTCATAATAAATCTCGTTAAAAAGTTGCGCCAACTAACACTTTGCTCAACCAACTTATTCGTTTGTCTTAATCGCTTAGTCGGTTGTTATTGTCAAAATGAAAAGAGTTGTAGTTGGACTACTGCAATCTTTCTTACAAAAACCGAAATCAAAACCAAAACCGTAACTTGGAACCGGTATACCGAAACCGTTTTGTTATAAAAACTGAAAACCGAAACCGTAACCGAAACCGAAACGAGGAAGAACACCGGAACCGAAATCGAATTCGTTATTCGTTTAGTTTTCAATTCTTGATTTCATTGTTAACTTTATGCTGCTGTGGTCCAAAATATTGTTTTCGCTTTGATGGTTTATATCCAATTCTTTAATTTTCAAAAAATAAATCGTACTATGAAAACCACAAATATATTTCACAAGTTATTATTCGAAAAAAATTTACAAAAATCAATAAAATCCAAAAAAGTCCAAAAATCATGTTTTTTTTTTAGGAGGACAAAATCAACCAGCCCCGAAAAATAAGCTTTATATTGTATGTCACATGGAGTAAAATTATTGTTATTCTAATAATTTTGAAAAAGTGGTGTTTTGATGAACTGTGAAATTAACACAAAACTAAAATAATTTAAAGATTTTATTTCCAATATTCGACAACAGAGTTTCTTTTCAAGAGTATCATTCAGAAATATCATTATAATTGTCTTCTACGTTATATACACCGATAACGCTCTCCGTTTTTCACTCATTTTTATGTGTTAAACATACCGTAAGCTAGCTTCTTCCATTTACTGTTAAGTGCCTATAAAACCTACAGCAACTTTTTAAGTTTCTTCCAAAACATTTGCCATACATTTTCCCCCACAAAAACTTTTTAGTTTTTCTTTTTATTGTTTGAGCAAAAACGTGATCATTTTAACATTTTTTCGCCCGATTTGTGGGGATCTTTGGATTTTTGTATTCTTTTTTTTTTCTCCAAACAATTCTAATGTCAAAGAATTTATTGTGGTTGTTGCTGTGCAGCTGTTAAATTTTTTTATTTTGTATATTTGAGCTTCCTCTGCACGGTGGCTTCGTTACAGTTGATCGATTGTGGGTGATCCTTAGTATTGAGTTGCAGCCTGCGGCTCTGCCATATATGAATCTGGTGAGTGAGGAAAAGAGAAAAATCGCAGTGACATTACAAAGATTATTTTTTTGTTTTCTTTTGGTAGAGACAAATGGAAACTAAAAGATTAAAAATAAAATTGTTCATAATAGTATCTGGTGTAGTGTGTCGATCGGTCGTCTGGCCAAGTTTATTTTTGTTCGTCTGCGGATAGCCTTTAGTGAAGGTTGCCAAAGTAAGAGATATGCTGCGAGCTTTAGTGAAAGATACTGTATTAAAGGTTTTTAGGATATGTTTTTATTATTGTATTATATTTTAATTTTTGTGGCTGATACTTTGTAGAATATTGTAAACATTCAATCTGGCATATTTTCGAATATCTTAAATTTTTGAATATTTTCACAATTTACCGATTTGAACGATTTATGAGGCTAAAAAATCTCCATAAAAATATTTCCTAGTTAATTTTATTATAGGTCGCTAAAAAAAAAGTAATTTATACTCCCTTGATAACTTCTAAGCTTTCAAGAATCAACTTCATGATCATTCTTTGACTATAAACCCCCCAATACGACTACTAAATGAAAAGATGATTTCAGATTTCGCCTATTATTGCCTCGCTCTACAATATCGTATAGAAATCTAGAAAGATTTTCCTAAATAATACAATATATATAGTTGTGTTATGGTTTATAGCAATAAGTATTAAGAATTTGATATGTTCTAAGCACTCCATGGGAAGGAATTTAAAGGGTCTTAAATTTGATATACCGAAAAAAATGTACATCATATTGATGAATTCCGTTCTTCAAACCATGATTCATTGTATTGAAGAACCATTCATAATATTAATGTCTAACGACATCAATGTTATGAATGCGATTATAAATATGATGAATGCTTAGTAACTTTGGAAAAAGTGTTCTTCAATATGATAAATTGTATGTGAAATTTTGTTTGAACAAAATGTTTTTTTTTCCAATTAAATTTTTTTTCGAACAACATTTTTTCGGACAAATTTTTTTCAAAAAATATTTTTTTTGTTTTTTTAAATAATATTTTTTTCAAACAAAATTTTTTTCGAATTATTTTCTTGAAAAATAAAAATCGTAAAAAAATGTCCATCAATTAATTTATTTTGAAAAAATATTAGTTCAACAAATATACATCATATTGAATATTATCAGTATGATGAAACTGGTAGATGGTAGAAAAATTTATAATATTAATGAATAAATTCATCATATTGATGAATGTTTTTTTCAACTATGAACAGTATAAGACCTCCATGATGTATGTATATTTATGAAGTTACAGCCTTTTTAAACTGTAAAAATAATTTCCATATACATCGCAGTATATATCAAGACTATAAATTGTACGTGGCTATTGTCCATATTGTTAACAACCGTCTTTTATAGACATCTTCATAAATGCATAAATAGGACATTTATTTTATTTCAAGACATGTACATTAACGCGAACTTTGAGGTCCCGGCGATTCCATTTCCCGTATTTGGATTTAGAGCAGTTTTATGTGGTTGACCTAATCTCTATTTGAAATCATGAAAATCCATTGTGAGTCTAATGTACGTACTGTAGCAAAATATTGAAAATCTAATGAAAGTAAGCACTGACACTACTAGTCAAAACAAATCTCAAACAAAACATAGTTTAATGTCTGAAATGGTGTACACTAAATTTAGGGTACACTGATATGAATGTAGTGCACTTCAAAACCAAGCAGATGTAGTGTCAAAATAAATCTCGAAGAGTCAATATCTGAAATGGTGTAAACTAAAATTTATGTAGACTAAAATGCACCCTAAAGTGCACTTGACACTGAGTACTCTGTGCATTTTACTTTTTTCTAACTCTAAAAAATTTTCTTTTTTAATAAAATATTGTTACGAAAATTCAGTCTACGGAAAACTGTTCTTCAAGTTCGTATCACTGGATTCTGTACAAAATAAAAAAACACTCTTATGTTTGGTTTAAATTATAACAATTAGCTTTATTAATTCACTTTACTAATAACAAATTCTAACAACTGCTGAATGTCCACTATTTAACTTAACATAGTTCTTACACGAGATGCACTCGACCACTTTCCAATTACTACTGAAGTGCTGTGCATCAATTGCGGCGCCCTTATATACTGCATGCATCAGTTCGACACGTTTCGACAAGCTTCGATATGTTTCGATAACCTTCTACTCGTTTCGTGAATGACGCATGCTATTGGCATCTCATTCGCATTCATGTGTTTTAATGTGCTGATCTTCCATCTCTTTCTCGCATATTGCATAGTGCGCTGAATGATCTTGCGTCTCTTTCTAACACATTGCTTAGTGCGCTGAATTGTCTTGCGTCTCATTTATTATTGTTGATTGCTTGCACTATGGGGAAAATTACCTCTTTTTGTAACAATATATTAAGAAAATAAGTATAAGAAAATCATATAATAAAGGGTTTTTCAACAGGGACGCTACAAAAGTAGAGCGACAGGGACAGGAAACGACGCCATATTTCTTGCCGCTCTTTTGACATTTCTCTTCAGTAAGGTTTGCCATTTCATGATTAAAAGATATACGAGCCAACAACGAGTCGAAATTATTAAAATTGTTGTTTTCAATGTTCGTCCTCTCATTTTAGTGTCAAAGGTAAATAACTATGTCAATTAACTATGAACGTGTGTTACTCGTTGCATTTTAAGCGACAGTAGTGTCATTTGTTTTATTTTTCAAGCCACGATAAAAAATGTTCTGACAAATACTGGAGTGCACTGTACTCGTTGGGAAGACTTCATTATAATACTGTAAACTGCCCTTGTACAATGCACTAAATACGGTACAGTGCACATTTTGCAGAGGGTATTTCAAATATATTTGTGGATAAGTCTAATATTTAATATAATTTTTTGTCTGAATAGTGTGTACAGTCTCAGCCTATCAGAAATCATATTATTGAAACAAAGTTATTCGAATTTATAATACTCATTTCTTAGGAATCCGTGCACCGATTCCTATAATTCGTCTCTGTAAATTGTGCACAATTTGAGCTCTTTCCGAATATATAATTATAATGTATGATATATTTAAACAATTTCCACTTTTCGCAAAAGCATTTTGATTTCCTTGTTCACAATTTTGATATACATCGCGTTTTTGACTTCACCTGTCATCAAAACTTTGACCCCATTAACGACAACTATTACTAAAATGAACGCCGCCGTCATGGCAGAAACTGTCAGCAGCATAACGCCAACGACTGTCACAATGTTTTGTCATTTTAAATGAATTTTAGCCATACAAAGATGCTGGCGATTAAGGCAAAAACCTTTTCCCTAGATGCCAACTGCAAGCTGCGCGAGGCAGAAAGGTTAAAATCTATGTTGAGTGGCGTAAGTTGAACGTATACGTTGAATTGTGTAGAATTGAAAGCCACAAATGACGCCGCACACTCCACTTGCAACGAAATAAAACAGTAGCTGCTTAAATGTGGAACAAACGATAAACAATACTTTTTAAATCATCATTGAATTAAAAGCCAATGAAAGATAAAGCCAAAGCCTTAGAAAGTTGGCAACAGTTGCTGTTTGCTGTTTGCTGTTACTGCAACAACAGTTGCTGCTGCTCCTTGCACGATACACATCGCGATCTTCAAAGAAATTCGCAGATAAATTGAAATACTTTCAAATGTTGAAATGCGGTTAAGAAACTAAGTGGTACCAAAATAAAAACTACGCAATTAGTGCGCAATGAAATGAGCTGCAGCAGCAACAACAGCAGCAAATAGCAGCAGCACCAACATAATAAATGCCATGAACGGCATGATGCTGCAGCAGCAACAACAGAAATGCGCTAATTAAATCTGAGCAACTCAATGCACATTCAATTGATATCGTATCTTTGCAATCGTTGTGCATGTTGGTGGCCTAAGAGCAATTTTTGTTGTTGTTGTTGATTTTGCTGTTGTTGTTAGGCTGATAGGTGAAGATAATGTGGGTGGTGAACTCATTGTTGGAGGTGAAGAAAATAGGAGATGAAGAAATTTAGTAGATGATGAAAACTTTAGAAGATAAAAATATATAGGAAATAATTATAAAGTTTTTAGTTAAAAGCTCTTGTTTTTGCACTTTTTGCAGGAACAAGATCGATTTTCGAAGCAATAACAAGAAGTACTCTCCAGCAACAAGAGCATGGACATGACTACAATATTTTGTACTGAAATTTACTCATTACAAAGTGTGTGAAAAATGAGAAAAATTCTATGATTTATTAGTAATAAAATTATTCGTTTAAAATATAGAAAAAATAAAGGTGCTGTTACAAAAAAATTCGTAAATATAACCAAAAAGTTACATCAATACAATTAATTTTTTTCTGAAACTGCACCTACTAAATTATTAATCGCATTAGCTTCATATAAGCAATAGCAATTTGCCTGCAATAGCTGTTAACGTGACTGGCAGTGCATTGTACTCGCTGGAGACTGCACTTGTAAAATGCACTTGTAATGTGTGTGCTCGCTTGCCGCGTTGGTGTGTGTATTCGCTTAAAGCGCGTGCTGTGTGTATTCGCTAGTCGCGTTGGTGTGTGTATTCGCTTATAGCGCGTGCTATGTGTATTCGCTTATAGCGCGTGCTGTGTGTATTTGCATACAGCGTTGATGTAGCGAGTTCACTTTAAATTAGAATTTTTAGTTTGTGTGCATATTATTCATAACTAGTTAATGTCAAAAGAAAGAAATATTTAGCTTGATCATCCGCTATTGATAAAAATGATGATGATGGCAATGACTGCATATTAGTCATGCTATTATATTTTAATAGACTAAAAGAGAATTATAAATACAATGTGAAAATAATAAAAATACTTTTAGAATGTCGACCGTACCAATTAAATTATTTGCTACTGAAGCATTTCGCTACTGTCATGCCAAAGGGGCGAATGTGTAATTTTTGAAATTTGTTTTTTTATTTTTTATTATGCATGTAGTTTTTCATCAAAAAATACTGTTCGAAAATAGTACGTTGTTTTTATTTTAACTGAAACAATAATTTTTAAATTTTTTTTTACGATTTTTTTTTTTCGAATAAAATGTTTATTTACATTAAAAAAAAAAATTGAATTTTTTTTCGAAAAAACAATTTATAGAATTTGCTTATACTCTTCGACAGTAAATATTACACATTAACCAATGATTTATGTCTAAAAGTATACACCAAATAGAATAAAACGGCGTCTACAGTTTTTCATTTCTTGATCCTGTTTTCTTTTTAAATGATTTCAAAATTACAAATGATTACAATTTTCGAAAAATATGATTAAATATTTTAAAAAAACCTAGGATGTCGCAATTGAAAGTGAAGAATCCTGGCAATTTTTTGCAATTTTTTTATTTTTCGGACAAAAGGATAAAAAAAAAATTCCAATAAAAATTTTCGATACCCAAACTTCATCCGCGTAGCACTAGTTTACACTCGTTCTGTGACACAGACTTCATTATGAAATTCTTATATGTATAAGGTGGTCTCCTATCGACATAAGAGGAAATCCTTCGAATTTTAGAGTAATTTTTCAAAAAGTTGATATGACATTATTATTAATATTTTAAATTGGAATGAATGCAGTTAATACTTAAGTATTCTACTTGAATTAAAAGAAAATTGAATTACATACAATCCTTTCGTGCATTGTTTTTTGATCGGCCTTACACTGTGCACACATTTGACAAAAATGTTCGACATCAGAAATGACAGTTACATCTTCTTATGGATTTTGACATTCTAAGAACAATTACGTTTTCAGTTTTTTCCCTACACGTCCAGTTTCAAAGATATTAGACACAAACGAAAAATCACGTTTCTGAGGTTTATATTGGTTGGTAAGCGTTGGATATAAAGTCAAACTTATTTTTATTTTATCCAAAACATGCATAACAGAAGACAACTTATATGTACATTTCAATTTTCAAAATTACTTTAACAGGACCTGAAATATGCAGCAAAAAGGACTAATTTTTGGCTATGTGGTGTAAAAAAAATAAAAAAAATATGTGCTGATGACTAAAATTGGTTTAAAAAATTTCGGCCATCATTTCATAGTATGTTTGTATTAGATGTTGTAAAAAAGATTAAATCATTAGAAAGAAAAATTCATTACCTTTCAAATGAAAGGTACTACGTGCTACAGTCATTTAACTGAATGCAAAATGTTAAATGTCACGAAATACTTTAATTTATTAAGGGTTAGAATCAGGGCTGGGTTATCCACTTCACTCCAAAAAAAATGCATGATTTTAGGACTTTTTGATTTTTTTTTGGATTTTATTGATATTTTTACACTTTTCAAATTAAAACTTGGGAAATATATTTGAGTTTTTCAGAGTACGATTTATTTTTTGAAAATTTAGACCAACAAATCGAAAAAAAATATTTTGACCACTACTGTGTGAAATCTCTGGAGAAGTTGATAATGAAATGACTCATATATTATATCGAAACTATGGATTTAATTCAAGACAATTCTAAGCCAATTTTTAAAGCGGTAGACATTGATTGAATCTATTAGGTTCAGAAGAGTTGTCATGTTATAAAGAAGACATTGACAATAGATTTGATCAGGCACTTGGCTGTTTCATTTTTTCGCTATGACTAATTCAGTGTAATAAAGAAAACGTCTTCCAGATCCAAGACTGTGTTTTAATTTTTCCGGAACCCCTTCCATTAATGTTGTAATGGTAGTGTCCGACACCCTCACAGCTGCTAAAGACTACTTTCTTTTAAAGTCTTGAAGGTCTTTGGCCACTTTTTTTGTTGTCTTCATCTCGCTTTTTTCTTTTAGTGACATGAAGCGAGGTCAGGCCAAAAATATGTGGACACTTCATGTTGGCGTAAAAATGGAAGCAATCTCTTTTGCAAGCATTGCTTCACATATATTTCGCTATTAATTGTACCCGATGTCACGAATGAGCTGCTCCTTTTTCCACAACTGCAAATTGCCTGCCAAACAAGGAATTTCTTTGGGAATTTTGTCATTTTTTTTTATTTGAATTTTTCAGCGACATTTCCTCGAGAATCGGCTGTATAAAATTCCTGCCCAGGTAGCTGAGAAAAGTCCGCTAAAACATAAGTTTCGTCGTCCATTATGCAGCAATCGAATTTTTTAAAAAAATCTTTGTTCAGCTTTTTAGCTCGTTGTTTTGCGGTTTCATTCTTGACGGCATTTCTATCCGGAACTTTTTTGACCTTGTACGTCTTCAGCACAGCTTCTTTCTTAGTCCTGTGCACGAAAGATTCTGAGCAATCCGCCTTTCTCGCCAATTTCCTTCCGGATATGCTTGGATCTTTCTTTAAAATATTCACAACCTTTTTCGACTTTTCACGATCATGTGGGCCTTTTTTTTTACCAGAACCTATCTTCCGATCAATACTCAGGTCTTCCTTAAAGCGGTTGATAACGCGAGAAATGGTCTTAGGGTTAGCCCCTACCTCCTTGGCAATTTTTTTAAAAGACCAACTAGGTTGTTTTTGAAAAATTTTAATTATATTTTCTCGCACTTCCACATCGTTTGCCATTTTCGTGTTAAATAAATTTTGTATTGACTATAACTGACACAAATTATTTTCTGCCATTTAATTCAGAGCTACTATGATCAA
The DNA here is from genome assembly GCA_951804985.1 of Dryomyza anilis. Lineage (NCBI taxonomy): Eukaryota > Metazoa > Arthropoda > Insecta > Diptera > Dryomyzidae > Dryomyza > Dryomyza anilis. Next base: position 28,176,472 of record OX638131.1, read on the forward strand.
ATTTGTATACCCTACACTAAGAATGAAAGGGTATATTCAGTTTGGTACGCCGTTTGTAACACCCAGATGGAAGCATCTCAAATAACTCATATACTTAAAATTTACATCTACAGTTCAGTTTTACTGTATACGTGCTTAGGTAAACTTTTTTGGTCAAATATATATTGACTTCATGCTCAAATACATGGAAATAATGTTTTCCCGCGAAACGACTTGTGGTTCCCAAAAAAAAAAATCGAAATTCGGTACACCTACCCATTTGTAAATATGGGTATCAACTGAATGGAAATTCTTCAGCGATTGAAAGTTTGTAGTTATTTTCCAAATTTGTATACCCTGGTGACCTATATACCTTTTTGAATGGTAACCACACATATGTGTAGGGTATTTATAGTCGGCTTAGACCGACTATAATTTTGATAATCCTAACTATCATAATAACAACAAATTTAAAATTTCCCATGTCATCAAACCTTCCCAACTGGTTTTAATTTGAATCTTGCAATAGCACATTATGGGAAGATATGTAACGGACAATTTTATTCGACGCAGTCCTTATATATATAATTTTTTTTTATTATTATTGTTTTTTATTTTTTATAAATTTATTTATTTGTATTTATTTTTATTTATAATTTTTTTTCATTTATTTATTTTTTCTCATATTGTTTACCTACAACATTACTGTAATCTATTATTAGGGTTTTATACATCAATGTGTCTGAAAAAGAATCTGAAGATTATATTAGTTACGAGCATTCGTTTGAGTGTTACAGTTTTAAATGTTACAGTTTAAAATAACCGTTTGGGATTTTTTTCACAAAATCTTACAGTTTGAAAATGCCTGAAAATTTCCCCTAGAAGTATGCAACGTGAGAAGGAAGTGAATTTAATATTTGTTAAAGTTTTTTTCGTTACACATGAAAAACTATTAAAGATTTTAAAAACTAGACTAACATGTATGTCAATTTTACAATAAGTAATCGTTCGGATTGTCTAGGAGCAAACCAATATCTCATGTCCGTTCTTTCATCGATCTATCTTTGAAATCACATTGAGGCCAAAAGATTGGGCTTATTTTACTGGACAAATGGCTGACAAAATAGGAAATAAATATTTCATTTCACGCCCTTCGTTTGTGATATGATATGAAATTCACTTATTCCTCATTTAACTTTGTATATTAAGTAACTTTTTTTTAATTATTGCTTTTAGTGTATTTTAGTTCGAAATAAAATAATAAAAATTTCAAAATTGAAAAAAAGTCAGAAAAAATGTTGTAAATATTTTTTTCAAATAAAAAAAAAATACACGATTAATTTAAAAACGTTTAAAGTTTATGATTTAACATCCGTTGGCCAAACATAAACTAGCAAAATACAATATGTTGTTGTTGTTGCATGCGGTTGTCGTCGTCGATCTTATCGCATGCAACAAATTTAGCAGCACAAATTTGTTTTATGCAAATGCCGAGCAATTGTGCAACATGTTGCTGGTTTGTGGCGACAATTTCTATTTATTTATTTGTACAAGTTGCTGGCTATTCCAATGGTGGTGGCTGCTGCTGGCGATATTTAATTGATGCTTAACCTTGAGTTAAATCGAGTCAATTGCTAATGCCAATTGCTTAATGCGACAACAACAAAAACAACAGCAACAATATGAACTGCAACAACAGCAGCAACAACAGCAACAACAACTATCAAATAGTTGTTAACTATCGAGCAATAACTCAGATTTGGCATCGACTGGCAGCCTGCAACTTGCATGAAATAGAATACGATCGGCAATCGATCGAAGGCAGCAGCAGCAATGAAAAAAAACTTAAATAATGTGTGAATTGATTGTCAATTGGTGTCGTTGTCGCAGCAGCAACAACATCTGTTGTTGCTGTTGTTGTCGTCACAGTTGTTTTTATTGCTGTTGTTGTTTTAGTATAAATGCTGTTATAGTTACCATAGTTGTTATTAGAGTTGTTGTTGTTGCTTTTAATGGCAATTCTAATAACTACGTGCAACTCGCAAACATGCTCTTGAGTTGTCTTTAAATATTTGTTGCTGCTGCTATTGCTAATGTTGCTGAATGCACTATGTTGTCTGCTCGATTTAAGATTTCTTTGTGCAGATAAGGGTTAAAAAACCAGCATTATTTGCAAAAATATATTAAATTGGTTTTAATTTTAGTTTTTATAGTAAATGGTTTTGAGAATGATTTATTTGAGAAAATTTCAACATTTTGACTGATTGTTAATTTATTATTTTATAACTTTAATTTTTAATTACAAAATTTTAAATTATTTACAATTTTATATTACATAGTTATTCCAAATCCACTTTCTTCAATAAATCATTTTTTCTTTTTGTTTTTTCTTCTTTAATATTAATTTTGTTATTATTTTTTGTTTTTATAAATTTTTATCCAATATTGTTTCATTTTCCTTTGGTTTCCTTTGGTTTCCTTTTTTTTCCTTTAGCATTGTCCTGTTCTTTTTATTACTTTTCCTTTTCCTTTTCCTTTTCCTTTTCCTTTTCCTTTTCCTTTTCCTTTTCCTTTTCCTTTTCCTTTTCCTTTTCCTTTTCCTTTTCCTTTTCCTTTTCCTTTTCCTTTTCCTTTTCCTTTTCCTTTTCCTTTTCCTTTTCCTTTTCCTTTTCCTTTTCCTTTTCCTTTTCCTTTTCCTTTTCCTTTTCCTTTTCCTTTTCCTCTCCACCAATGTTATAATTTTTATAATTTTTATAATTTTTATAATTTTTATAATTTTTATAATTTTTATAATTTTTATAATTTTTATAATTTTTATAATTTTTCTAATTTTTCTAATTTTTCTAATTTTTCTAATTTTTCTAATTTTTCTAATTTTTCTAATTTTTATAATTTTTATAATTTTTATAATTTTTATAATTTTTATAATTTTTATAATTTTTATAATTTTTATAATTTTTATAATTTTTATAATTTTTATAATTTTTATAATTTTTATAATTTTTATAATTTTTATAATTTTTATAATTTTTATAATTTTTATAATTTTTATAATTTTTATAATTTTTATAATTTTTATAATTTTTATAATTTTTATAATTTTTATAATTTTTATAATTTTTATAATTTTTATAATTTTTATAATTTTTATAATTTTTATAATTTTTATAATTTTTATAATTTTTATAATTTTTCTAATTTTTCTAATTTTTCTAATTTTTCTAATTTTTCTAATTTTTCTAATTTTTATAATTTTTATAATTTTTATAATTTTTATAATTTTTATAATTTTTATAATTTTTATAATTTTTATAATTTTTATAATTTTTATAATTTTTATAATTTTTATAATTTTTATAATTTTTATAATTTTTATAATTTTTATAATTTTTATAATTTTTATAATTTTTATAATTTTTATAATTTTTATAATTTTTATAATTTTTCTAATTTTTCTAATTTTTATAATTTTTATAATTTTTATAATTTTTATAATTTTTATAATTTTTATAATTTTTATAATTTTTATAATTTTTATAATTTTTATAATTTTTATAATTTTTATAATTTTTATAATTTTTATAATTTTTATAATTTTTATAATTTTTATAATTTTTATAATTTTTATAATTTTTATAATTTTTATAATTTTTATAATTTTTATAATTTTTATAATTTTTATAATTTTTCTAATTTTTCTAATTTTTCTAATTTTTCTAATTTTTCTAATTTTTCTAATTTTTCTAATTTTTCTAATTTTTCTAATTTTTCTAATTTTTATAATTTTTATAATTTTTATAATTTTTCTAATTTTTCTAATTTTTATAATTTTTATAATTTTTATAATTTTTATAATTTTTATAATTTTTATAATTTTTATAATTTTTATAATTTTTATAATTTTTATAATTTTTATAATTTTTATAATTTTTATAATTTTTATAATTTTTATAATTTTTATAATTTTTATAATTTTTATAATTTTTATAATTTTTATAATTTTTATAATTTTTATAATTTTTATAATTTTTATAATTTTTATAATTTTTATAATTTTTATAATTTTTATAATTTTTATAATTTTTATAATTTTTATAATTTTTATAATTTTTATAATTTTTATAATTTTTATAATTTTTATAATTTTTATAATTTTTAAAATTTTTATAATTTTTATAATTTTTATAATTTTTATAATTTTTTAATATTTTTATTATTTTTAAAATTTGATGTCATAAAAACTTCTATCGCTCAAAGTTCTTGTTTTTGTAAAGTCAAAAATTGTTCTGTTCTTTTATTTATATATTTTTTAAATTAGCAAAAAAGTTGCTGTCTGTTGTCACATTGCCTCGTTTTGAGTGTCAAAACAATTTGTTTGAAAAATTATTTATTATTATGGACAACATGTGCTTGTTGCGGGTACTTAATTTTATTTTTTTATTATTTTTTTGGTCGCCGTATGTGAAAAAAGTTGCTGGTTGGTGTAATTATTTTTTATAATTTTGGATTTTTTGAAAAAATGCTGCACCTTATCTGATGGTGCCATGAAATGTCCAAATTTATTAGCGCACAATAAAATATGGGCTTGAAAATTGAGCTGTTTTGTCGATTGTAAAAATTTTGATTTCTTTCGCTTTTTTGAAAATTTTCTTGTTAACTATATTGACCTTCACATTTGGTGTTATGTTTTTATCTAGATAAATGCGTATATTTATTATTATCGTATTTTATTCTCTATGAGTAATGCTGCAATAAAAACAAAAACTTATCATATCATAAAATCTATTTTATAAGTTTTTTTTATATTACATACATTTTTCCCATTATGCTAATATAACCTTAATTTAATATTTTATACTATACACTCATGTTCAGTGATCTTTTGCGGCTTATAGAACCTACAAAAAAAAACTACGTTATAAACAGTTAATTATCTCAGGATTGTCATGGTACGTGGCATGCAGACCCCCACATATTCTGCAAAATTTATTTTTTCTATTGCTAATCCATTGTATGAGGTCTTAAAATTTTACACTGGGTCGTCAGGCTTTGTTGTCAAGTTTTTTGTTTGTTGAAAAACTTGTAACAAAAAAAAAAAAAAAAAACTAACAACATAAAATGTAGACAAAAAGTTTTTATCACAAAAGAGTTCCGAACAAAATATGCAAAATGACCAAAACCGTAGGTCAAGCAAACAGCAGGTAATAGTAACAACAATAATAATAATAATAACAACAATACCTACAACATCGACACCAACACATGCATCTAATGCACTAATATATCTAAAGGATACAAACACTTTTAGTACTAAAATTGGCTTCCATAGTCAAGGTTGTGTTAACAATTTTTCATTTGTAAACGAAAAAAATGTGCACAAAAAAATTGAAATTCAAAGAAAATGTGCAACATGCCTATAGTAAGCCATTAAATGGACACCGGCCATAATAACAACAACTGGCACTACAATTAGACAACAATAACTTTGTTAGGTTCGCATCGTGGATGATACATGCAGAGAAATAGAAAATTAACATAATTGCTAGTATCATTTTAAAGAGAAAAATGTTTATGATATGTTTATGGAGTTGTGGTAACATGTTTGCAGCAATAATGTAGAAATTGGAACATAATGGACACAAACATATTCCATTTATAAATCTTTGTCTGATCATTAATATGCTTAACACAAATATATAGTTGTGAAATGCTTACAGTGATCATGTTATATTTAATATTAATCATGTGCAGCAATAATGTGGAGAGTGGAACATAATGGACACAAACATATTCCATTTATAAATCTTTGTCTGATCATTAATATGCTTAACACAAATATATAGTTGTGAAATGCTTACAGTGATCATGTTATATTTAATATTAATCATGTGTAGCAATAATGCGGAGAGTGGAACATAATGGACACAAACATATTCCATTTATAAATCTTTGTCTGATCATTAATATGCTTAACACAAATATATAGTTGTGTAATGATTACAGTAATCATGTTATATTTACCAGCAATCATGTTATTATACTAAACATCATATATTATTAGAATTCTGTTCTTGTTACAATCATTAACTATTCTAATTTAGAATTTATAAATTTATCAATTAAAGATCACATGATTTCAGAAATCATTGGAAGAATGACACAAACATTTTAAAATAAAGGAAACTATTATGACAATCAACTGTTATATCGTGAAGCAGCACGCATGAAAACTATTTAGCTAGTTGTTGATATTTTTTGGAAATTTTATAAATTATATCTAGGAAATTTTTAAATTGTGTAATAATAATATTAACTGTTCATTCTTTTAATTGCAGATCCCACATACCGAAAAGTCAGAGGTAAGACATTTTTTAAAGTCATATATTTTTTTTATTTATAAAATCAAAACATTAAAAAATACATCAAAAATTTAATAATTAATAAAATAATCATTGGAATTAAAATAACGGACAAATTTTGATTTTTCTATAAGGGTATCCCATTGTCCCGTCTGGAACTAAATAGACACATTTATTATCATATTAAACTAACAAATTTTTTTAAAGAGTTGAATCCTCCGTTCCTAAATCTGAATTTCTTCGGTATTTTTAAAAATGTAAATATCGATTTCCCAGTAATTATTATTTTTATTTTATTATTTTTTTATTTTTATTTTTTTTTTATTTTTTTTATATATAACTACACAGAAAAAATTTCACCAAAAATTTCACCAACTACCTGGATTCATCATATTGATGAATTCATTCATTGAATTAAAAACGTATTTTTTATATGTTTTTCATTTTCAATATTTTCTTTTAACATCAAATATCAAACAAAAATTTATCTCCATTTACACATGTATTTACTTATAATTCTTAAAGGATTTATAATATTTAATTGATAATTATTCGAAGACTCCATTTCATCATATTAATGAAAAAGTGAACATCATATTGATGAATTTTGTTCATCAAACCATATTAATTTAAAAATCATAAATCCTATAAGAATTATAAATACGTAAATGTGTAAATGAAGACTAATTTTTGTTTGAAATTTGATGATATAAAAAATATTAAAAATGAAAAACACTGAAAAAATACGATTTTAGTTTAATGAATGAAATCATCAATATGATGAATACTGGGTGAAATATGTTTTTTGTGTGTATAATTTCATCCAGAATAATTCTAAAACATTCCGTTCATTTGTTCAAACCCTATTATTTTTTGTTGAATTCTTTCAAGTCTCAATAATTTCAATAATTCAAGACTAAATTCAGTATGTACTGATAAATCATTCCAGAATAGAATTGTTCAAACCTGCATATTTAGCACAGAATCATACCCTTAAAAATCTAGATTTCTTTAGAAAAATTATACATCAGCCTAACTTTATGTAGATCTTAAAATGTGTCAACTATTTCGCTGACATATGAAAAAATTTCTCCAAACAATTGACCTAATCTCATGCTATTTTCTCACTTGATTATGCTACCTAAAAATATAAAAAAAAATTAAATAAAAAATATAATAAAAGTAAAATATTGTACGATACAATTTTACTGCATATTGCGGTGTCACGTCAGCTAATTTTCTTAGCTGCCTTCATAGAGTCGCAGCACAATTTGAACAAGACACAATTTTAAATAAATTTTATTTTTTCGCACATTTCATTCAAACGACGAATGGTGAGATGAGCAGCGGCAGCAGCAGTAACTATTTGTTTTTCTTTTTTTTTTATTCGCCACAAAGATTGTTTGCATAACCTCGACCTTAATGAAATCTTGTTGTTAGCATCAGCAACTGTTGGCCACGGCTGTTGCTGATGCTGTGGCTGCTGTTGCTGCGGCTGTTGTTGATGCGGTTGCATCGTGATTTTACAATTTTCTTTTTATTTATTTTATTTACTTTTCCAAAATAAAATTAAAACAAAAAAAAAACAAGAAAATAACATTGAATGAAATTCTGCAACGTCGCATAACTGTTCACGAGACAATGTGTGCCTGATAAGCATTTAGCGGTTTAACTGGAACGTCGCTCTATTACTGTTGTTATGGGTTATGTGTGTTCATTTAGGTTTTGGCCATATGGAAATTGTGTACATTTTCGTTTTAATTTAGAAATATAAAAAAAATGTGTATGAAATTTGGCAACGTTGCTTCAATTGTTAAGTACTTTTTATAAATTTAAATCAAATTTAAACGAATCTGTTGTTGATAAGATATAGATTACATAAGTTTGTAACGATAAAAGTATAAAAATATTAAATAAAACTATCATTTACTTAGTAAATTTGGCAACATCGCACTACTGTTATGTTTATTAAATGTGCAATGACATTTTGCAACGTCGCAAATTTCGCATACTCAGCTCTTGATTTTTCAGGACCTTTTCAGACACTTTTTAGAATTAAAAAAATGTAGTCCCTACCACAAACAATTTTCTAAAAATCTGTTAACGCAATTTTTCTATCAATTGTCAAGACCAATTACAATATACCAATATATACTATTATTCCGATAGGTTTTTAAGATAGTTGACTCGATAAATATTTATTTTTTTAGACTATTTTTGGAAGATTTTTTAACATTGTAAATTTAATGATAAATGAGAAATATTATAACATTAAAAATTACTTACTTTTATCATTTTTTCCATCATGAAATGGCAAACCTTACTGAAGAGAAATGTCAAAAGAGCGGCAAGAAATATGGCGTCGTTTGCTGTCCTTGTCGCTCTACTTTTGTAGCGTCCCTGTTGAAAAACCCTTGAAAAAACTTTGTAGCGCTCTTATCGAAAAACCCTTATTTGTGTGTATATTTGCAAAATTTTTATAAAAATATTTTGGAAATTTTTCAGTAATTTATTAGAATACAAATTTGGTATTATATATTGTATGTTCATGCATGATGTTAAATTATTTGTAAAATTTAATTTAAAAATGAATTTTCGATAAAAAAAACATAAAAACACAGGAAATCATTTCAAAAAAGCGCGGGTGTTTGCAAACACGCAAAACTTTCCAAATTGTCAACCATCAACGCCACGAAAATCCACTAAATACTGCGCATTTAAAGTCAAATTTCCATATCGTGCAGAAATTAGAAGAAAAAGAGGGACCGAAAAAAAATCCAAACAATCTAACGAAAAACCAATTAATTGCCAAAATAAATGTTTATCTAGCAGCATCTCGTAAACTTTGACAAAACGTTGAACGGAAAATCGCCGAAAAAATCGCACATGCGATAACAGTTAACATGCAAAAACAAGCGCAACAAAAACCATTAGTAAAAGTTTAACTGTTTTACGATTTTGGCCTATTGATACCTTTTGGTAGGTAGTTGCTTTCGTTGTTGTATTTTGGTATATATTTTTTTCATAGTTGTTGTTGTTGCTGCACTTACAACCACAACATTTAACACCACAACAATACACACCAAGTAGTTAAATTACAAGAAAATTGTCGAAAAGAAAAACCACCGCTCGCCAATAACGCCAACCAATACAGTGCCAGATACTTTTGTATCTGGCGGATGCTGAGGCGGCCGGCTGTATCTGCTGCGGCATCTGAGCGCTGCCGCGCAGGCGGATGATGGCGTTGAGTTTTGCATTAGCTGCGGTTAAATTTTAAACGCCGTTTAATGGCATGATTTGCGCTACAGCTTGTTAAACAATGCGTTGTATCTATGTGTTTGAGGCTGTGTGTGTGTGTTTGTGTTGGGCGATGTATCTGCGTTGTTTTGCGACGTATCTACGTGTGTTGTGTGACGGACTAGCTGTATCTACGTGTGTGTGTGACTAAAAGGAAGTGTTAACCTTTTGTTGCAGTCAACAATAACAACAAAAACATTACAAACAACTGCAAAAAATATCAAAAATAACCACCAACAACAACAACACAACAATAGCCACTAAGTCGGCAGAGTGTAAAAAATGGCTAAATAAATAAAAACGTTAGAAACGTGATCATTTTTTTTGTTGTCGGTATTTTTTGTTGAGTCTCAAACGCCGACGTGTCTTGATTGCTATTTTTTTCGTTTGTTATTTTTGTTGTAATTTTTTGTTGTTGCGTGGCTTATTTGGCGGCTGTTTTATTTTGTATTTTTTGCATTTCAATCCAACGGTTGCCAAAAAAAAAAACCCCACTGCAACGCATTAGATACGTTCGCGCAGATACGATCATAGCGACATCTGCATTTTAGCAGAAGTTCATTTTTTATTTTTTTTCTTGTGGTTTTTGTTTTTGTGGTTGGCGGTTTTGCGTTTGTTGGCGTTAGAAAAATTCCTGCGCCGTTGTCAACGTTTTCTCAGTTGCGATCGCAGCAGACTGTCTAATTACCATGCAACTGCATCAGCAACAATAACAATACCAACACCAACCACAAAAATGCAATTTTAGCAAAATGTGTCGCTTTTTTTAAATATCTGTAAAAATTTAAATAAAATATATTTAAATGCTCCGTTAAAGGATGTTCGCACGATACTTTGCTACAAAAAAATCACAAAAAATGTTAAACATGCGGCGTCACTAAGGTCATTTAACGGGGTTTAGGTCACTAACTTTATGGTTTTCACTAATTACATAAAACTAAAAAAAATAATGTTTATCTCTTTTTATAACCAACACTATGACTTATGCCCTACACTTTGGTCATCTGTTTGAAACAACCGAAATTGGCAAACTGCACGGAGTGAAATAAACATTTAAAACTGTTGAGAAATTCGGCACGAATTGAAAATAGCAGAGTTTTCACTATCAATATCAATAAAATGCTACTAACATTCTAGATTTTATCTAGAATGTTATGTTGCAAGTAACAGAAAAATTATGCTTAATATTTAGAGATTATGTTCTTAGTTATCAAAAATCAACTAAGTGCAAGAATTCTTGATATGTAGAGATTATGTTCTTAGGTATCAAAAAAGTATCTAAACTCTATTATTCTTGATATGTAGTGGTATTTCTTCTTTGGTTTCAAAAAAGTGTTTTTCCGTGCTTTTTCGTTTATTTTTATATCCCGTGCTTTTTAGAATGAAAAAGATCTTTGTACGTTGTTTTCATAAATGATCGAGAAGTGTAAATTTTATTACATCAAACTTGACTCAACAAAAATAAAATACAAAAGTAAAATGATCATTAACAAGATCACAAATAAATGAAGTTATATTTCTTACACTCCCACTATAACTCATTTGTATAAACCCATCTGCTTAGTAAATAGTTGATGTTTATCTTTAAAAAGCGGTTTTGTTAAAATGTCCGCCGTCATATCGTTTGTCCCAATTGATTTCACTTGGATAGTGCCACATTCAACTTGTTCCCTTATGAAATGATGACGGATATCAATATGTTTTGTTCTTGCTCTAAAATCAGTCGTATTTGCTAAATGACTTGCACTTTGATTGTCGCAGAAAATCAACATTGAACTTGAAATATTTGAAATTGTAATTTCATCTATTAGATTCCGTATCCAAGTAGCCTCTTGCGCTGCTGATGATAACGTCATATATTCTGCTTCTGCTGTTGATAAAGCAACAGTGAGTCGTCTTTTGCTATTCCATGAAATTGCGGCATTTTGATACAAAAATACATAACCGGTAACTGATTTTCGATCATCATTATCTGCTGCCCAATCCGAAAATCCAAAGAGATATCCAGAATCCTTCCTGAAAGTTAATTTATAATCGAGTGTACCTTTCAGATATCTAAATATTCTTTTTACAGCATTTCAATGCGGTTTCCCAGGGTTGTTGTTAAATCGACTTAAATTATTAAATGCATTACTTATATCAGGTCGTGTACATTACGAAAGATACATTAAGCTTCCAATTGCTTCTCTATATGAAATATATTTCATATCTTCATAGAACCTGTAGGTGCCATATCCTTGGAAAGCTTTTGATTAGGGTCCATTGGTGTACTTACTGGGTTACAGTTTTCCATATTAAATTTCTGTAAAATACTCTGAGAATATTTTTCTTGAGATAGATTTGATGAGAAAAATGTCCTAGAGCTCCACATAAAATGCCAATATTAAAATTTTCCTAGAAACTATGATCGATTATCTTTAAAATGAATGTACTATTGTTGCTCTGTGCTATAAATTGTAGAAGTTATAAATAAGTATACGGTTGTATACATTTTTGTAAAGTAAAATTTGAAAACACCATGTATATCATTGGGTGTTCCAAATAGACCCTAACTCTAGAACGATTTTTTTCATGAAATGAACCAAGGAATCATTCCCTAAAATATTTGTACCCCAAAGCCGAACACCCTGTATATAGTACATTTATTTAATTTAATCAGAAAAGGTTACTGAAGTTTGAAATGTCACATCTCTTTTATTAATTCCATTTTTTTAAACTTTTCATTTTTATTCCAAATAAAACTGACAATAAAAACTTGTATAGCTATATTTTTATTTTTTCCAATTAAGTCAACTTTACCACATTAAAGTGACCACATTAAAGTGGTCAAAAACAACGTTTTTCTTATTTCATTGTAGTCAGCATTCTTTTCTAATTACGTTGGTCAAATCAGATTCAATTTTCGAGACAAACAAATTTAGACTTTTGGCCGCCTAAATTTGAATTCTGGAACACTGTGCGTTGGGTGCAATAAGGGCGTTACGCATCATAACGCCATTTTTGGAATATTTGGACCAAATGATTCTAGCAAAGTCTACTATCCTCCTGTGAAATCTCTTATCGATTGCATAAAGTTTTTGTCGTTTTATGTAGTAAGGGCGTTATCTTCATATTTATAAAAAAATATATATAATTTTTTAATTTTAATTTTTTACAGAGTGAGTTTTGAACAAAGTCAATTTAGTTTTGAGTCATTTTTAACGCAATTTAAATCTCAAATCAATAAGTATATCAGACTATGCACAATAATCTTTAGTTTCTTCATTTATGTAATGATTATAGCTATAAAACTCTATACGCACAAATTTTATTACTCGTTTTATGCATTAAGGGCGTATAAATCATTTATTTTAATTAATTATTTTATATACTAATAGGAGCTTTAAAACAAATTTTATGCAATGAGTAAAATTTAGCAGGAAATTGAATTTTTTCGAATGGCACACATAGAAATCCTCTCTCACAGAAAAAAAAAATACATCATATTGATGAATCCCGTTCTTCAAACTAGGATTCATTGTATTGAAGAGCCATTCATAATATTAATGACACGCCATCAATGTTATGAATGCTATCATAAATATGAAGAACGCTTGGTAACTGTCGAAAAAGTGTTCTTCAATATGATGAACTCTATGAGAAGAATACGTTTCATCATATTAATGAACCAAAATATAAAATACAACATATATGTTCTTCATATTGAAGAATGCTGTTCATTAAACCAAATTTCTAACAACATTTTTTTTTGTTCGTTCATGTTTTGCCGTACTTCTCAATTCTCAAGTAGTTCTTGTGTGTTATTTCTTATATAATGCTTGCTCGACATATTAGTAAAATGTTTTATAATATATTTATTATAATTACAAATTTTTCTTAATAAAAAGTTATATTTATAAAAAAATATATTTTTGAAAAAAAAATTTTTTTTCAAACAAAATATTTTTTCGAACAAATTTTTTTTTTCGAAAAATTTCTTTTTGATCAATTTTTTTTGTCGAAACATTTTTTTTTTCGATTAAGTGTTTTTTCGAAAAATTTTTTTTCGAACATTTTTTTTTCGAAATTTTTTTTTTACATTTTTTTTGGAACAATTTTTTTTGGTATAATTTTTTTGTAAATTTTTGTACTGTTATTTTTTAAATAAAATCTTTACATTTTTTTTTTCGAATTATTTAATAAAAAATTTTTTTTTTTGAAAAAATATTAGGAACAAATTCATCAATTTGACAATTCAAATTCACTGTATTGAATATTTTGTTCATATATATAATGAATACATTCATTAATATGTCATTTAATGAACTGTGGTATCAATATGATGAATCTGGTAGTTGATGAAAAAATTCATAATATTTATGAATAAATTTATCATATTGAAGATTTTTTTTTTTCTGTGCTGGCATGAAGTTAATCGAACCAACGTTTCATTGTTCCAACCGAAATATATTTGTTGTAACCTCATGTCATTAAAATGAACGTACATTATTTTACTTTAACGGAAATGTTAGTCGGTGCAACTGCAAATTCGGTTGCCGTAACCTCATGATTGTATTTACATTCTGCCAAAATTGATCTTGGTTCATTTCTTAAGGCAACTAAGCACGTTGTTGTATCAACAAAATAAATGGCAAATGGCAATCTTATGTCTATCAACAGTTCGGTTGCAGGATTCTTGTTAACTATTATGAAAACATACAGAAATAAAGAAACGTCAGAAATTTTCACAAGTCGAACACAATAGGAAATTCATCAAGTATTTATGCAAAATAAATATGTAAATATTAATAAAATAACAAATTAAATTAAATACAAATTGCTTTCTAGCTAGTGACTTGGAGTTTAAAACAACCTTATTCTTGCTGACTAGAGCGTTGCCACAACCGAATTAAGAGGTTGTTGCAAAAACTTTATCAGAAGACGCAACAGTTAAGCACTGAAATCGGCTAAATGCAAACAATACAAAACTTTTTAAAAGTAAAAAAAAAATATTTCCAGTTTCATATCACGGGTACTATGAAAACATTTTAAAATGCTGAAAAACTTCATTCAAAACAGTTGCTTATTATTATTTATAGTTTTACGATCGAATTTATTTTTTGGAATTTTCAACGCTTTCAATCATTTGATTGCAGCAGCACAGTGTAGCGCAGCGCAGGATCTTGAGTCATAAATAACTTCAGCGGTTGACACGTGACAAGTGCATCCTTGCCGCTCGCTTGACGATGCGATGCAATGCTTGGCATCCTTCGGCAAACGATGGAAGACAGCAATGCATTTACATACGTCGTTGCAACATGTCACATGTTGCATACGACATGTCCATCATCGACAACAACAAGCAGCAGTGTAGAAGAAGAGTAGAAGAAACGGTTGACAAGGCAATGCAAACCAATGAAAGCTTCCCACAAAACTTTTGCTTTTCAAATGAAATGGATTTAAATTTTGCAGCAACTTGTTGTTGTGATTAGTCGACGGCAGAGGTAGCAACAACTGAAAAAAAAGTTCCTGCAATTGACAGGCTAAAGATTTGTCTTCATCGCCGAGATAATTTATATTGCATTGCTTTGGATTGTTGCCGCCGCCAATAGTTGTTGTAATTTTTATTTTTTTTTTTTTTTGAAAAATAGTCTTTTGTTCAATGTTGATGCTGCCAGACTTTTACTTTTCTGCCGACTGTTGTTGATGCTGCTACTAATGTTGTTGCTGTTATTGCTGCTGCTGATTGTGTTGTTGCTGCTAATATTGTTGCTGCCGCTAATGTTGTTGTTGTTTCTGTTGCTAATATTGTTATTGTTGTTGTCGTTGATCGCAACGAATTGAACTTGAAATTTTTAAATCAATTTTATTATTATTGTTGTTGCTGCTGTGGCTGTTACTGTTGCTGTTGCCTGCTGTAATTTTGCTGTAACCCTCACTGATCGTGATCCCTAGAAATTGCTACTGTTTTGTGGCGGCAGCAACAACATCCACTTGTGCCACTGCCACCGCTTCTACGCCGCCGTGCGACTCATTGTTGCTGCCAGTTTGCTGCTCCTGTTGCTGCTACCGGTGCAGCGTTACCTGTTAGTTGTTGACTATTTATTTTGTTGCAGTTGCTGCTGCTACTGCTGCTGCTGTTTTTCCTGCAAAATATTTTCCTTTGTCCTGTCAGTCGTTACAAAAAATAAGAGTGCATAAAAGCTACTTTGCATACATAAATTCATCTTCGACAGTGTTTTTTTTTTTCAGTATTTTTATTTTATTGTTCAGTTTCTGTTCTGTTTTTTCATACTTTGTTCTGTTCTGCATTTTTTCCATCACATTGTTTTTGTCCTCGGTGTTTTTTGTGTGCTACTCACAACGTTTAGCGGCAAGATTGTCAAGCATTCTTGTGGCTGTTGTTTTTTTTTATATTTATTTTCCCCTTTTATTCTTTTTAAGAACTAAATAATTACTTTAATACCTACCTCTTTCGAAAGATAAGTGTGCTCTTGCAGATCGACAGTAGTTCAAATATATATTTTAGTGAAAATATTAAAAAAAAGCGATATTTTTATATTTTATATTATTTTTATTAACATTATCGACACATTTAAGAATTTAAAATTATTTAACCAATGTTTTTACTTACACATGAAGTATTTTTGATTCATATTCCCATTTGTAACGCAGAGAAAAAGTCATATACATCATGAAAATATGAATTCTTAATCAGCATCCTTAGCAGATTTAGCGATATAGGTCTGTCCGTCTGCTCTTTAATAGAAATCATCTTTACAAGGATATAAACTTAGCAGGATAAAATAAATTAAACATTTAGATTACTTGTATATTTACGCTGTTTTAAATTAAAAATAGGTGTAATCGGTTGTCAAATATTGACATATGCCCCATAATATACTAGCATCTCTCGGACATTATTTTGTACAGGCCAACATATTTTTAAAACAACCTCTTTTACTTTATGTTAAAACAAAACAACAACAACAAAAAAAAAAATGAAAAAAGGAAGTTTGGTATATCTTCATACCCTTCATTCGTACTACAAAAGAAATGGCGAACGAAAATATTCCGCGATCCTAGTATAATGTACCGATGGATTTCAAGATTCTAAGTACGACCTTATACTAAATTTTTTCAGATTGCCTAAAATTTTGGAGTTTTTACCTAAAACAAATATATTATCGTGTTGGTCTACATATTTTAGTCTTTAACTTTTTACAGATTTGAGTTTTCGATATAAATTATTTTTTATTCCATTCAGAAAACTTCGGCTAATATTCTGAAATAAACCAAATAAAATTCGGATTTATATGACTAAAGTTATCACCAGTTAAACGCAAAAAATATACATTTTAAGGTTAATAGGTAAACCTTACAGCATAATATCTACACATAGAAAAATCCTCTTTCATTTCAACGTTTCAGTGTTGCAACCGAAATACAATATTATTTTTTACTCTAACCGAATTGTTAGTCCGCGCAACTGCACGTTCGGTTGTCGTAACCTCATGATTGCATTTTTCATTCTGCCAAAATTGACATTCGTGCATTTGTTACGGCGATTGAGTAAGTTGTTGTATCAACAAAATAAATGACAATCGGCAACTTCATGTCTATCAGCAGTTCGGTTGCCAGTTTTTTGCCAACCATTATGGATACATGCAAATAAACTTCAAAAATGTTCACATGTCGAAATCAATAGGAAATTCATTAATTAAGTTCATTGCGAAATAAATATACACATATTAATAAAATAATATATTTATTCAATACAAATTGCTCATTTTCTAGTGAAATATAATATAAATAAAAAATATGTGAGCGTATGTGTATTTTTTTTATTTATTGGTTATGGAATTAGTATATCTACTTCTAAATTGCGACATATTTACGCAACTATAATACATATAGAAGTTTTATAAACATACATTACATTGTTATAATAAAATTTCAATTGGAGGTTTAGAAAACTTCATACTCACCGACTAGCAGGTTGCGACAACCTCATGTTCACCGATTTGGAGGTTGCCAGAATCTAATTAAGAGATTGTTGCAACTACTTTATCAGTTGTTGCCGCAATTGAAGGATTCGGTAGGACAATTTAGTTGGTTGCCGCAACAAATCAGTTTTCTGTGTGTACACCCAGAAAAAAATTCCCTCAAATTCCATTAAAATTAGTCAATAGGACAATTTTTGATTTAATAGTATATAAAAAATAAATCTTTTCATATAAACTCAATGGCAATGTCATAGTATTTTCTATTATTTAATGGTATTTTCCTATTATTTTATTTTTAATAGTAAAAAACTATTATTTATATTGTATTTTTTTTCTGGGTGTATGATTTAATAAAAGTATATATTTCGTATACAATTAGAGCTTACTTTGTTTTAACAAATTACTCTTTAAGTCCTGAAATCAATAATTTTTGCGTTTGACTGATCATAACTTTGTTGAGATCAATCCGAATTCCCCATATGTAAAAAGTTAAAGAAAAAATACGTATATATGTAAAAAAATTCGAGAATATATCGTCAATATCAAGCCAAAGAGGCGAATGTGCAATTTTTGACATTTGCGTTTTTTTACATTTTTGAATGTAGTTTTTCCTCATGTATTCTGTGCTAAAATCGCGTGTCGATTTGTTGGATATTTCTAGCTACAGAAGACAAAACTAAAAGGGCGAATTTGAAAAATTGAAAATCTTGTCATGCCAAATGGGCAAATCTTTCCTTTTTCGCTATAACTATTTATTGGTACGAGATAAAGTAGTAGTGTAAAGGCATTTATTATTTGTTTTTAAAGCACCTATCGATCTGCATCATTACTTAAAAATATTTTCTTGCAAATAACAAAAATTCGAAAAATTGAAAATCTTGTCATGCCAAAAGGGCGAATCTTTCCTTTTTCGCCATAACTATTTATTGGTACGAGATAAAATAGTAGTTTAAAGGTATTAATTGTCTGTTTTTAAAGCACCTGTATTGTACTGTATTGCACAGATTTTACTGTATTTCACTGATTTTACTGTTTTGTACTGCATTGTTATTTTTTAAATAATTATTTTTTTGTAATTCTACTAAATTCAAAATTCGACTATAACTTGTTTTAATTTAATTTAACCAAAATACCTAACTAGTTTAGATTATTACAAAAAATAGAAAAAAAAATCAAAGCTTTTTCTAGAATTGTTTCGCAATCGACAGATGGCATGATCATCAGCAAGAATGCTACAGAAATCGTGTCTTTACTTTTTCACACTATATAAATTCATATAAAAACACCTTCATGACTATCGAAAAAATATACAGACAAAAAAAAAAAACAACAAACAAAACAAATGAAGAACAATTCGGATAAATGTTTGAATTCATTGGTGAGACAAACAAAGAAAAATACGAAACTCATAAAAACAGTAACAACAGTTGCTGCATTTGCAACGGTAGCAACAGCAACAACTGCAACAAAGAACTCGGATTATTTGGGAGTCTAAGAACGGGATTCAGGAAAGAGGCGACAAGATTTTTCCAATTCATTCCATTTGGTTGCGCATATTTTGTGGAAGAAAAACCAACGAACGAAAAATTTACCACTAACATTCTTAGCTTTTGCATTGCAAACAACAAACACCGTTTTGTTGCTGTTGCTTTTGTCAATTGACAAGAGTTGCATACAGAGTACAGAGCAACAAAAATACAATCGTAAAAAAAATATGTAGAAAAACTGCAACAAACGTATGACAATGAGCTGCGATGCCACTCAAATGCGTCACATTCAGTAAACATTGTCGTGGAGGAATATTCTACAAACAACAGCCAAAAATACAACAACAACATTGGAATAATACTATGATGTAGCACAGACGACAATACGTTATGGCACTTAGTAATGGTACTTACACGGATTTTGTGTTAATGCAAAACTTTATTGCAGGAGGACATTAAAAAACTAACAGAACTTAGTTGAAAAAAAAAAAGAAATATTATTTAAATATTGTTTTATGATGTTACTAGTTACTAACTAACGGTCACTGGATAATGGAAAATGTGCAATAAAAACAAAACGAAAATTATGAATGTAATATAAATTTAAATTAAGTTTTTCGAGTGTTAAAACTGTATATTTACAGTGTAAATAAGAGAACCAATTAGTTCCCTATTATTACGATGGATT